>CM021107.1:128374160-128812068 GCA_007115665.2 Sequoiadendron giganteum | reverse complement strand
ATTAGGACCATCACTATCTCTGTACAAATATCTTCTTCCTTGCATGTTGTGAGTAATCGTGATAGTCTAACCTCTAGGATGATTTCTTTTCGATCTATATTTTATTTTATTAGTCTCAATGCACTTGTTCATTCAGAGTCACCACCCACTTTTCTAAAAGTGAGAAAAATAAAATGTCATTATTTCACCCAGCGGAGTCAGTTTTCAAATTTCTTAACTGTGAATCTCTTCAATAACCCTATATGGAAAGGATACCTACTACCGGCCTTTTCTCAATTTATTCCCCAGCGGAGTCACCAATTTGTTAGGTCTCAAAAACGCAGGTTTGAACCATGAGAGATTACCAATTTCTCACAACACTATTAGCCAACTAACAAGGTCAACTAGTACAGTTGAACCTTCTACTCTTAAGGCTCTGCTAAACCTAGGTGGGTGTACCTATATGAATGGTGTAGATTTTGAACTATGCTTCCTACTTGACTAAACTATCCACAATGGCAATTTGACAGTGGAGAAATATGATCTGAATTTGGTATAAATTGTATATGCAATATCATATATAATCTAAATTTGGTATAGATTGTATATGTAATATCAAGGTGAAGCCTGATATGTTCAATTAATAGACGATAAATAAAATGAATAAAATTAAGTAATGAGATATGGAAGACTAGTTCCTTGTTGGGTAAAATGGAGTCAAATGAAAGTCTTCGATGAGTGGCTTTTATCTAGAAAAATCCTTAATTGTTTGGCATACAAATATGAGTTTATAACTGGTACAAACATGCAAGAATGTGATTAATAAACCCTACTGGAGATAGAATATTAATCCTAACTATCTAGTTCTTCTTATGGATCCAAATAACATTCCCAGATTACTGTAATTGACTGAAAGGAATTTAATTCTTCTTTAAAGGACCCAACTAATCAAATCACATAGATACAACAAATGTGCATTGATAAATTGAACACATACTTGATATTTCAACTTAAAAAAAAAAAACATCAAATTGGAGACAATCAAATAATTGTAGAAATCCAACAAACAACTAATACCAAAATGAAGCCACCAAATCAACAGTCTTTCATTATCTTCCTCAAATCTTACATATGCAACATAGTCTTCTTGAATGCAAACATTCTGAAAATATTATGCTTGTCACAATCTATCCTTTTTTAATTTTTCTAGTTCTATCTCCCTCTATCGCTACAAAAAATGGATACTTATCATTGTTCTACCATCATTAAGCCTCCTTTACTCAATCTACACCTTCTATCCTCTAGGTAAACCTCAATCCCTTTCCATTTCAACATAACCTCTCCTTTTATTCTACCATTCCAAATTTGAGATATTTCATACTTGTGGTTGACTATTCCATTGCCTCTATGCATCCTCACTTACCCCTCAATTTCTTTGCACATGTTTCATTTCTTCATTCAGTGTTATCTCTTACCCATCGTCTCTCTCTTATCAACCCATCTATATAATATAAATCTGCCATAAATTTAAAATTCAAAGAAAAACCATATGTAAACATCTATGCAACCATTAAACTCCACATGGCACCATTTCTTCCTGTAACTTTGATTCTAGCAACTCTAGTTTTTGATATACTTTGACCAAAAAATTAAAAGTCTCTAGAAACTTACCTATGTCATGGCCTCCATAGATAGTTATCTATTTTAACATTCAATCTACTCTTAATTTCAACTAGTTGCTACGCATTTGAACACTTGGCTTTATGTGCACAATTTGGATATTCAAATATGTAATGTCAAACAAATTGGCTTGACACTATTTCATTAAGCATTCTTTAAGGGTAGAGGGTTGAGGGATTAGGGTATAAGGTCTAAGGTTGAGATATTAGGGTTGAGTGTTGAGGGTTGAAGGTTGAGGGTTGAGGATTGAGCATTAAGGTTTTAAGGGTAGAGAGTTGAGGGTTTAAGGGTTGAGGGTTGAGGGTTGAGGGTTGATAATTGAGGGATTAGGGTTTAAGGGTTGATAATTTAGGGATTAGGGTTTAAGAGTTGAGAGATTAGTGTTTAAGGGTTGAGGGTTGAGGGTTGAAGGGTTGAGGGTTGAAGGTTGAGGGCTATAGGGTTGATGGATTAGGGTTTAAGGGTTGAGGGTTGATGGATTAGGGTCTAAGATATAGGGTTGAGGGTTGAGGGTTGAGGGTTGAGGGTTTAAGAGTTTAAGAGTTTATGGTTTAAGTTTTTAGGCTTGAGGATTGAGGGTTTAAGGGTAGAGGGTTGATGGTTGAGGTTTTAAGGATTGAGAGTTGAGGGACTAAGGGTTTAAGGTATATAAGGTTAATGGATTAATATATAGGGTAGAGGGTAGAGGGTTGAGGGTGTAGGGTTGAGGGATTAATGTTAAGGGTTTAGGGTATATCATTGAGGGATTAGGGTTGAGGTTTTAATGTATAGGGTAGAGGGTAGAGGGTTGATGGTTGAAGGTTTATTGGTTTAAGGGTTTAGGGAATAAGGTTTAAGGGTTGAGGAATTTGGGTTTAAAGTATAGGTTTGAGGGATAAGGGTTGATGGTTTAATGTATAGGGTTGAGGGTTGAAGGTTGAGGGTTGAGGCTGAGATTTGAGGGTTGAGGAATTAGGATTTGAGGGTTTATGGTTTAAGGGTTGATTCTTCAAGGTTGAGGGTTTAAGGGTTGAGGTCTTATTCCTAAGGGTTGAGGATTTAGGGGTTGAAGTTTGAGATTTTAGGGATATGGATTAGGGTTGAGGGTTGAGGAATTAGGGTTTAATTGTTGAGGGTTGGTTGATTAAGGTTTAAGGTTTTAGTGTTGAGGGTTGAGGATTGCGGTTTTAAGGATTGAGGGTTTAGAGATAGGGATTAAGGTTGAGGGTTGAGGTATTAGCATTTAAGGGTGAAGGCTAAGGGATTAAGGTTTAAGGTATAGGGTTGAGGTTTTAATGTATAGGGTAGAGGGTTAAGGGTTGAGGGATTGAGGGTTGAGGGATTAGGGTTTAAGGGTTTAGGGTTGAGGGATTAAGGTTTGAGGGTTGAGGGTGGAGGGATTAGGGTTTAAGGTTTGAGGGTTTAAGCGATGAAGGTTGAGGTATTAAGGTTTAAGGTATAGGGTTTAGGTATTAGGGTTGAGGGTTTAATGTATAGGGTAGAGGGTTGAGGGTTTAAGGGTTTAAGATTTGGGGGTTTATGGATTAGGGTTTAAGGTATAGGGTGGATGGATTAGAGTTGAGGGTTTAATTTATAGGGTTTAGTGATTAGGGTTTAAGTTATAGGGTTGAGGGATTATGGTTTAGAACTTAATGTATATGTTTGAGGGATTAGGGTTGAGTCTTTAGGGTTTAATCCTTCTTTTCCTCTCCATCCTTCTATATCCATCTTTACGTGCCTCACTCCTTGTATCATTACTACTCCTCTAGGTTTCTCCCACTCTACTCTCTTATCCTCTTAATTATTAGTAAAGATTATTAAACCTCTCCCTCCATCCCTTTCTATTCCCCTAGGTCTCTCCAACTCTTGACTCTCCCCTCTGTAGGTCTCCATGTACGGTCAAGGATTTCACAATCATAAATTTTCTATAGAGCATATTTGGTGCTCGCCAAAGTCCAAAGAGTCCAAACATAAAATTTGGAGCTCGCCAAATTGAAAGGCTATCAAATGAGGTTTTTGGAATTGATTTTTTTAACTTACTTTTATATTTGGATCTCACCAAATAGGAATTTTTTTATTTTTTTTCCAATTCGGCACCTTTTTTGTGTCACAACTTGGTGCACTTAATTTGGTGTAAATAGGTGTTTTCCTTATCTAGTCTTATATAGATCCTATTTACATGTTAAGTCCACTTAGGTCCTAGGAGGAAAAATTTATAGTTATCATTAATTAGGGGGGAATCTTTCTAGTTAAGTATTAGTTGTCACTTATCTTGTTAGATTTAATGATTGTTTCCTAAGTCATTTAGTATTCATTGGGGCGGTTATCTAATTATATAAGATTAAGATAACTGTCAAGATCTTCTCTAATCCCATCCCACACCTTGCCTGTATAAGTAAGGCATCATTATATATCCTAAACAATTCAATTCCTTTTTAAGTCTAATATTGTTGCAAGTATGGTGGTATTGTCATTAATGTTTTCATTGATGTCAACACAATTCAAATCTATTACAAATGGTACTTGTATAGTTGAGATACTATATAAGTTCTTAGAGTACATGGAGCTATTTTTATGAAGTTGTAGTTGTGTTTTTGCCAAGTGCTTTAGGCAGTGTTGAAGTATGTGTTCTAAGTGTGCTCTGGTATTGTACTATTTATTTCTTTTGTGTTGTTGTTTGGATCTATAGTTGTGTTCATGAGATTCAATGGAAAATATATTCTGAGTTTTAGCTTTTGGATCGATGGAGAGTGAAAGATGTGTTCACCGGTGTGTGAACTAGTTTTGCAGAACTATCTGTTTGTGGACTAGGAGAAATTTTTTGGATCTACAGTCTTCTGGTACTTTGTTTTAGATCATGTAGATCCGGGAGATGATTCATATTGATGGTTTCTATGTTCTGACAAATGTTCTTATGATTTGGCACACTAGAAGACCTGCTATAGAGCTCTTGTGTGTTGTTGGTTGGTCCGATTGGACTATTGAAGAGTATTCTATGAGTGCAGAAATTTGTAGTTGATGTGGATGTACCTGAAGGTTTCTTAGAGATGGTAAAATTTATGGTGAAGTGTGTTGAGTGATCCACATGTGATCATCTTGCTGGAGATGCATGCACTTCAAATATCATTGGTGTTTTCATTAGGTTTGGCTGACCTGGTGTCTACATGTTAAATTAAGATTTTGCATCGAATTAAGGAAGTGTGTGATTGATCCAAGATTTTGTTTGGGTCCTAATTAAATGTTTAATTTATCCTCTCTCATTCTCATACACCACGAAAATTTTGAGTAGCTGACCTGATTTGAATTTGAATTTGAAAAATGTTTAGCCAACCTTGGAGACTGTATCTTGGGTTGAAGATTGTATAAAAGAAAATCAAGTTGTTGTGAATTGATCATCCATATATAATCAAGAAAGAAAGAAAATGAAGTGTGTGAAAAAGTGTGAAAATCAGAGTGTGCAAGACTGAATCAAGGCAACAATACTTTGATGTGTTAGATTCCTGAAAGTAGTGAGGTGATGGTGTCTACAATTTTTCGATCAAGTTGTGAGTGTGTGGAACCTTTGTGGTGGATCTTTATTTATCTTCTTTTTTTATGCAGGTAATGAGCCTCCTTTCTAGGTAGTAAGTCCTTTGTTGGTAGTGAGCCTTATATCCGGGTAGCAAACCCTCTAGCAGTGAGCTTTTGTATCTGGTATTGCATTATTACTATATTGTAAGCTAATCCTCATCGTGGTTTTCTCCTCATTGGGTTTTCCAAGTAAATCTAGGGTCTCTAGTGTTTTCTTTTTGTTATCTATATTTTATGTTTACACCTAATAATAGTTTGAAGTTAAAGTGGAATTGATTAAGGTTAGAAGTAAAGCAATTTGATACAATTGATTCAAACCCCCTCTCATTTTTCTTGTGCATTTCAACAATTCGTATCAGAGGTCTGGTTCCTCAGTGAAAAAATTAACCACTTGAGGTAGATCAGATGGAACACAAGTTACAAATGCCTATTTTTGATGGATTTGATTATAGTGATTGGAAAGAATAATTGAGAGGTTATCTGGTTTCTATTGGTTTCAAGACTTGGAAAGCTATGGAGATGAAGTATGTTGCACCATCCACAGGTCCTTCCTCTAGAGATGAAATTGCATCTTATGAAGAGAATGAAAAGGAAAGGTATTCTATCTTCAGTTCTCTATCTAAAACTGAAAGGACTAAAGTTATTTCTTTAGGCACTGCTTATGAAGTATGGAAAATTTTGAAAGACATTTATGAAGGGAATGATAGAGTAAAATTGTCATGGAAGCTAATAGCTAAGTGAGTATGATAATATAATAATGGAAGAGGGAGAAGATATTGCAATCTATTATCAGAGAGTTGAAACTATAGCAAATGAGATCAAGAATCAAGGTGGTACCATGTTAGATGAAGATATAATTGAGAAGATCCTAATTAACCTACCATAGAAGTATAGTGAAAAACTATCTTCTATTGAAGAATCATATGATCCAAAGGTATTTAATAAGGAGCACCTATTTGGTATCTTGACCTCATTCAGGATGAGAAAATTTGCAAAAAATAAGGAGAAAACTGAAATAGCCTTTAAAGCAATGAAGATAGAAGATGTCTCGAAGGATGATGATTCAAAAGAGTTGGAAGCAAACTTCACAAGGAAATTTAAGAAAGGCACTGGTAAATACAAAGGTATGTTTCCCTTTATTTATTTGTTTCAGTTGTGGAAATATTTGTCATTACACATCAAGATGTCCTAATAGAGTTATACATAAGAAGAACAAGGATAATAATAATCACAGAGACATGAAGGATAGGAAGTTCAAGAAACTATATTATTTCAAGGAAGATGCAATAATTTCTAATTATGAGTATGATGTTGAGGAGGATAAAGATGAATGCTTATTTCTAGCCCTTGAAAATAAAGCTGTATTTGATAACCATGGAAGATGTGTAGAGGAATCTGGTCCAGAGAGTAAGAAGGATGAGATGGAAGGAAATTTGGTAACTACTTTTCATTCTAGACATGATGAAGACTTTTGGGTGATTGACAATGGATGTTCAAATCATATGACTTGAGATAAGAGTAAGTTCACTAAAATTGAAAAGTATGATGGGGGAATAGTTATGTTTCTAGATGATTCTAGTGCTAAGATTGTTGGTAAAGGAATAATTATTTTTGATGGGAAACATAGTACTGAAGATGTCTATTATGTCAAGGGTTTAAAGCATAATATCTTAAGTGTTGGAAAAATATGTAGCAAAGGGTTTAAGCTTGTGTTTCAGAACAACACCTGTAAGATTAGAAAAGGATCTGGAACTATGGTAGCAGCAGGAAGAACTCATGGAAACATTTATCAGCTTAAGGGAGGAGATGGTTAGTGTTTTATTTCACTGATTAATGAAAGTTGGTTGTGGTACCGGAGAATGGGACATGTAAATTTTGACAATCTGATAAGGATCAGTTCTAAGGAAGTTGTAAAATATCTACCTAGAATCGCAAAGCCTTCATATTCAATTTGCAGAAGTTGTCAAGTTGGGGAAACAAACAAGAAAATTTTTAAAGGAAATGATCAATCATCTACCAAAATGTTGGAATTAATTCATATAGACCTCTGTGATATTACAAGAATAGGAAGCCTTAATGGTGATAGGTACTTTATGCTCTTGATTGATGATTACTCTAGGATGAAATGGGTTACTTTTCTTAGAGATAAATCTTAGGATCTTGACAGATTCAAGGTATTCAAGGCAAGAGTAGAGAATGAGGAAATCTTGAGAATCAAATACTTAAGATCTGATAGAGGTGGAGAATTTACTTCTGGTGATTTTAATGCATTATGTGAAGAACATGGCATAAAGGGACATTATTCTTCTTTTAGAACCACTCAGCAGAATGGAGTTGTGGAAAGGAAGAACTAGACTATTCAAGAGGTTTCCAGAACCATGATGAAAGAAGAAAATGTTTCTGATGTGTATTGGAGGGAAGTAATTCACACTGATGTTTTCATTCTTAACAAAGTTCATATCAGAGGTAACAGCACTAAGACTCGTTATGAGTTATGGACTGGTAAGACTCCTATTGTTAAATACTTTAAATTGTTTGGAAGTAGATGTTACATTAAAAGAGATGATGAGAATCTTCAAAATTTTGATGCTAGATGTGATAAAGGAATTTTTCTTGGATATTCAAATAACAACAAAGAATATAGATGCTTTAATAAAAGATTGAGGAAAATAGTTGAAAGTGCTAATGCAAAGGTTGATGAAGCTATGCATAGACTAGTTGAGATAACTGAAGTTGAACCCAATGATCCTATCTGTGAGCAAGTACAAGAAGAAGAGAAGAAATAAAAAAAAACAAAGTGATGAAGAAGAGATTCAAGAACCTACACCTAAGACTCCTAAATATGTACAAAGAAATCATCTAGAGGAACAAATAATTGGAGACATAAGTAAAGGAATGAAGACAAGAAGTAAAGTAGTTGAGGTAAACTTGTGTTTACTTTCTAAGATAGAACCTAAGACTATGAGTGAAGCATGTAATGATGAAAGTTGGGTTAAAGCAACGAAAGAGAAATTGCAGTAGATTGAGAAGAATGAGACATGGGAACTAGTCCCTAGGCCTGTAAAAAAAATGTAATTGGTTCAAAATGGGTATTCAAAAATAAGCTAAATGAAGATGGTGAAGTGGTGTAGACACGTAGAATATACATGCACCTGATCCTGATCCTACTAACATCGTTTCATCTTGAATCATACTCTCATCTTATCAACACCTTTCATCCCTTAATTAAATAAGTCATTATTTATTTAATTAGCTCTTTCTCCTCCATTGATTAAATTAATCAATTTAATTTAATTAACCCTTTATCCTTGTTCATTTAAATTAAGTCTCTAAAGTCCTCTTATTAAATTGAATAAATTAAACCTTATTTCATTTAATTCAACATTGTCCCCTTTAGTTAAATAAATCAAATCATTTATTTAATTAAATATTTCTTCACAATTCTTGATTTAAATTAGCTCATAAATTTGAGTAAAAATTGTCAAATCATCTAATCTCTCATTAAATTAATCAAATCTTGATTAATTTAATCCCTATCACTAAAATCCTCTAGAGAATTCTACTTGCACAATAAATCAATTACTTTGATTTATTAAATTTCCTATTTTCTCTCAACATGACATAAAAGGGGAATATTCTCTCAAATTTGAATTCAAAATCCAAGTGGATGGGTACTTCCAACAAGACATTTAATGTCTCTTACATGTACTTGTGCATCGAGCCAACTAACATTAACTCCATTTCCTTCTCCCTCCAACATGTCACATTCAAATTTCAAATTTGAATCTCATACCATTTATCATGCACATTGACCAAAATGTGCTCATTCATCCTCCAATCACATGTGGACAAATGGTACAATTCCATTGGATTATCTTTTATCCCACATTGCTCAATTTCACTCTCTCTTGTGTTTTGGAAATCTATAAATGAGAGACTCTTCCTCTCATTCTATCATCCACAACTTGAGTAAACTTACTCTACTCAACTTCATCCTCAATGCAAGATCTTAGCTAGGTTATTGTAGGTTTTATCAAGAAATCATCTTGTTCTTCATCAATAAAGTGGATCAAATCTCCATCATCAACATTTGCAACAAAGGAGTTGGGAAAGGGCCGATTTTGATGCATCAATTGGCACCAATTCCCCGATGGGATTGATAGTTGTTCATTAAAATAGGATTTATTTACTTTCATTTGCATTGTTCTTCATTTATCTTCCTATATTAATGTTTCAATCTAATTTCATTGGGAATCTTTGTTTCACCTTGCATATTGATCTAATATTATGTTTGTTTGTTTCTTTTGTGCAGGTATGAAATTAGGGTTCACATTTTGGCACTAGAAAGAGGGAAAATCTCAAGGATTTCATCATGTTTTTGTGAAAATTCTGTGGTTTTTGATGTTTTTGTTTTGCACACAGGAAACTGCACTGTTGACAGTTTGCATAGCGCTATATTACACCACTTTCAGAGGTGTGGTGCTATATTGCACCGTAGTTATTCCAAACTGCACTGCACCTGCTTTCCCGCTCAGAAATTTCAAAATTTTAAAGTTCACCACGGATTTTCAAAGTTGCAAACTGTGACGCATGCGAAAACTGCGCCGCAATTGTGCTCTTTGTTTTAGTAGAGAGCCACACCTAGTAAAATGTGCGGCGCTATATAGCACCGCTTCTGTTTTTAATTGTGTCGCATTTGCTAACTGTGTCACACCTGCAGATTTTTTATTTATTTTAAACATTTTTTTTGTGATGCAGGAACTTCCTAAGGTCATAACTTTTGACTCAGATGTGGATTTTGGCTGAAATTTTATAGGCGGTTTCTTTATGAGATGGCATCTAGATTCCCAATAGACTACAAGTCCATTGAATCATGTTTCGACACATTTTCAGAGCCTCAAAATTTCATCGTGACCCTCAAAATTATAATTTAGCATTTTTTTTCCAGTTTTCTAGTTTTTGAAAACTCTTTTTTGTTAATAACTTGAAATGCATGTCTTAGATTTGGGATGTTAGTTGGAAATTCATCATATCTTAGTATTGGGTATTTTTTGGAAAAAATAAGACTCTTAAAATTATGCATGAAAAATTACCAAAAATTGAAAAATCTAACAATTGTTGAAATCTGCCTAAAAAGGAAATTTCTTGATCAAAAGTGAAGGAAGGAAAACAAAGGCCAAGGGTTCTTTATGATGTTATCATCTCATTGTATTAAGTTTTCTTCGACACTTTTGGGAGAAATTATAATCTCTTTCTAAGGATTTTTTTAGTTTATGCTTTAGAAACACTAAATTTTCCTTTGGGTTTTAAAAAGAACAAACAAATTTCTTTTTCAAAAGTTTGCAAAAGGCTTAAAAAGAACCTAGAAACAATCTGCTAGATTTGGTTTGAGGTTTAAAAATTGAACAAGGCAACTCTCACACTTGAAAATTGGTGTTTTAAAAAGAACTCATTTTCTACTTTGAGGATTAAAATGAACATGTGTATTTTTTATGTTTTGTAATCCTTTTCACAAAGTAATATCATTTAAAAAGTGTATGTGCTTCTCTCACGCCTCACGGTGATCTTGAGAATCAAAATTTTTTTTGTGATATTAAGTTTTCAAAAGGATTACCTCCACACTTCATTTTGGGTTTAAAATTGAACAAAACTTGTCTAGTGTGAGAAAAAGGCATTGTGAGTGTTCTCTCTTTGTTCACGCAAACAAAGATGATCGAACTATAAATGCACTTACTCGCTATTGTATACCTTTAGAGGGTCTGCCTTGGTGGGAAAAAAACTCACCCCAAGGGAACGACGCAAGCAGTAACGAGCTAAAGCCAAGCTCTTCCAAACCGCTATATAAATTTGTGTTCATGGTGAAAATCATGGACAATGGGAAGCGATGCATGATAGCTCTCCCCCAATATCTTTATGATGCATAAATCCCTTGTTCTAAGGGTTGGGAGATCTCTCACAAGGATTTTATCATTGCACCCCCTAAACTGGATGCCTTTACTACAAAATTTTATTTAGAGGCCAAATCCTTATCTATTTTGTTGGTGCAAAAGGTCATGTCCTTTGAAGCCGCCCCACATTATACATGCAGTTTTGTTGTAGAGATGAAAATTATGTCATGGGAGATTCATGGGTACTGATGCTTTGCTAACCCAAGAAGTGTGTGCACTATAAGGGGGAGCCTATGTGGTCAAGCATCTAGTCATCCAGACAGAATATACGTAGCTCGATTCATCCAAGTGGGAACCCAACAAATATTGTCTCTTCATCCTAGGGTTGTACATGTGCTTGGAAATGAAAAATACATTGCTTGGTCCTCAAAAAAATTGAAAAACATTCACAAAGAGCTCCAAATTTCAAACCCCTTGGAAGAAACAAATATCCTTTGACAAATCTAAGTACTCTTGCTTTCCCTAGGGATCACATCCTTAGAGGTTTCTAAGTGCTTGGATTTTATAATCATTTGTTTTCATTAAGGTAAACCTAGGAAACTTTTCCACTAATTTCCTTG
Source organism: Sequoiadendron giganteum (assembly GCA_007115665.2). Taxonomy (NCBI): domain Eukaryota; kingdom Viridiplantae; phylum Streptophyta; class Pinopsida; order Cupressales; family Cupressaceae; genus Sequoiadendron; species Sequoiadendron giganteum. The sequence continues at coordinate 128,800,352 of CM021107.1, read as the reverse complement.
ATTTTCACATAATGGACCTTGTGGGATGAAAATATTGTGGGACATTGGACATTCAGTTTGAAAATCATAATCAAGAAATTGTTTGTGGTAAAAAGAACCAAATCTAAGAAAGATAACAAATAATTGAACCACACATGTGCTTGGTCTCTTTTGGGTCATTGGGTTTTTATGCCAACATTGCTCATTGGGTTTTCATGCCAACATTGGTCTTTTGGGTTTAAACCAATTTTAGGGAAAAAAATGTTCTTCACTACCTTGGTCTTGTAAGTAGGTCCTCGTAGGGTCATCTAAGACCAAGTCAAACACTTCACCCATCCCTCAAACATCAATCAAATCCCATCTCACCAACAACTTTTGGAACCTTGGAAACATCACTTATGCTAGACTTTTAGGAAAAATAGGCATCACCTTGTTTGACTTAACGTACCTAGTCAAATTATCAATCCCCTTGAACAAATTTTCCTCTAGGATAATGTAACTTCTCGAGGTCTACTAGTTCTGTAATGATGGATTTCTGCAAAATAGATTGTTAGTCTAATAAAGCATACATATATTAAATCAAATCCAACAAATCAATGAAATACACTAGAGATAAAAGGAAAACGAATGAAACTAGAACAGTCTCACCCAATCTTCTCTCCTCCATGATTCACTTCCATTGTACCTTCTCAAGCTTGCTGTGATAATGGATGCCCTCATATTTGTGAGAAAACTCTATATGCCTGGTCCTAGCAAAGTCTTTGAAGGATTTCTCAATAAACCAAATGCAAACTAGAAATTTAATTCTATTATGCAAGTTATTAATAAGCCTAAAAGATGATATGATAATAGAAAATGACAATAATGAGATTACAAAATAACAAGAGATTAAGAGATCCCAAAAATGAGATCAAGATTGTCATTTTATAGAAAATGCAATCTTGAATAGACATATGAGAAGGGAGATTGAGAAATGCCCTAGAATCAATGGTTAAGATTCAATATGGCAACTCTCAATAAGAGTTAGGGTAAAGATCCCCACATGTTTGGACAAGATTTAATTTTAGAAATTAAATCAAAGGTGGAGAATAAACGTGACCTTGAGATGAAATTAGTAAAAATCAAGAGATAAGGAGATGAGATTTTTAGAAAATCAGTAATTTTAGCAATTACTTGATTTGTAGAAGAATCTTTCCATTTTGAATTAAATTAATTCGAAATATGGATTTGTGAGATAATGAGTAATTGATTTTTGAAATTAATTACTAAAAGAAGAATCAGTTAACAAACGTGAAGTCATTTTTAAATAAATTATTTTATTTAAAAAGAGGGAAATGTCACATAAGGCAATTAAATAATTAATAATTATTGTTTAATTTAGAAGAGACAGTTAATTATTAAAATGAATTAATGAATCTATTTAATTATGAGAGGATTTAGGAATTAGTGACATATTAAATAAATATAATAAAATATATTTATTTAATAATCAGGAGGACATTAATGATAAGGATTAATTAAATAAATGAGACTTTATTTAATTGTAAGAAGAGTTTGATAATTAGTGACACATTAAATAAATAAGTTCTACCTATTTAATAATCATGAAGAATGAAAGATCATGAACTAATTAAATAATTAAAAATTATTTAATTAATAGTTGAATGTGGGTTAGAAAACTAATTACAATGTCATAATCATGTTAGGTTGAAAGGTGGTAAAATGTTGCTTGCAGGCCTTGGTCATTTTTATGTGTCTACAAGTTCATGATCACTTTCATTGGCTTAGCACACTTAGCCAATTCATTCCCTTATGCGAGCTTTCCCTAGGATAACACAACTTCCCAGGGTTTAAAAATTCACCAACTTCTTTGTTTGACTTAACACACTTAGTCAAACTATCATCAATCAAAATCAAAATCAAACCAAGTCCTAAAGTCTAGCATTGATCCAAAGTTCCTAAAAATTTAAACACCCATATCATTCACCCCGTTCATCCTTCATCTCATCATTGGTCCTAAACCCCTCAGAGGTCAAAAATGTCAAAACACAAGAGGAGCATGGAATATATACTTGATTCATACATCATGAGTAATACAGGTCAACCAAACTATCCAAGCCTTACAATGCCAATTGATTTTCAAAACTTGCATTTGTACAATCCATACATGGGATCATTATCTCCTACAAACCTCAATGGTACAACAAATGTGAGTTTTCCCAATCTAAATTTTAGAACACCTTTCCATTTGATAGATTTAAATCAAAGTAAAAACTTTCATATCTGTCAACCAAAAAATCAAGGCTTGAGACTTCCCCCTTTACCAGCCATCAATCAATCAAATCCGAGCAACGCTCCAATCATAAACCAAAGCATCATATCAGATCCTCCCATTTTTCCATCGATATCACAACAACAGATGGCAACCATCTAAGAAACCCCAACAATCAACACCATTCCCCATGCACCACCACCACCGCCAAAACACAACATGGAAAATTCATTCTCCATTGTGTTGCAAGCCGCTCGAGAAGCTTCCCGCCAAAAGGCACTCCAAAACCAGCAAGCTGCATAGCTGGCTGCTTAGCAAGTGCAAACATAACTAGTTTCCCAACAAGCTGCACAAGTTGAATAAGCCAAACAAGCCACACAAGATGCGTAAGCGGCTCAAGTAGCCCAACAAGCATAGGCTCAAGATCAATCCCAACACCAAGCTCGGCAGGCGCAAGCACAATTCCGGGCACTATTGCAAGCAATCCATCAACAAGTGTATCAACAAGTAGCACAACAAGAAGCCCAAAAAAATTCTTTGTTGGAACAACAACAACATGACCAACAACCGATGTTGTTGGCTCAACAACAAATGCATGAATTACTCCCACAAAAAAGATTTCAACAAATTCCCACCAAAATCATTGAAAATGATGATCAAGATCCTTTGACCAATGATCATGTTGAAAATGTCTCTACATCACCTAATGAGTTAGAGGACATATCTCAAGAATTTATTCTAAAGAATGATCAACATCTTTCACCAAAGTCTAGCAATGGACCTTTCCAAGACATATTGACATTCTTCGACCTCATGGTTATAGATATTGAAGAAATCCTCAACTCACCATTTGATCCAAGTCCACTCAAAGATCAAGAGGATATTGAGCCACTTACCATGCCTTATGATGATGTCCAAGAACCCTTTGAAAGCAATCCATCCTTTGAAATTGACCCATGTCAAGAATTTTATCCAAAGCATGTTGAAAGCAATTTCGACATTAACCAAGATCAATAATTTTTATATCCAAGATACTACAATGAGGTAATGGGCACTCTTTTATCTATACAAGATATCACAAATGATGATCACATCCACATAGAACATACTCCTCCATCTACAAATGAGATGCTTTCCTTGGATGAACATGTAGATGATCTTCATTCAGAACAAGATTCCTTTACTCCTGACATTATTACACAAAAAGAGCAAGTTATTGATTCCTACAGTTAAACTGAATTGTCAACATCAGGATCAAATATATCCTAAATTCAAACTAAGGACATCATGTATGAATATATCCAGCATTATCCACTCAAGGAAATAGGTTAGAATGAACAGTATATTCTAGAGTCAACAGAGCAACAAATTGGAATAACGTCATCTGCAGTGGTCATTTGTCAGAGAATGCATTCTGAACAAGACATCTCAAAACAAGGAGAATCAGAAAACAAAGGTGCTACTATCACCATACTGGGGGAAAATTCATCTCAAGAAAATGTTAACATAGGGGGCACAAAGAGTCCTTATGGTGAAACCAATGCCAATACTACAACCCGCCACATCACGAATCTTCATCCACCCATCACCCCATCCATGAATTGGGACAAAGATCAAAAGGGATACTTGAATCAAAGTATGAAGAACATTATCAAAGAAAAAGAAGCTAAGAAGCACGAAAGAAAAATAAAATACACTTGGATACCAAATAATACAAAGAAATATTATACCTATCAAACTCCATTAGTCAAAGAAACTATGGGGCAAAATAAAAAAGGGAACAATATCCATCAAATATGTCCACAAAGGAAAAATCAAGCTTCTCAAGCAATGTACAAAGTGTATCAAGTAGTTGGTTCTAATTCCATGCACACTTCCATATCCACCCATCATTGCTCATTTTCCCAAGTTTGGAGAGTCAAAGGTTCCAGACTATCAACCAATCCATCTTTTATTCTTAAACACACTCTTCCATCCATGCCTCCACGGATGATATCCAATCCTCACATTGACCATGTATTGGCAGCAACCCTCAATCATAAGGATTTAGAAGGCACTTTATCACGATGTGTGCACAAAGACAGAGTTAACCCTGGTATCCACAAAGCAGATCAGGAATCTCAAAAGTTGTGTACAAGTGCACGTATCTTGGCAAAGCAACTTCTTGAAGAGGGATATCGATGGCACATTATGAAAGAAGCATCTACATCGATAGAACCAAGTGGTCCAACATGAGCTTAAAATATTTCACAGAAAAATACAAAAAAATCAAAAATATACAAAAATAAAAGAAAATTTAAAAAAGAATTGAAAATAGTAAAAAAAAAAAAAATCGTCCTCTAGTGAAAACCACTTTGGTGGCGCTTTGGGAAAGTACCATGATTAAAAACCTGGAAAATAGGCATCATGTGTAGAATTGACCATCTACATGCACCATTTCAGGAGAAATCATCTTATCACATCCATAATAAAGCCAACGTCCATTCATCCATGAACCATTTATCCCATCCATTTTTATCCATTTGCATCCATACATAATCCAGGTTATCTTAATCTTGATGAAATTTTGGTGCACATTTTACACTTGCTTATGGTAAACATCTTGACATGGGTCATTTTCATTGATCCTATCCAATCCAACATTATCTAAGCCATGAAGCACTATCCAAATGTGCATCCACTACCTGAACACCTTATCTTATTGCAAGATAATCCTTGGCATCCTTCATATCCATCCATCAACACACCTATCCAAGAATCCACCCATGGAATTCCATACATTACTAGAGATTGGGGGGTAGATATTTGCATCTCACTTCGGGAATAAATCTTGATATATATCATCCAACTTATGTGGTGATCTGAACATTGGAAAACATGAAATCAGATTGTCAAGCATTTGTGAGCACAAATCCAAATCACTAGCCCATGACATATTTTAACAAAATGATGTTCTTCATCAAGATTTATCTTTCATCGAACATCAATCCGGAAACAATCAATATTAGTCGCATCTAATGTGTACTTCAGCGTCACATTAAATCATCAAAACAATTTTGTTCCAAAACAAGCTTCATCAATCTTGATCAATAAAATTATCCAACCCATCATCAACTTGTTTGAATTAACACACTTATTCAAACTACCCCCTCATGTATGAGTTTACTCTAGGATAACACAACTTCCTAGGGTTTACAAGTGCATTATCACTTTTGTTTGACTTAACACACTTAGTCAAACTATCAATCCATCAATCCAATCAATCAACATTAAGCTTGGTTTTCAACAAAATCCAAAAATAGAGCATTGATATCATCACATATCCACATCCAAATTGTCAAAATCATGCAAAAATCAAAAAACACCCAAATCATTCAAAATCTAAAACATGTCAAAATCTGAAAAATAAAAAAATTCATCGTCCGAACTACGTCATCTCTGAGCTTGAATGTAGGAAAGGTTGATATTTGATCATCCTCCAAGATATTTTAGTTCAATCATTTAGGCGTCTGTCGCAATAAAATGGCAACCCATTTGCCCATCTATCTCATCATTTAGTCAAAGTTTGTCATCAGTCAAACTAGGTGGTCTCTGCATGTATAACATAGGCAAGGCTAATCTACAGATTAGCTCTTGAGACCCTTAGGATAGGTCTTTAGATTAGTCCCTTCGTAAATTTCAAAATCCAAAAAAATTTGTAAAACATCTCAAAAATACCAAAAACAACCTCAAAATATTTGAAAAATCCAAAATGGTGCTTTCATCTCATCTCACTTTCACCCATGATTATCATCTCATAATAAAATCAATCGTCGCCTTCACCCTTTGGTGAGTCAATTAGAAGCAAGTCTAGCAGGTTCCAAAAGTGAACACCCAAGCGTCAAAAGTCCTAAAGTCTAGGTCAGTAAGCAAGCAAGTTGGTCAACTCGGAGTATCAATAGCTTATCACCCAATTAGTCCCACCAAAACCCTAATCAAAACATGTCCTAGGATGTATCCTTCCCATGATGGACATAAGCATTAGGTACCTTGCAGTAGTTTAGCCTTAGCTAGCGATATGAAGAACATTAGCTTGTTTATTTATTTGATCTGGTCTTTTTGACTTATCTTATTTGCGCTCATTCCAAGGACCTCTCAGTGATGCCTAAATAAAATAGGTTTAGAGAGAAAGGAATGGGGCAATGATCATTATCTTTTTTATCTATTGTGCTTGTTGGATACTCTTGTAAAATAAATTGGTGAATACTTTCTTTGTTAGGTTTGTCCTAACAAGGTTTTCATATGTCAAGTGTGAACAAGAGCACTCCTATCTAATTGTCAAGTCAAATTCCATCACACTAGGTACAACGCCATCTTGGTCCTTTATACCTTGACCCATCGTACCTATGTGTGTTATCAGAGATAAAGTAATTGGCCCTTTAAAAATCCTAACTCCTGGTAAGAAAATCATCATCATCATCATTCATAATGTAGGCTTGTTGGATCCTCCTTCCATCCATCTTATTCTTCTTATTCTTCTATCTTTACTAACATTTCTATCTAAAATTAGTGTGTTGTATCAAAATATACACAAGGCTACCCATGGCTGATGACTATCTATACATCATCAAAATTATCTACATCAAAGAATTATCTTTCGTCCTTTGATCAATAGAACCACTCCTCTCACATTTTATCATGATATCAATCAGAAAATTAACATTTCCACCCAATCTCTCAAGGGGGCAGTATACCAGCATAATCCTTCTCACTGGGGCAATAGTGGAGCATCTGAAAATCGATAAAATTTTGAACTTTGATCACATCAGTTTATTCTTTGAATCAATGCAACAAGTACATTTCTTCAAAGAGGGGAAAAATGTAAACACATAAAATATACATACACCTGATCCTGATCCTACTAACATCGTTTCATCTTGAATCATACTCTCAGCTTATCAACACCTTTCATCAATTAAATAAATCATTATTTATTTAATTAGGTATTTCTCCTCCATTGATTAAATTAATCAATTTAATTTAATTAACCCTCTATCCGTGTTCATTTAAATAATTCATTTTATTTAAATTAAGTCTCTAAAGTCCTCTTATTAAATTGAATAAATTAAACCTTATTTTATTTAATCCAACATTGTCCCCTTTAGTTAAATAAATCAATTCATTTATTTAATTAGATCTTTCCTCATAAATTTGAGTCAAAATTGTCAAATCATCTTGTTAGGTCTCAAAAACAAAGGTTTGAACCATGGGAGATTGCCAAGCTCTCACAACGCTATTGGCCAACTAACAAGGCCAACCAATACAGTTGAACCTTCTACTCTTAAGGCTCTGCTAAACCTAGGCAGGTGTAGCTATATGAATGCTGCAGATTTTGAACTATGCTTCCTATGTGACTAAACTATCCACAATGGCAATTTGATAGTGGAGAAATATGATCTAAATTTGGTATAAATTGTATATGCAATATCAAGGTGAACCCTGATATGTTCAGTTAATATATGTTAAATGAAATGAATAAAATTAAATAATGAAATATGGAAGACTAGTGCCTTGTTGGGTAAAACGGAGTCAAATGAAAGTCTTAGATGAGTGGTTCATTTCTATAAAGTTCTCTAATTTCTTGGCATACACATATGAGTTTATAATTGGTATAAACATGCAAGAATGTGATTAACAGACCCTACTTGAGGCAGAATATCAATCCTAACTATTTGATTCTTCTTAATGATCCGAATAACAATCCCAGATTACTGTAATAGACTGAAAGGAATTTAATTCTTCTTTTAAGAACCCAATAAATCAAATCACACAAATACAACAAATTTGCACTGATAAATTGAACATATGCTTGATATTTCAATTTAAATAATCAAGAAACATCAAATTGGAGACAATCAAATAATTGCAGAAATCCAATAAACAACTGATATCAGAATGAAACCACCAAATCAATAGTCTTTCATTATCTTCCTCGAATCTTACATATGCAACATAGTCTTCTTGAATGCAAACATTCTAGAAAATATTATTCTTGTCACAATCTATCCCTATTCTAATTCTTCTACTACTTCTAATTAAAAAAAAATTATTGCTAAAAAAAAACCGGATACTTATATCTCCATTGTTGAAAGGACGCATCCTTTCAGAAATATCTTGAGTATGAAACAACAATAAGATTAAAAGATTAGGCTCTGTTAATCCATAAGTGGACTCTTGACATGTGATCCACATAGTCTCAGCGCTCATGTGTATCCACATCTCCCAATGCATCATGGATCATGATCTCCATCTTAACCATCTTCTTGTTCTGTTCACAAGCTTCATCTAGGGTTATATCTTTCGCAGTAGCTATATTTAGAATCTCTTGCAGTATCAATTCACTCTCATTTTTCCACACAGCCATTTCTTTCAATTTTCCTCCATCATCAAGGAATGTAGCCAAACCACTTTTGGCGCCTTCTATCAACCCTTGCACATCCCCTTGTAACTCTTCAAGGAATTCTCGGTGCTCATCCATAAAACAATTAGCACCCTCAATTGCCGCATCATCAGGAGTACCCCATTGTTTTATTTCCTTGAGCTTTTCTTGAATTATACCTTCCACTCTTTTGTGTTCTTTTCATGCATCAAGGTTCAGTGAATATTTTCCCCAAAATTTATTCAACCAAATTCCTACATTGGCTTCCCTCCTTTTGATTATTGTTGTAAGTGTGTCATATTTCCCTTGAGAGTATGCACTTGATCCCTCCCAATGGTCCTTTTTCTGTGAAATTTTACCTTGGGTGAGCAGCCTTGTTGGCCTTGTTGTAACACCTACTAAGTCTTTCAGATGCTCATTTTCCCTCAACATTCTTTTGTTATTTGTTTTGTACATCTCCTTTTCTCTAATCAATGCATGTATTTGGGCTTTATTCAATTTCACTACATTAATCCCAGTTTCTACTATTGCAATTGGATAAGCCTCCCTAGCCTTTAAAGTAATGACATGTCCAAATGCTTTCTCAATATCAATGACAACTAACTTCATGTGAGGTGGATACAGGGCCCAAATCATTAATGTCTCCACATTTGGGTTGTATCTTGATCCTGTGTAAACTTCTGTCACCTTTTCTAAGCTGAGATTGTGTGTAGTGTTATTGTCCTTCAGGAAATTGTCAAAGACTAGTGCAGAATTGAGGTCTAATCATGGGAAAATCATGACACCAACCTTTTCTAAATGGCCCTCTTTTCATGTTATACTATAATAACCTATATGGAATCAGGTTATACCCTTCCTTTTCTAACACAGTAAAGTCACTGAAACATAGTGTATTGGGCATAAAATCCTGCTTTCCAAAAGAACTTAACTTCATAACACTAGAGAAATCCATTTGCCTAACAATTTCTAAGTATGCAATCTGGTCTTGAACTATTCTAGGAAAAATAAATGGGGCATAAGGCTCAAAGAGATCTACATGAAATGGTTGTCCTTCATTGTCTTCCATTAGAATTGGTTTTCCACCATGCCTAATTATGTACAAGGTTAATGTCCAAGCCCTATAAATGGTATCCATCCTTCTAAGTTCACTCTCGAGCTCTTCACCTACAATTCTCTCATTGCACATCCCTTCCAATTTAAAGACTTCACTTATTGAATTTTGTGACAAATGTATCAATGGGTTCCCAGATAGATCACATCTGGCCTTATGTTTCAGATTATAATGACTAGCCAACAATTTCAACAGTTCGACATCGACAAAAACATTAGGGAACACTCGTTTACCTAGATTAAGCCTCCATGGGTTACACATTGTCTCACAATGATTCCTTTGATAGTAATGGAATGTGAATAGTTCATATCCTCTAATTAGGGTCCAAACATCTCCTATGAATTTGCATTTATCGTCTAATTTATCTAATTCTACCCTAAGTTGTGTAGAGCATCTAACTTTAGGTCTAGAACCAGGTAGCTGGTCTATGAGATCTTGGTTCAATTTTTGTTTGGTACCTTCCGACTGAATTTCAGTTTTCTCCCTTTTTCCCTTGGATTGACCACTTTCCCCATGTTTTCTACCTTTTGATTTTTCTGAACTAGAGGTTTCCATTCTTCAAAATTTGCAAGGTTTAAGGAATGAGGAATTTACTGTATTTCACCTGAGATTTCAAGCTAAACGAAAGTCCCAATCCTTTTCTCGCTCTTCTGCTTTCCTCTATTGTCAATTACACAAAAATGCTCTCAACTGGATTTGTTTTAATTCACAAAATTATTCATGATTCATGGTGCCATTAATGTCTTGGCTATGACACAAACGAAGCAGGATTTTCAAAATTCTCACTGTCACATCATGTAGCATATCGGAAAGACATTTTTAAATCTTGGCCGATCCTCTCGTTTAGATCTTTACCAATGTACATACACCTGTTGGTACATCTTGTAGCTCCCCCGACACATCTAGTCTTGCTAATAGTTTTCTTTTTAGTTTTTAGGTCGCCACAACTCCTACCAAACAAGCCTATCACCATGACTTCTCGGATTGGTCAGACAATCCTTTACTTTATTCTGAATGTATGTATCTAGCCGAGATGTTCCTTTAGTCAATCCATGTCGCTTAGACATAATGGTTATCCTGTCGATGGAGCTATACTCATCGTGACCTTTCTATATCTCCCTATTGAGGTTTATCTCACCGATTTATTTCTTTATTTGGCAGGACCATGAACATTGTCCCCCCGACAATTCTTTTCTCCAAACATACTGTCACATCCAATCCCATCAATATACCATGGAAGGTCAGCAAGACTCCCTGAACTCTTCCCGACATCATTGTCTCATCGACTGAATCTTCCTTTGCTTTATCGACAAGACCGGTGAATTTCTCAGGTTGTCTTTTGGAACCTTACTCCAATGACTCCAGTCTAGCTGATACATGTTCTTGTGCTCCAAGCGGTGAGACTAATATGATCTTGATATGACCTCACACCATCATGTCGATAGCCATTGTCTTGCCGATAGAAACTGTGAACCTGTGTACTCCTAACTTGTGTCCTCATTGGCATGACACAACTGATTTCTTACCGATATACTAAAAAATATGTGCATTAGTATCAGTGAGACCTGCATTATCTTATGTCGATATGTTTCATATATCAAATATTTAGTGTTAGATAAATTTTATGTTATCATATGATAAAAATTGACCCAGACCTTGGTGAGTAGGTTATGTGAAGAAAACTTTAGGGCTCTTTGGGAAACTAATGAGCATGAATGGCCAATGAGATTTTTTCAAAATTTTATAGTTCTAACAATGGCTCCATCTGGGGATGAATGATTGTGAGATCATTGCAAGGATCCAAATCTTTGGGTGAGCAGACCAATATTTTCAGGGTTATGGATTAATGAGAAGGAGAGAATGAAAACAAGTGGAGATGAAGATGATCCTATACTACTATACATGGAGAAAATTTTAAAAAGGATTTTTAGGATTGTCCATGTACTGGCAATTCCTATACCTTTTATTTTCTAAACTACTTTGCATGGAAAAGTTCTAAAAGTTTTGTCAAGAGTTCTTCATGCATTGGCAACCCTTAATTATTTGTATCCTTTAAGAGAAAAAGTTCTTTAAAAATTGCCTGTGTACAGGCAACTCCTGTTCTTCACCACTCATTTTTTGTAAATAATAGAAATCCTCTCCTCTTTTACCAACAACAACAAAAGGTCCCAACCACAAAGCTTCAAGTTTTCCATATTTTCCTTTCTCCCGGCACCTGGAATTCCACATCAATACTAGATCATTTTCTTCAAATTTTCTATCTTTTTCCTTTTTATCAAATAAATACTTCATTTGTGCTTGCAACTTCATATTCTAGTTTTGAGCTAGTCTTCTCATCTCATCAAGCTTTTCCAATTGTTCCATTCTTCCCTCCATCAGTTCTGGAATCTCTATGTCTTCTTGAAAGATAAATTTGTAATCTGGCAACAAATTTTGTAAAGGCATTCTAGCTTGTGTTCCATATACTAGTTCAAATGGAGATTTTCCAATTGCCTTTCTTATAGTAATCCTATCAGCTCATACAACCATTTTTAATTTTGAATCCCATACCTTTTTACTTCCGGCTAACATTCTCCTTATGATTTTTATAAGGCTTTTGTTGCTGGGCTCTGCCTAACCATTAGCTTGCCGGTGGTAAGGAATAGAATAAGAAATAGTAATACCATGTGTACTGCAGAAAGTCTTAAACTCATCAGATCTGAAACACATCCCATTGTCTATAATTAATCTAATTGGTGTACCAAACCTAGTAATAATGTTATCCATCAAAACATTTATCACAACTTTACTTGTTGCTTGCTTGGTTGGGATTGCTTCTACCCATTTTGGTGAAGTAATCAGTGGCTACCAGTATCCATTTGTGTCCTCCACTTGATTTCTCTTGTATCTCCCTAATAAAATTAATCCCCCACTGATGAAAAGGGGCTTCAACCTACATAGGTCTAAGTGGTAAAGCTCCCTGATATTTCATTTTGCCTCAAAAATTCTGACATGCCTCAGACTTTCTTACATATGAAAAAGAATCATTAAATACTTTTGGCAAGTAATAACCTGCCCTGAGAATCTTATGTGCAGTTGTCTTTGAAAAATAATGGCCTCCACAGACCCCTTCATGCATTTCTTTCAAAACATGTTTAGCTTGTGACTCATCTAAACATAACGGCAACATCACATCCTTGTTCTTCCAGAATAAATCACCTTCTATGAATACATATTTAGATGCTTGTAATTTCAAAGTTCTTCTCTGGTTATCATTAATATTTTTAGGGCACTTCATGTTTCTCAGGTAATACATAATGTCTGTATACCAAGGTGTATGCTCAATACTCACAATTGCATTTCCTTCAACTTCTACATTGCAAATTTGATTTGCTTCAATATTTGCTTATGCCATTAACTTGGCCAAACCTTAGCCTCTTACCAATTTGGTAATTTGTTTTGCCATATCAAATTCCTAGATTTTATTAATCGACTTGCATCTCTTCCCTGTTACTTCTGACTGAGTTAAAATGTCTTTAACTACTGTGTGAGGAACATAAGCAATCACTTTGGCTCCAACAAGATACGGTATAAAAGCTTTTGTGGCTTTTACTAGTGAGAAGGCTTGTTTTTCCATTATATCATATTTCAATTCTGATCCCATCAATGATTTACTAAAGAAGGACACGGGTTGCTCATGACCATCCTCATTTTTTTGTAACATAATAGCAGCTATAGTGTGTAAGGAAGCAAATGAAAATATTTGAAAAGGTTTTGTAAAATCAAGAGATTTGAGGATAGGGGCTTATTTGATGGCCCTTTTGATGGGTACAAAAGCTTCCAATGCTTCTGGAGTCCATTCCATTTTTTGTCCCTTCCTTAGCATTTTTAATATGGGTTTAACAATTTCAGAAAAGTTAGACACAAATCTCCTAACAAAGTTGATCTGTCCAAAAAATAATTGAATGGATTTGACAGTCTTAGGAATAAGAACCTTATCTATGGCCTTAACCCTCTCAGGATCTATTCTAACTCCTTCTTTTGATATAATATGTCCTAATATGTTTCCCTATGTGACAACAAAATGACATTTTTTAGGGTTCAAACTAATGCCATACTCTAAAGCTTTAATGAATATTTTTTCCAAATGTTCTACATGATCTTCAGCCTTTTTTGAGTAAGTAGTAAGGTCATCTTGATATACTACCATTATAGCATTAATCAAGTCTGCAAATGCTAGGTCCATATCTCTTTGAAAGGTTGCTCCTGCATTTGTGAGAACAAATGGCATTCTCACATAGATATATGTTCCCCATGGATTTGTAAAAGGTGTCTTGTACTACTCAGATTCCTTGAATTTAACCTGATTATAACCAGAGAAACCATCCATCATAGATAATAGCTCACACCCTATTACTTTATGCAGTATAGCCTCCATATTAGGTAGAGGGTAATTATCTTTGAGGGATGCCACATTTAAATTTCTGAAGTCCACACACAGTCTGATATCTCCATTCTTCTTTCTCATAGAAACTAGGTTTGACACCCATGTTGAATGGTTGACAGGTCTAATGGTACCCCCATCTCTAAGCTTTGCCAATTCCTCCTATATTTTTGGTTACAATGTAGGGTTAATAGGTCTTTGTTTCTTCCTAAATGGCTTTGCATCTGGTTTCAATGGAATCTCATGTTGAAATAGGTGCTCCCTATATGCTTTGAGATCTTCATAAGACCATGCAAACACATGTTTATATTTCCTTATTAATGAAATAAACATTCTCTGAAGTGTTAGGCTTATTTTCTCTCCAATATATACTTTTCTTGGTGCTAGTTCAATCCCTAAATTTACCTCTTCAATATCTTCTTTCTTGACTGGTGTATGTTTCATGAGGGACTGATCATTTCCATCATAGACCCTCTCCAATGCTACTAGTCCTTTGGGGAGTTTATTAGTTCTAAGTTGTAAGACCTTCTTCCCGAATATTGTCTGCTCTACATCTATTTATTCTACAAAGGCATTAAAGTCAATTTATTGAGCCTCATATTGGTCTATATAGTGAAGAAACTTCAAGAGGTCAGTGTCCTCAATAAAAACCTGCCAACTGTATATATTGTCAGGCACAACAGGTCTTGTCTTGAACTCAATTTGAGACACTCCTGCCAGCGTGATGTCATCTTTTCTCAGTGCTACATTGGCTAGGAAGTATGCCATTATATTTTTTGACCTATCCACCCAATCAATGGAGAAAGCATCAAATAGCTCAATTGTATCCCATATAGCATTCCTGTATTGTTTCATCCTCTTGTTCTTTGCAACATATTTTGGTCTGACCTATGACACAACTAGCTTAGAGTCTCCAAAAATAGTTAACAGTTTAATCTTGTGCTTGACGACCATGTTCAAACCAGTTAACAAGGCTTCATACTCCGCCACATTGTTTGTACATTCAAACACCAACAAAAAATAATATTTAAATGTTGTACCTTCAAGAGATATGAAAACTACCCCAACTCCATTACCGTCTTGGTTGCATGCCCCATCAAAGTACATTTTCCATACCCCTTGTTGATTTTCAAAAATATATTTATCAATTGGGTCTTTGTTCACTAATTTAGGTTGAGATTACTCTAAAACTCCCCAAATCTACATCACAGAAGAAATTAAGTTGCTCTTGAGGAACACACTCAACAATTTGATTCATTCTTAGCTCCTTGTATAACTTGACCTCTTCACCATCTACTGGTATAGTGGCGTATGATAAATTGAACTGCACATTACCTCCTACTACTGCAGTCCATTGTCTTGAAAAAATCATTCAAAATTGAGGAGGTATGTCAATTACGGTTATATCAATATTGTAGGTAGCTTGCGAGTAAGTTGCTAATCTTACTTCCACATTCTTGATTACTCCCACAACTGAAACATGCCTGCTATCCATGGCATAACATTTACCTCCTTCCACATCTACCCACATACTAGGCTATTTCATTACTCCTACTAGCATAATATTCATTGAAGCACCTGAGTCTATCATGCAATTCTCACTAACTTGCCACTTATGAGCAGGGTGGTAAAAAATGGGTCAATCTATGGTGTATTCATTAAGTAGGCTTCTGGAACTTTTATCTCTTTCCTCTTATTAGTGATTTCAGGGACCTCCTTATTTTAAAGGTTTATATTTTGGTTTCCATTAGACATCAATTGAATGGAACCTTCCCTATATTCCTTAATCTTCATCATTTCAAGTAATGGGACAAACATTTTTAATTGAGACAAAGCTTGTATGAAATCAAAGGATGTACCTTCAGTTCTGATCACCTTCTTTGGTTCTATCAATTCTCCTTTGTTTTCTTCCTTTTCCCCTTTGCATGTTTGACTTGGATTTTGTTTACCCATGGGAACTTCTTTACCTTCCTCTTTAGGATCCCACTTATGTTCTTTTTTGTCAAATTGCTTATCATCTATCCTCTTAGATATCTCATTTGATATCTTTTTATATTTTACAAACATTCCTCTCAGGACACCCTCATCTTCATTCACTATTTTTTTTCTCAACCAATATTTTCTCCTAGCTTCCTCCACAACTACAATAGTCAACCTTTTGATCTCTTCTTCACTCGGTCTCCTTATACTGCATCTATCAGTTCGACATGATGCAATAGGGGGGTCTTGCTCATTTTCACTTCCTTCATAGTTAGAAAAAAACTATTGCTCTGCCATTTGAATATTGTATTTTTGATGATCAATATCATACTCATATCCCTCCTCCTCTGAAGATGAATACTCCGGCTCCAAAGAATTAAGAGTGTGGGAAGTTAAATAGATATTATGGTCTTTACCACCATCATTTTCCAATATGTCTTCTTCTGGTATTGACTGAGTTGTAACACAATGCTTTGGGGAGTGTGGTGCATAACAAACTGAGCACCAAGGACTCTTATCTACCATATATGCTCCTTTCCTTTTTAATGGATCCTGTGTTTCTTAATTCCTAGGTCTATCAATTACCTCATATTGCATATCCAGGTCTTGAATAAATGTGTTAAGGCTTCTCAAATGTTTCTCAGCCATGACTACACCACTTCCTATGAACTTAGGGACAAAGCTTCTCCAATTGTTGTCCATAGGATAAGGGTATATCTGAAATCCAGCTAAATGAAACTGCCTGATCATGGTGGTATATTATGGAGGATTTTGGTAATGTTGATGTTGGTACAATGTATTACTATTTGCCACATATTTTTGACCTTATGGGGTACATGTTGCTGATAAGGAGGCGGTTGGACACTCTTATGTTGTGGTGGAGCATTTTGATGTCCACATTGGTTCTTTGGCTGATTTCAGCGGGTCTGTGGGGAATTTGATAGTCTCATATTGTTATTTTTATGAGGGGGCACATATTTGGGTGAGTCAGCCTTTGGCATTTTAGTCTGAGCCTTTTGCAACTTCAATTTCTCAAATTCCTTCATTGCCTGAAGCCTTTGCTCATATTCTACCCTTGATCTTTCTATTTTTTGCCTCATGTGTTCCCACTATGCATCTATCTCATTTTGGGTCATAAGTTCATGATTTTCTTCAGATTCTGGTTCATATTCAAATCCCTCCTCAAAAGGTGTTGCTTTCTACTCATATTCAAACTCTCTCCTTTTTCTAGCTTCAAAATCAACCATGTACTCATCAACCTTCTTAGGGTCTATTTGCTAGAGGGGGTTTCTCCTTTCCTCTGGAGTGTGAAGTTCTTTAGACGGGTTGTTTTAATTTGTTAGTGCATCATATGAATTATGTGTTTCCACTGGTGGTTTCGATGTTTTATTTTTAGTTGTTGGAACCAGGTCATTGGACACTTTCTTGCCCTGATCATTTTTGTAAGTCCACTTACTTTTATAATTAGGACCATCACTACCTTTGTACAAAGATCTTCTTCCCTAAATGTTGTGAGTAATCGTGATAGTTTGAGCTCTAGGAAGATTTATTTCTGATCTATATTTTATTTTATCAGTCTTAATGCACTTGTTCATTCAGAGTCGCCACCCATTTTTTTTTAAAAGTGATAAAAATGTTATTATTTCACCCAATAGAGTCAATTTTCAATTTTATTTTTTTAACTGTGAATCTCTTCAATGACTCTTTATGGAAAGGCTTCCTGCCACCAGACTTTTCTCAAGTTAGTCCCTAGTAGAGTCACCAATTTTTTAGGTCTCAAAAATGCAAGTTTGAACCATGAGAGATTTCCAAGCTCTCACAATGCTATTGGCCAACTAACAAGGCCAACCAGTACAGTTGAACCTTCTAGTCTTAAGGCTTTGCTAAACCTAGGCAGGTGTACCTATATGTGTAAGTGTGAATAAGTAAACAAGATTAAAACACTTCTTAATAAGACATTATATCAAAGATTAATCAAATTGAATCAATTCAAAGCAATAATCAATTGAAAGCGTCATATTGCTCTCTATCTCCAAAGATTTATTAAATCAAAATTGCTCTCAGATTGTTAAGCACTATGATTGTTAAAATGACTATCTGAAGAATGAGATGATACTAATGCAATGATATGGAGTTAAAAGATAATACTAGATGATAAATGAATTAAACTAGCATGACATGGACATGAAACGGATAATTGCAGCTATAGGAGGCAGCCATTGATGTGAAAGCTTGATTGCTTGAGTGCTTGAATTCCTACAGAGTAAGAGTGCAAAAGTTAGATTATCCAGATCCTTTTCTTGGTTCAATGAGGCTTTATTTATAGATTTCCTGGCTGTAGAAATGCATAGGGAAAGCTTTGAGAGGCTTGGATTCAATCTGGAGGATTGAATGGTGAGAGATGGAGGAGATTGAGAAAAAAATGGAGATTGTCTCTACCCATGAAAACACCAGGCAAGAGAAGAGGAAGGATTGATTGAGGAGGATTGAGAGAAGATTTTGGAATTTGTCTACAAAACTTCCTGTGAAGTTTCAAAGCATTAATTGTGACATATTTTAGATATAGTTTAGACATAGGATATCTAATTAATTTTTGAGAGAATATAGATTGGAATATTCTTTGTGGTTTAATTCAAATATTTTGATTTATTTAAATTAGCAAAAAAGGGATAAATAATTTAATAAAACAAGTTGTAGGATAGTTGTTTATTAAATTAAACAGAGGAAAATGGCAATTAATCAATAAAGTGTTTAATCTATTTAATTAATTTAAGATCGATGTGATAGAATAAATTAGGGATTTGATAATTAAATTGAACAAAGTATTTAATCTTGTTTATTTAATTAAGATGAATTTAAATGTGAACTATATAAATAAATATTTCTATTTATTCAATAGTAGAGGAGATTAGGATAATTAATCAAATAAATCATATTTAATTAATAGGATGCTCCAGACCAATTTTAGGTGTATACAATATGAATGTTGTAGATTCTGAACTATGCTTCCTACTTGACTAAACTATCCACAATGGCAATTTGAGAGTGGAGAAATATGATATAAATTTGGTATAAATTGTATATGCTATATCAAGGTGAAGCTTGATATGTTCAGTTAGTAGATGTTAAATGACATGAATAAAATTAAATAATGAAATATGGAAGACTAGTGCCTTGTTGCGTAAAACAGTGAAAAATGAAAGTCTTAGATGAGTGGTTCCTATCTAGCAAGTTCTCTAATTTCTTGGAATACAAATATGAGTTTATAATTGGTATAAAAATTTGAGAATGTGATTGACAAACCCTACTTGAGGCAGAATATCAATCCTAACTATTTGATTCTTATTAATGATCCCAATAACATTCCCAGATTACTCTAATTGACTGAAAGGGATTTAATTCTTCTTTTAAGAACCCAATAAATCAAATCACATAGATACAACAAATGTGCGCTGATAAATTGAACATATTCTTGATATTTCAATTTAAATAATCAAGAAACATTAGATTGGAGACAATCAAATAATTGCAGAAATCCAACAAACAACTAATACCAGAATGAAACCACCAAATCAACAGTCTTTCATTATCTTCCTCAAATCTTACATATGCAACATAGTCTTCTTGAATGCAAAAATTCTAAAAATATTATGCTTGCCGCAATCTATCCCTATTCTAATTCTTGTACTACTTCTAATTAAAAAAAAATTATCACTACAAAAAAATGGATACTTATACATCCATTGCTGAAAGAACGCATCCTTTCAGAAATATCTTAAGTATGAAACAACAATAAGATTAAAAGATTAGGCTTTGTTAAGCCATGAGTGGAATCTCAACATGTGATCCACATATTCTTGATGCTCATGTGTATCCGCATCTCCCAATGCATCATGGATCATGATCTCCATCTTAACCATCTTCTCATTTTGTTCACAAGCTTCATCTAGGGTTATATCTTTCACAATAGTTGTATTTAGAATCTCCTACAGTATCAATTCGCTCTCATTTTTCCATGCAGCCATTTCTTTCAATTTTCCTTCATCATTAAGGAATATAGCCAAACCACTTTTGGCGGCTTCTATCAACCCTTGTGCATCCCTTTCTAACTCTTCAAGGAATTTTTGGTGCTCATTCATAAAATAATTAGCACCTTCAATTGTTGCATCATAAGGAGTACCCCGTTGTTTTATTTCCTCGAGCTTTTCTTCAATTCTACCTTGCACTCTTTTGTGTTCTTTTAATGCATCAAGGTTCAGTGAATATTTTCCCCAAAATTTGTTCAACCAAATGCATACACTAGCTTGCCTCCTTTTGATTATTGTTGTAAGTGTGTCATATTTCCCTTGAGAGTATGCACTTGATCCCTCCCAATGGTCCTTTGTCTATGAAATTTTACCTTGGGTGAGCAGCCTTGTTGGCCCTATTGTAACACCTACTAAGTCTTTTAGATGCTCATTTTCCCTCACCATTCTTTTGTTATTTGTTTTGTACATCTCCTTTTCTCTGATCAATGCCTATATTTGGGCTTTATTCAATTTTGCTACATTAATCCCAATTTTTGGTGTTGCAACTAGATCACCCTCCCTAGCCTTTAAAGTCATGACATGTCCAAATGCTTTCTTAGTATCAATGACAACTAACTTCTTGTGAGGTGGATACAGGGCCCAAATCATGAATGTCTCCACATCTGGGTTGTATCTTGATCCTGTGTAAACTTTTGTCACCTTTTCTAAGCTGAGCTTGTGTGTAGTGTTATTGTCCTTCAGGAAACTATCAAAGACTAGTGTAGAATTGAGGTCTAATCTTGGGAAAATCATGACTCCAGCCTTTTCTAACATTTCCCTCCCTTTATTAGGGGTCATACTTGTCATCTCTTTCTCTACATCATCTCTCAAAATTTTCAACAATTATTCTTCATTTCCTAGTGTGACATTGTCAACCAGTTCTCTTATTTCCTTTCCTTTTTTCTTGTATAGAAATTTTTTAAATTGTGAAGTTTTTACAAACTCATAATCTGCTATAAAATATTTGTATTCTTCATGTGTTGCATCTGTATCTATACTTTCATTGATATTTATTTCTCTAGCAGAATAGGTGTAATCCTGAGTTCTTGTCCTTGATACCTTACCAAGTGGACCTTGTAACATATTAGCCTCTGATGCTTCTTCTCTAGAGGACAACAGCTCTATATCTAGCAACTCCTGATATATTTCTCAATCACCATCTTTGCCTCTTCTTCTTCCAAGTTTTTTATCATATCATCAAACTGGTAGGGCACATGATGATATCCTCCAAAGTTTATCCTTTGTTTAGCAAAGTGAACATTCCCTTCTAGATCGAAATGTTTTCTCAATGGCCCTCTTTTCATGTTATACTGTAATAACCTATCAAGAATCAGGTTATACCCTTCCTTTTCTAACATAGTAAAGTCACTGAAACGTATTGTATTGGGCATAAAATCTTGCTTTCAAAAAGATGTTAAATTCTTAACACTGGAGAAATCCATTTGCCTAACAATTTCCAAGAATGCAATCCGGTCTGGAACTATTCTAGGAAAAATAAATGGGGCATCTTCAAATCCATAAACCTTAATCATGGTGGCATTCTCTAAACAATACCAATCCCCCCAATTATGGCTGATTGGTCCATTAAAATCTTTAGGTCTGAGAAACCTTTTTATCTCATCAGACAAGGAATAGTCACATGGACTATTATTGAATTTATACAAGGGTTTCACAAAGTTTTCCTCAAAATGTACAAAAACTAGCATTAGCAAACCTGCTATCCCAAATGGCAGTCCATGATTGAATAGGCAATGGCTTACCTTTTTTGTCAAATTGTGAAATTCTCATTTCCTATGGCCACAACCCTATTTCTCGTGTGAAGTATAACACCAAGTGAATAAATAATGAATAATTCTTGAGGTTTAGGATAGAGGCTCCATTTTTTATTGTCATGAACCCAACATCAAGTTCCTTAAACACATATGAGGCATAATCAAAAGGCCTAGAGTTATGATATTGAATATTTGCTAAAACTACCATGGGCACAATTGTCATATACTCTAGGACTTCCATTCCGAATACTTGTGCTACCGAAAAATAGGTGTACTTCATATAAGGCTCGAAGAGATCTACATGGAATGGTGGTCCTTCATTGTCTTCCATTGGAATTGGTTTGCCACCATGCCTAATTCTGTGCAGGGGTAATCTCCAACCCCTATAAATGGTATCCATCCTTCTGAATTTACTCTCAACCTCTTCACCTATAATTCCCTCATTGCACATCCCTTCCAATTTAAAAACTCCACTTATTGCATTTTCTGACAAATGTATCATGGGTTCCTAGATAGATCACATCTAGCCTTATGTTTCAAATTATAATGATTGGTGAACAATTTCACTAGTTTGACATCGACAAAAAGATTAGGGAAAACTAGTTTACCTAGATTAAGCCTCCCTGGGTTACACATAGGCTCAAAATAATTCCTCTGATAGTAATGGAAGTTGAATAGTTCATAGCCTCTAATTGGGGTCGAAACATCTCCTATGAATTTGCATTTATCGTATAATTTATCTACTTTTTCCCTAACCTATGCAAAGCATCTAGCTTTAGGTCCAGAACCAGGTAGCTGGTCCATGAGATCTTGGTTCAATTTTCTATTTGGTACCTTCTGATTGAATTTCAATTTTCTGCCTTTTCCCCTTTGATTGACCACTTTCCCCATGTTTTCTACCTTTTGATTTTTCTGAACTAGAGGTTTCCATTCTTCGAAATTTGCAAGGTTTGAGGAATGAGGAACCTATTGTATTTCATCTAAGATTTCAAGGTGAAAGAATTCCCCAATCCTTTGCTCACTCTTTTGCTTTCCTTTATTGTCAATTCCGCAAAAATGCTCTCAATTGGATTCATTTTAATTCACAAAATTATTCATGCTTCATGGCGCCATTAATTTCTTGGTTGTGACACGAATGAAGCAAGATTTTTGAAATTGTCGCTGTCACATCATGTAGCATATCGGTAATACATTTTTAAATCTTGACCGATCCTCCCATTCAAATCTTTACCAATGTACATACACCCACTGGGACATCTTGTAGTTCCCCTGACATCTCTAGTCTTGCCGACAGTTTTCTTTTTAGTTTTCAGGTCGTCACAACTCCTACCAAACAAGCCCATCACCATGACTTATCATATCGGTCAGACAATCCTTTATTCTATTATGAAGGTATGTATCTCACCGAGATTTTCCTTTAGTCAATCCACGTCACTGAGACATAATGGTTATCCTATCTATGGAGCTATACTTATTGTGACCTTTCTATATCTCCCCGTTGAGGTTTATCTCACCGATGTATTTCTTTATTCGGTAGGACCATGAACTTTGTCCCCTCAAAAATTCTTTTCTCCAGACATACTGTCATGTACAATCCCATCGGTATACCATGGAAGGTCGGCAAGACTCCCCGAACTCTTCTTGACATCATATTCTCGTCGACTAAATCTTCCTTTGCTTTATCGGTATGACTAGTGAATGTCTCGGGCTATCTTTTGGAACCTTACTTCGATGACTATAGTTTGGTCGATACATGTTCTTGTGCTCTGAGTAGTGAGATGTATATGATCTCAATATGAATTCACACCGTCATGCCGATAGCCATTGTCCTACCGATAGAAACTGTGAACCCATGTACTCTCAAATTGTGTCCTCATTGGCATGACACAACTGATTTCTTGCTGATATACTGAAAAATATGTGCATTAGTATCGGTGAGACCTGCATTATCTTATGTTGATATATTTCATATACCATATATTCATGGTTAGATAAATTTTATGTGATCATATGATAAAAATTGAGCTAGACCTTGGTGAGTAGGTTATGTGAAGAAAAATTTAGGGCTCTTTGGGAAACTAATGAGCATGAATGGCCAATGAGATTTTTTCAAAATTTTACAGTTCTAACACATCTAATCTCTCATTAAATTAATCAAATCTTGATTAAGTTAATCCCTATCACTAAAATCCTCTAGAGAATGCAACTTGCACAATAAATCAATTACTTTGATTTATTAAATTTCCTATTTTCTCTCAACATGGCATAAAAGGGGAATATTCCCTCAAATTTGAATTTAAAATCCAAGTGGATGGGTACTTCCAACAAGACATTTAATGTCTCTTACATGTCCTTGTACATTAAGCCAAGTGACGTTAACTACATTTCCTTCTCCCTCCAACATGTCACATTCAAATTTCAAATTTGAATCTCATAGCATTTATTATGCACATTGACCAAAATGTGCTCATTCCTCCTCCAATCACATGTGGACAAGTGGTACAATGCCATTGGATTATCTTTTATCCCACACTGCTCAATTTAACTCTCTCTTCCATTTTGGAAATCTATAAATGAGAGACTCTTCCTCTCATTCTATCATCCACAACTTGAGTAAACTTACTCTCCTCAACTTCATCCTCAATGCAAGATCTTAGCTAAGTTATTTTAGTTTTTCTCAAGAAATCATCTTGTTCTTCATCAATAAAGTGGATCAAATCTCCATCATCAACATTTGCAACAAATGATTTGGGAAAGGGTTGATTTCGACACATCAATTGGCACCAATTCCCCCATGGGATTGATAGTTGTTCATTAAAATAGGATTTATTTACTTTCATTTGCATTGTTCTTCATTTTTCTTCCTATATTAATGTTTCAATCTAATTTCATGGGGAATTCTTGTTTCACCTTACATATTGATCTAATATTATGTTTGTTTGTTGCTTTTGTCCAGGTATGAAAATAGGGTTCACAAGTGGTAAGCAATAAAGAAACACTAGTATGCAAAGGATATTCATAGGTTGAAGGTGTTGGATGTTGAGGTTGTGTTGTTGATATTTGGTTGTCATTGATGCCAACACTATTATCATTAATGATTTTTAAGGCTATATATGTCGAGGATATTGAGAAAATTGTAATAAATATATTGTAGGCAACCAATGATGCTGAGAAGATCAAAGTGATGAAAAGTTTTGTACATTGATGATCAGAAGGCATGCATTAAAGGGTTTGTCGTTGAGCCTATCTAGTATGTTGTCTAAAATTTTTAGAGGTGCACATCAATAATTTAGGAAGTTATGAATTTTTATGTTCCTACAGTTATTCAGTTACTATAGTAGGTGTTTCTGAAAGATGAGATTGCAATTCTGGTAAAGTGAGTTGTTGTGTACATTCTTGAGGTGTTCAGTGATGTTTCTAGATTTTTCTCTATTAGTGTGGTACGTTCACGTTGATCAGTGTGTTCGTGATTGAATATTTTTCTCTATGTGTTTAAGGTTTTCATGTTCTTGGCCGACATGATGGTGGTAGCGTGTTGTAGATCCTTATGAATTAATCTTGTACTGTTTGGAATGTTCAAGGATATTGATTTAAGTCCTCACTATGTTGTGACCAACTTAGGTTGGTGCACATTAACAATTGTCCATATATTGAGGCTGACAGTTGTAATTTATTCTTTATTTGTGGCTGACAAAGTTGATGTAAATCTGTGGAGTGGATATATGTGAATGTATGCTCAGTGAATGTATGTGAAGTATATTCAAGATATGTGTGAATAAAGATCAGATTATTTGAGTGCAGAGCAGAGTGTCAAGAGGATTGAGTGAAGAGTGAAGAATTGTTTCTATACCTAACTGAAACTATAATCAAGCTTTTGTAGAAGCTAATTTCTCATTTCGACCTCATCAGATGGATTTAATTTGATTGTCTTATGTAAGGTAGTGAGCCTTCCCTTTGAGTAGTGAGCTATAGGCAGTGTGGCTGAATGCATGTGCATTCCCTATTCATTTCTTTCATTATACTTATAACAGGGTATAATCTTGTGGACTAAAATCCGTTGGGGTTTTTCCCCTAACAGGGTTTCCATGTATAAAATATTGGTGTTCATGTGTCTCTGATGTGATGTTGTTTTATGCTTGCACTGTTAATTATTAGATCTGAGATTAAAAGTTGTTTAAGGTTAAATAACCTTAATTTCTATAACAACTGATTCACCCCCCCTCTCAGTTGTCTATCCTTCTTTTTCCAACAATTGGTAGCATAGCTAGTTCCTCTGAAGAAGTCTAATAGCTTGAGGTGATCGGAGATGACATCATACAAGAAGGATATTTCTAGATTTGATGGTACAAACTACTCTCTATGGAAAGTCAAAATGGAGTGTCATTTGAAGTGCATTAGTGAGCCATTTTGGAAGATTACAAAGAATGCATATACAATTCCTTAGAAAGGTCCCTCTACTACTAATGAGATAAAAAAAGCAGAAACTAATACCAGGGCTATAGAAGCATTGCTAAGTGCTTTGACAAATTTAGAGATGACAAATGTGATAGGTTTGAAGATTGCACATGAGATCTAGATAAAATTGAAAACATTGTATGAAGGAGATGCACTAGTGAAAGTTGTTAAGCTTCAAAGTCTGAAAGGCAAGTGGGAGAACATGAAGATTAGTGAAGATGAAAACATCTTTTCTTTCTCGTAAAAGGTAAATGAATTAGTGATGAACATTAGGTGTGTTGGAGGAACCTTGGAAGAAGATAAGATTGTGGCTAAAATACTTAGATCTATGCATACTTCTTACAAAACAAAAGCTCACTCTATTGAAGAGCTCAGGACAACAAAAAATGTGACAAGAGACATGTTGATTGGAAAACTTGTTGCCTTTGAGTTGAGTGAATTTGGTGAATATTTTCCTAAGACAGAGTTTGCACTCAAAGCTATTGTATCCAAAAAAAGCCAACAAAGATATGATCTAGGAGAGAGTTCTAGAAAAACATTCAAGTATGAAGAAGAGATGAAACTAATTGAAGATGAAGAAAGAGAGCTAGAAGAATTGGAAGCATTGATTGTGAAAAGAGAAGCTAGAGGACAAGGTAAGTACAAAGGAAATTTTCCTATTAAATGTTTCTCTTGTAATAAGATAGGTCATTTTGCATCAAGATGTCATGAAAGAGTCTCTAAGTATAAACCTGATAAGACAAGATTTCAAAAGAAATGTTATTATGTTGAAGAAGGAGTTATTGATGATGAATCTGATAAAGAAACTGGAAATGAAGATGAATGGGTATTCATTTCTATCAAGGAAAATGGTCCAATGTCCACTAAATCAGCTAGTAATCATAATATTGAGAAAGCTCTTGCAGCCAAAATTGATGAGAAGGATGAGTGGGTGATAAAAAATGGATGCTCACATCATGACTAGTGATAAAAGAAAGTTTCTAAGCTTGGAAAAATATGATGGTGGTGTTGAAAAATTTGGAGATAACAATGTTGGTGTGATTTGTGGCAGAGGCACTATTTCTCTTGGTGGAAAATGCAATACTGATGATGTTCTTTATGTTGAAGGATTGAAGCTTAATCTTTCAAGTATTGGATAGATGGTTGACAAAGGTTATAATCTTCAGTTCAAAGATGGTAAGTGTAGGATATTGGGAAGCTCAAGAAATGTGATTGCTTCAGGTACAAAGACAAGAGGTAATATTTTTCACTTGAATGTTGCTAGTGAAAGTTGTTTGATTGTTCAAATTGATGTAAGTTGGTTATGGCATAGAAGGTTGTGTCATGTGAACTTTGATAACATTGTCAAAATAAGCTCCACACAAGCAGGCAAAGATCTACCTAAGTTAGTGAATCCTACTAACACTATATTAAAAGAGATGAAGATATAGGAAATTTTGAAGCTAGAAGTGATGAAGGAATCTTTCTGGGATACTCTACTAAGAGAAAATCCTACCAGTTTTATAATAAAATATTGAAGAAAATAGTTGAGAGTGAAAATGTTAGAGTTGATGAGGATATTGAAAGATCATCCAGGTATTGTAGACATGACTTAAATGATCAAAAAGATAGTACTGATAATGAAAAGAATGCGCAAATACAGAATCAAACTCAAAGTGTTCCAGTGAATGAAGAAAATCATGAAGAAGAAGATAGTGGAAACACAAAAGAAAGAAAAGAACCCAAAACTCCAAAGTATGTAAAGCAAATTCATTCTAAAAGTCAGATCATAGAAGACAAGAACAAAGGTGTCTCAAACTAGAAGAAGAATTGTAGAATAATATTGTCTAATATCCAAGATTGGGCCTAGAAATGTCAATGAATCATGCAAAGATGAATATTGGATGGAAGCAATGAAGGAAGAACTGATGCAGATAGACAAAAATGCGATTGGAACCAAATGGGTCTTTCGGAATAAGCTGAATGAACAAGGTGAAGTGATCAGGAATAAAGCAATACTAGTATGTAAAGGATATTCATAGATGGAAGGTATTGATTTTGAAGAAACATTTGAACCTATTGCTAGAATTGAAGCTGTAAAATTATTTATTTCTTATGCTACTTTCAAGAACTACAAAGTATATCAAATGGATGTGAAGTCAAAATTTCTGAATGGTGAGTTAGAAGAATAATTTTATGTTGAGCAACCAGATGGATTTCAATTGAGTGATGAAAAGGACATGGTGTGTTGGTTGAAGAAAGCACTATATGGACTCAAACAAGCCCCTAGAGTTTGGTATGCAAGACTAGATAAATACTTGTTGAAGCTTGGATTCAATAAAGGTACTGCTGACAAAAAATTATATTTCAAGATGGATAAGGATAAAGAATTGATCATTGAAGTCTTTGTTCATGATATTATTTTTGAAGGAAATAATGACTTATGCATGAAATTTGTTGATGAAATGAACAGTGAATTTGAAATTTCAATGATAGGAGAACTCAAATTCTTCTTAGGGTTGATAATTACTCAGTTAGATGATGGAATCTTTATATCTTAGTCCAAATATGTCAGAGTTACTAAAAATGTTTGGCATGGAATATTCAAAGCCAGTTGGTGCACCCATGGTAACTAGATGCAAATCATCTCAGAATGATGATTCTCCTAAGGCTAATCAAATAAGATATAGGTCAATGATTGGTGGATTTCTATATTTAAATCAAACAAGACCGGACATTAGGAATGTTGTGTGCATGGTTGCTAGATATCAAGCTGGTCCAAAGGAATCACATGTGACTTCAATAAGGAGAATATTCAGATACTTGAAAGAAACAGTTGACTTTGGGTTGTGGTATCTAAAGGATGATGATCTTACTCTTAATTCCTTTACAAATGTAGATTGGGTAGGAGATGTAAATGATAGGAAAAGAACAAGTGGTGGTGCATTCTTTTTGGGAAATAAGCCAATGTCTTGGCTAAGTAAAAGTAAAAATTCCATCTCTCTATCTATAGCTAAAGCAGAATATATCGTTGCTGTAAACAATTATACTCAAGTGTTGTGGATGAAGCAGATGTTGGGAGACATCAAAATTGAGTATGATGAGACAATTTCTATATTTTGTGACAATTCAAGTGCCATAAACATTTCTAAGAATCTAGTGCTACACTCAAAGATAAAACATATATCTATCAAGTATATCTTTTTGAGAGACAAGGTGAGTGATAAAGAGGTCAGATTGGAATATGTACCTACAAAGGAACAAATTGTAGATATATTTACTAAACCATTTCCTAAGGATACTTTTGAGTATCTTAGAGGCAAGTTATGGGTAATTTCCCCTCCTAATCTGAACTAAGATGCAAGCCTTTGCATCAATCCATGGACTTACAGTCAGATCTTGTTTCAGATTGATGTTGTGGTGGTTGCTACTTAGGGGGAGTAGTCAAATGATTCAGATGATATGTGGATCAAAGCATGTGTACCTTTTCCATTGATTTCAAAAGGGGACAAAAACAATGTGAAAAACTCTTGAAGAAAGGAGGAGAAGAATGAACAAAGGGGGGGAAGTGTTCTATGTGGACAACTAGTTGTGTAGATGGTATTATTTTTCACATCATGTGTTTCCATCAATGCCAAAGGGGGAGATTGATGGATGTTGAGGTTGTGTTGCTGATATGTGGTTTTCATTGATGTAAACACTATTATCATTAATGATTTTGAAGGTTGTATATGTCGATGATATTGATAAAATTGTAATAAATATATTGTAGGTAGCCGGTGAACCTGAGAAGATCAAAGTGATGAAAAGTTGTGTACATTGATGATCAGAAGGCACACATCAAAGGGTTTATTGTTGATCCTATCTAGTATGTTTTCTAAATTTTTCAAAGGTGCGCATCAAGAATTGAGGAAGTTATGATTTTATGTGTTCTTATAGTTATTTAGTTACTGTAGCAGGTGTTTTTGAAAGATTAGATTGCAATTCTAGTAAAGTTAGTTGTTGTGTACATTCCTGAGGTATTCAATGATGTTTCTATATCATTCTCTATCAGTTTGGTACGTCCACATTGATTGGCGTATTAGTGATTGAATATTTTTCTATGTGTTTAAGGTTTTCATGTTCTTGGTTAACATGATGGTGGTAGCATGTTGTGGATCCTTATGAATTAATCTTGTATTGTTTGGAGTATTCAAGGATATATATTTAGGTCCTCACTATGTTGTGACCGAGTTAGGTTTGTGCACATTAAGAATTGTTCATCTATTGAGGCCGACAGTTGTAATTTATTCTTTATTTGTGGTTGATAGAGTTGTTGATGTAAATCTGTGTAGCAGATATATGTGAATGTATGTGAAGTATATGCAAGATATGTGTGAATAAAGATCATATTATTCGAGTGCAGAGTAGAGTGTGAAGAATATTGGGCAAAGAGTGAAGAAGTGTTTATGTGCTTAACCGAAAGTGTAACCAAGCTTTTGTAGAATCTAATTTATTAGTTCAACCTCATTAGATGGATTTAATATTATTTTCTTATGTAAGGCAGTGAGCCTTCCCTTTGAGCAATGATCTCTAGGTAGTGTGCCTGAATGCATGTGCATTCCCTATTTATTTCTTTCATTATACTTCTAAGAGGGTATAATCTTGTGGACTAAAATTCATCGTGGTTTTTCCCCTAATAGGGTTTCCACATATAAAATCGTGGTGTTCATGTGTCTCTGATGTGATGTTGTTTTATGCTTGCATTATTAATTATCAGATATGAGATTAAAAGTTGTTTAAGTTTGAATAATCTTAATTTATGTAACAACTGATTCACCCCCCCTCTCATTTTTCTATCCTTATTTTTTCAATAGAAGTAATATATTTTGAAGAAAATTTTACACCTATAGGAAGAATGGAGGCCATTCAGATATTCTTGGAATTTTCAGCTCATAAAGACTTCAAAGTGTATCAAATGGATGCCAAGTTTGCAATATTAGATAGATACCTAACACAACATGGATTCAGCAAAGGGTCCATAGACAACAATCTTCACTTCAAAGTTGAGAAAAATAAAATACTAATAGTTGTGGTATATGTGGATGACATTATCCTTGGTGGAAATGAAGGAATGTGTAAGAAATTTGTAGAAGAGATGCAAAAATATTTTGAAATGTCTATGATTAGTGAATTGAATTTCTTCCTTGGAATTCAAGTAAATCAATCTAACAAAGGGATATTCATTTCACAATCTAAGTACGTTAAGGAATTACTAAAGAAGTTTGGAATTGATGAATCCGAACTAGTCTATATCTCTATGGTAACTAGATGCAAGATGAGTAAGGATGATGAATCTACTAAAGTTGATCAGAGAATGTACAGATCCATGATTGGTGGACTATTGTATCTTACTACTACTAGACTAGATATCATGCATGCAATATGTTTAGTTGCAAGATTTCAAGCAGAACCTAAGGAAGCATATGTTACAACTATGAAGAGGATATTCAAATATCTTAAGGGAACTCCAGATTATGGACTACGGTATTTGAAGGATAATGATTTCACATTGAATGCCTACACTAATGCAAATTGGGCTAGTTGTGTGGATGACTGAAAGAGTACAAGTGGTGGTGCATTCTTCCTTGGAGGAAGACTAGTTTCATGGTTGAGTAAGAAACAAGATTAAATTTCTTTATCCATTGCAGAAGTTGGGTATATTGCAGCAAAATTCTTATGTACACAGGTATTGTAGATGAAGCAAACCTTGAAGGACACATCTGTGTTGTGTGATGAACCTATCTCTATCTTTTGTGACAATACAAGTTTTATAAATTTTTTGAAGAATCCAGTGATGCTTTCAAGGACAAAGCACATACCTATCAGGTATCACTTTTTAAGGGAGAAGGTGTTGAAGAATGAAGGTAGACTTGAATATGTTCCTACCAAAGAAAAAATTGCTAACATTCTCACTAAGGCCCTTTTGCAAGATACTTTTGAGTATCTTAGGGAGAAGTTAGGGGTTACTTCCCCTCCTTCCTTGAACTAACTACACATGGAGGTGCATCATTCCAGTGGATTCATAGAATCTTTTGATCTAAATAGATGATTGAGGTCTACTCCTCATGGGAGTAGAGAAATGCATTGTTGCAGTATGTGATGTGGGTGTACTCCTAAGGGAGAGTGAATAGAGCTTTATATGCCAAGAATTTTTATGCAAAATTTTCATTTCCATTGATGTCAAAGGGGGAGAGAAAGTCATGTAAAAAATTTATGCTTGTGCAGATTGTCCTTGTTGAAAGAAAAGAAAGGGAAGAAAAGGAAGCTGATTGTATCTTTGATGGTTTTTCACATCATGTGTTGCCATCAATGACAAAGGGGGATATTGTTGCAATTATGGTGTTGTCATTGATGTTTTAATTGATTTCAACACAATTCAGATTTATTACAGATGGTACTTGTATAGTTGAGATATTGTAGAAGTGCTTAGAGTACATGGAGCTATATTTATGAAGTTGCAGATGTGTTTTTTCCAAGTGCTTTAGGAAGTGTTGAAGTATGTGTTCTAATTGTGCTCTGGTATTGTGCTCTACATTTGTTCTGTGTTGATCATATGCCTGTGTGAATCTATAGTTGTGTTCATGAGCTTCAATAGAAAATATATTCTGAGTTTTAGCTTCTAGATCAATGGAGAGTGAAAGATGTTTTCACCGATGTGTGTGTAACAATAGATTAAAATGATCTTCGATATATGAGGGATGAGATGATTTGCAACTAGAATAAATGATGTTAATCCTAATCTAAACAATAATCTAAAATCAAACAACAAAGAACAAGGAAATAAACATAACAAACTAAAAAAATTAATGGAAAGATCTCACCGCATATGCATTCACTCCTTTAAATTATCTTGATTGTTCTTCTCCATTTTGTCTTTTCAGTATTCTTACCCTCAGATTTCTATGTTTGAATGCAAGCATAACTTCGTTGAATGTCTAAGAAAAATATCAAAGATAAGTTTCTTCTCAAAAGTGTATGATTTTAGGAGGAGGAATAATGATAATGACATGCCATTTTATAGATTTTGGGTTTTCGAACGATCGGCTCAAATTGAAAGAGAGATCAACAAATGAGATTTATGTATTCCATGCGATGTGAGTTCTGTCTCAGATAGAATGTGAGTTAGAACACGAGTCAGGAAAGACTGCAAGATAAAGACTAAGTTAGAATGTGAGTTAGAACACGAGTTCAAGATCTTAATCTTCAAAAATAGAAGAAATAGACTTTGTATGTAAAAGATAAAGTTAGAACTCAAAGAATAATGTATTCGAATGCAAACTGGAGTTAGAACTAGTTAATCAACTAGTTGTGATGGAGAGTCTTCTCATAGAGATAAACAGGTGTTGAATCCAGAGATAACTGGAGAACTAAAAATAGATCTCGAGTCAGAAGGTGAGTGAATGATTTAGATAACTGATTGACAGGAGAATGTGACATAAATAATTAAATAAATGAATTAAATGATTATTTAATTCAACATTCGAAAATAAAAGACTTTAATTAAATAAATAAAGATAATTCATTTAATTTGACTATTTGAAAAGGATAAATTGAATAATTAAATAATAAATATTTAATTATGGATAAAGGGGGTTAAATGAATAATTAAATAATAAATATTTAATTAATAGGAGAAGTATGATAAAGGAGGAGGAATTAATTAGTTCATGACATAATTAAATAAATATGATTTATTTAATTAATCAAGTTGAATAAAGGTTATTTATAAATTAATGAATTAATTAAAGTGGAGTATTTAATTAATAGAGGAAATATGTGTTAGAAAAGTAATTAAATAATAAACATTATTTAATCATGACCATGGACTATAGAAAATTATGTTGAATGTGTACTCACAGGCCTAGACCAATTTTCGTTGTCTACAGTTTTCCCCTCTTTGATACAATGTTGGTATGGTGTTGTGTCAAAGAAAATATGCCCCGATTGTGCCCCAACATGAAACAGGTTAAGGTATGCCCCCTCAGGAAAATTGACAATTTTTGAAAAATTTCAAAAAAATCAGGAAATATTCCCGATAAGTCAATTTGATAGTCAGAAATGCTATGGAGTTGACAGAATTGAATTTGGAGATGATACAGATGTTTACGGGTCTTTTGAAGTTGAAAGGTTAAGCGGCCAATAGACTAGGTTTGAAGAAATGCCATTCAAACCCTACCTATAAATAGGAATTAGGTTGAAATCTAATTCATTTGCACCCAAAGGAGCTAGAAAAACTAAGAATTTTCTCTGACTAGTGAACAAAAATGGCACCCATTCCCTATGTTGCGCATCAAGGATATCAGATCCGGATGTTCAGGCGGCCAACTGACGCAGGACCACCGGTATGTACCTGAAAACAAACCTTTAAAATTTATTTTTGCATGTGTTTCTAGGCATTGAAAAGTCAATTAGAAAATGCGGTCTGTTGTGAATGACGCATATGCCGTCGTATTCACTGCATTTGACTGCGAAACTGCGCATGTGTTAAAACACGCCTAGGCTGGGTTAGGCATTTTAGGGAATGATCGCATTTGATTCATAATGCATCGCATATGTAGTTATGCAACGCATCTGCATTAGGAATAGTCACATGTAGGGTAGTGAACCGCATATGAATTTGTGAAACGCATATGTAGGAGTGAGTTAGGCTTTAGAAAATGCACCGAATTTGTTAAAATGCACCGCATGTGGTTCATTGCACCGCATTTGCAGTAGGTTGAAAGTGGGTGTGGGAAATATGTGATGCATATGTAATATGAAATGAAAGTGAGGCTTCGTGCAACGCATTTGAAAAAATGCACCACATCTATTAAAGTGAGCCGCATTTGACTAGTAAAATTTTTGAAATTTTTTTTTAAGAAAAACTTGAAAATTCTTGACATCATGTTTTAAATGCAGGTTGTTTTAGATCCTATATATACGCGGGAGTCACATTCGAACACATTCGATCTAAGAGATCATTTGACTAGTGCAGAGATATGGCTTCTACAAAGACTTGGTCTACATCACTGTCTATCGATGCCCACTATTCGGGTGAACAAGGGGATGCTTATGGCATTATGTGAGCAATGGCACTCTGAGACATCGTTCTTTCATTTGCAGACTGGGGAGGCCACTGTCACATTGGAGGATGTGTACAAGATATTGAAACTTCTTATTAGAGGAGAGCAGGTGATGTACGATACCCAACACAGATTGACTAAGTTGACGAGATTCTATCAGGTGGATGATATCAGTAGGGTCGGCATGAAGAATTATGAGATCAAATGGCTAGTGTTAGTGGATAGATATGATAGGATTGACTACATATTATGTACATTGATAGGGGGGATAGTTCTTCCAAATCGACGGGGTCATGTTTTTCAAGTTGGATGGGGTGCAATGTTGGTAGGTATGCTGGAGAGTGAGACTAGGTATGCTTGGGGTCCTTGTCTACTAGGGATGTTATATTTTCAGCTACATGATTTTTCTTATAGAGACGCACAGTCACTGAGCTGTGGGACCACTTTGCTGATGGTATGGGATTGGGAGAGGATAGCTATTTTTCATCCGCCAGTTACTGTAGAGTGATGGGAGAGATTCCCATATGTGTTCTGATATATAGGACACATAACGCATACACATGTGGGAGACACTGGATTTTGGAGACATACACTGGACATTATGGATCAATTTACATGGAGACCATGCATGGATTGTGAGGAGTGGTCAGATGAGGAGATACATTTGGAATTCTGCACATAGACACAATACCTTATTAGGAGGACTATTTCTAGTGTGCATATCATAGAGTGACACTTGTGAGACAGAGTTCTGAGACAGTTTAGTGAGGTTCAGGATGAGCCTCGGAGTAGAGAAAAGTTTGCTCGTTTGTCCAAAGAGGTTCCATATTGGGGGCCCATGATTCCTGTCGCTATTGCAGAGGTAGAGATATAGGCATTACAGCCAGTTCAGTGGGGTTGGAGAGATGGAGCAGTAGACCCAGGGAGAATAGTTGTGTATGACGCATGGTGGGTAGAGCATCGGCCTGTTCCTTACACAGATTCAGATCAGCCGACACCTATTGAGAGACTAGGCACAAGACCTAGAGGACGATGGAGAGGTGGAGGTGCCAGAGTTGGTAGAGTTGAATGGAGAAGTGATGATGGTAGAGGTGGTAGGCG
Source organism: Sequoiadendron giganteum (assembly GCA_007115665.2). Classification (NCBI taxonomy): domain Eukaryota; kingdom Viridiplantae; phylum Streptophyta; class Pinopsida; order Cupressales; family Cupressaceae; genus Sequoiadendron; species Sequoiadendron giganteum. The sequence continues at coordinate 128,763,691 of CM021107.1, read as the reverse complement.
AGGATGAAGAAGATAGAGAGGGGGTTGGGTAGGTGTACTTTCACCTATCTGTGAGGCAGTAGTAGAGGATGTACCGATTTTGGACATCGGAGGTAGAGTAGATGTATAGGGCAGAGATGAGCATGCTACCGAGGAGGTAGTTGTAGAGGAGCATGCAAAGGTAGAGATTGGAGTAGATATGGATATGGCTATAGACCCTTTGAGTATTTTGGTAGGATATGGGAAGGATGATGTTGAGGAGGAGGCACCGATGGAGGAGCAGGAGAGAGAGCTCAGGGATCGGATTATGAAGGGGATACAGGAGGAGGATGCTCCTAGGGATGGTGATAGGGAGGCTTTGGAGGAGAGACTCAGACTCATGATAGCAGAGTTTGATGCTATGAGGATAGAGAGAGACAGTGCCTACACAAGGAGAGACAGTGCACACGTAGAGAGAGATAGTGCTCGTACAAAGAGGGATACTGTACTCATGGAGAGAGATCAGGCCATAGCTTAGAGAAAAGAGATAGAGCAGTAGTTCACAGAGGTTAGATGCCTTTGTAGTGGGTCTTCATCTGATGGCATGGCATGGGATTTATTCAGATCAGTTGAGAGAGCTACCTATTACAGGGACTGATATGAGGCAGCGGTGCCAGTAGAGAGATGAGCTCCTAGCTTTTCAGAGGTGCATCATCAGAGGTCACAGAGCAGGAGTCACACCAAGACACAAAGTACAAAGGGTGTGGTAGGACAACCAAGGGCAGGTCTGTATGAGAGGCCTTCCACCTCATAGAGAGCACCTTTGAGTCTTTTCCCACCACCTTCACCACATGACAGTAGTGGCAGTGGGACACGATGACAGTTATATATGTAGACATTGTATTTTGATCAAAGAGCCTACGAGCTTGTTTTTATTTATGGATACATTCTGATATTGTACAGTGACACACTATTTTTGAGCGATATATATATATTATTTTGGCAGCTTCTATATGATTTGCAATTCTATTTTATGGATGATGCATTATTTCTATATGATTATGTTTCCTAGATGATGTATGCACATGTGTTATAAATGAATGTTTCTATATGTTATGAGTTATGCATTTTATAATGATTTCATGGATGTCTCAATTTACTTACGATAATGAATGCAAATGTTCTATATGATGCTTATTTATATGTGATGAGGATATGTACAATAAATGTTTACATTATGTATGCTATGATGATGAAATGCCTATTATGTCATGATTTCAAATGTATGTAATGAATATGTTAATGTTACTATCTATAAGTGTGAAATGCAATGCAATTATGTGAAATGTTTATAGAATGTAGACATATTCAAATGATCTAATGTTTTGATATTGTGTCACAGGACTTTATCATTATTTTGAGGAAGATAAATGTTAGGATGAAATGAATGTAGAATGTTAGTAAGAAATAACAAAGGTTGATTGATTGAGAAAAACATATAATCATCAATGTATTGCCAAAATATGCTATGCTTGCTTGTTATCATCATTGAGTGGGACATGACACAAATGGATAGTATACACTATGATATGAGATAGACCATAGTGTACAAAGTCATCCATCTACGAAGAAAAAATAGTCATAGACAAGGAGTGTCGCAACTCATACTAAGGATAGAACTGCCCCAATTGTCGTTGTCGAGACAAACCATAGACAACAGACAAATAAAAGATGGGTCATGAGACATCATTGCTCCTCTAAATCCTTGATAGGACATCCTTGAGGAAACTAGTAACATGACTCAAAAATAAATGTTAAAATGATAGTTGACAGACAATAGCCAAAGAAAAAGAGTCCTGAGACATCCTTGCTTCTCTAAATCCTTCAAGGGACGTCCTTGAGAAAGCTAGTAACTGAAATTAATTCACAAATTGATAGAAAGATAAGACAAAATAAGATATAAAGTCATAAAACCAAATAAAATTATTTGCCAAAACTTGATATTGTAGGATTGTTTGATGTTTGATGTTTGATATAGCATAATGTGAGAGATGACACATACTGCATAAGATTTTGAGTCTGGTTTCAACTTGGTGACTATCTGTATAAGGCATGACAAAGCCAATTTTTAGAGAGACACGTGCCATATAAGACATTGGAGCTTGATGGCATTGAAGTGACAAGCTACATGAGACTATGACAATTTGATGACGTCAGTTGACAAGAAAGACATATCTTGTGTAAGACTTAGGTTGATCGCTTTGACAATGTGTTTGATATTGACTTGATGACAGTTTGAGATGTTTTTCCTTGTTGATGCATGACTTGTTCTGATTCCTTGACTGAATAAAAAGTGTGTGTGTAGACAGTGTATGACATGAGATGCTACCCCAAACTATGATATGCAACTTGTGTGATAGTGATTATGTGTGATAAAACCTATTGGACTGACCTAGTGTGGTCTCAGGAGATCATCAATTGATTAGCCTTGCCTACATTGTACACACAAAGACCTCGTAGTTCAAGATGAACAATGACTTTGAATGTACAAAGAGTCATGATTTAAATGTGGTGATACATGAGAAACCTAGACTGACTAGCCTAATGCCTCATGGGCACATCGATTGATGGCCTTGCCTATGTCCCAGTCATAGAGGCAACATAGTTTGACTATGACTGACTGAACATGATTGACTTGACTCTGTTTGTTTGGTATTTTTTGACATGTTTTGATTTTTTGTAGATTTTTGAAGTTTTCTAATGTTTTTGGGATTTTTTTCAGGACATTTTCGATGGTGTGACATTATGTACAAGGTGTCAGGGCACAGAACAAGGATTTTCCCCCAGTCAGGAATAAGACTTGCAAGATGGAGTGGGGAATGTAACGGAATGGAAATTAGATGTCAATCATTCCAAGCAATGGACAAGACAACCATTTATTATGAGTGATGGTGAAAAAGGTCTAAATGGAATGATGGTAGATGAAAGAGTGAGCTTGACTACACATGGCACCTGTTTGCCAGGTTTTCACCATGGTACTTATCCATAGCACCACCAAAGTGGTTTTCACTATTGGACAGATTTATTTCTCTTTACTTTTTTTATTTTCTAATTTTTTTGGTTTTACAAAGATGCCTATTTGCCAGGTTTTCATCAAAGTAACCATTTTTTTTGTTTTTCCATTTTTTTTGGTTTTTCTAGATTAAGACATGGATTCTCAAAAACTAAGCATAGAACCTCTTTAGATGCAGACTGTTGATAGGTGATGAAAGCGGCTCTCCTTCAAGAGTAGAGAGTTGGTATGCTCCTAATCCAAAAGCTTATGTGACAATATAGGGCCCTAACTAATTAGGTTCAAAATTACCTGGTTTTTCTTGTTTAGCTTGATTCTTAGGATTCTCCATTAATACTAGGTCACCAATGTCAAAGTGTCTCTTGAGAACCTTCCTATTGTAGCTACGACGAAGACAATTCTGATAGGCTTGCAAATGATCTAGTGCTTTCTATCTTCATTCATCTAGTAATTCTAGCTCTTGTAACCTAGATACATGGTATTCTTCATTGTCAATGTGACCCTTCAAGGATACCCTCAGGGAAGGTATTTCAACCTCAATAGGTAAGATAGCTTCGGACCCAAATACAAGGGAATATGGAGTGGCACTAGTGGGAGTACGAATGGTTTTGCGGTAAGCCCATAAGGTAGGATTAAGCTGTAGGTTCCAGTCATGACCAGCATCATTGATAGTCTTCTTCAGGATTCTAACAATGGTTTTATTAGATGCCTCAGCTTGGCCATTACCTTGTGGGTAATATGGGGTGGAGAAATGATGTTTGATATGGAACTCTTCACATAAATGGTGTACTCCTTGGTTCTTGAATGGGCAGCCATTGTCTGTGATTATGGATTGGAGTACACCATACTGAAAAATGATATAGTTTAGGATAAACTTAGATATTTGTGTGTTGGTGATGTAGGTCATGGTAATAGCTTCAATCCATTTGGTGAAGTGTTTGGTGGCACTTATGATGAATTTATGGTCGTTGGATGATGGAGGGTGTATCTTACCTATGAGGTCAAGTCCCCATTGGGCAAACGGCCATGGTGATGTAATCAGGTGAAGCTCTTGTGTTGGTGCTCTTATCAAATCTCCATGTATCTGACACTGTCTACATTTCTTTACAAAGATATATGAGTCTTTCTCCATTGTAGGCCAATAATAACCTAGTCTCATAATCTTATGGGCTAAAGTAGGACCACTCGAATGAGATCCACATATACCCTCGTGTACCGCTCATAAATTTGTATGTGCTTCCTCAACATTGATACATCTCATTAGAGCGTTATCTAAGGTACGTCTATACAGGGTTTCTCCGATGATGGTGTACTTAGCTAACTTTCAGATGAAGGTTCGACGTTGGTTATTGGACAAGTCTTGAGGTAAGGTTTGGTTAGTTAGATATTCAAATATGTCTTTATACCAAGGAGATGTAGGACCAACAATGGTACACACCATCACAGTATCAGGGACATCATAGGTAGGGACCAACAACTGCTCAACCAAAACCTCAAACTTAGGCACGTTACTTAGAATATCCAATAAGGAACCCATGGTTGCCATAGCATCTGTAGCTCTATTTTGGATACGTGGTATTTGTTGAAAAATAATGTTATTGAAATACTGCTTGAAACTATCAGCCATATGCTTGTAAGGGGAAAACTTCTAATCCTTAGTCTCATAATCATCATTTACTTGCCCGATTACTAGCTGAGAATCGCCAAAAACATGTAGACTCTTAATCTTCTACTGAGCTGCCATTTTTAATCTTGTCACTAAATCTTCATACTCTGCTATATTGTTGGTACAAGGGAAAGCAATCCTGAATGATTTAGGAATGGTATCACCTTGAGGTGTAACAAATAGGATACTGGCTCCTGAACCACGATTTGTGTGTGACCCATCAAAGTATAGTTTCCATTCGGTTTTAATGTCAATGTTGAAGAGAAATTCATCGAAAAAATCTGTCACTAGGGGATGGTATGCCTTCATAGGTGCATCGGCTAATTGATCTGCAATCACCTATCCTTTTATAGCCTTTCTCTCTACATATTGGATGTCATACTTGATAAGTATCATAACCCATTTAGCCAATCGGCCTATTAATGCTACCTTAGGAGGTATTTGAGTGGATCAATCTTTGCAACCAACATTGTTTGGCGATTGAGCATATAGTGCCAAATTTTTTGGGTAGAAAATGCTACCGCAAGACAGGCACGTTCTATGTTGTTTTAATTCAATTCATAGCCCACTAAGGTATGACTAATGTAATAAACTGCTCTCTCATGACCTTGATCATTGTTTTTTGCGAGAAGAGCCCCTAATGTCGACTGAGTTGCTGAAATGTATAGTATCAATGGTTTTCTCTCTGTAGGTGGCATTAAGACTGGTGGAGTGAGAAAAAATTCCTTGATTTGTTGGAAGGCTTCATAAAATTTAGGTGTCCACACAAATGGTACACCTTTCTTGAGTAGATGTTGAAATGGGTGTATTTTATTTGCTAGTTGTACTATGAAACACCAAATGGATTGCAGTCTTCCTTGTAGTGTTTTGAGTTGACCAATGCTGACTAGAGGATGTATTTCTATGATAGCTCTTACCTTCTCTAGATCTACTTCAATGCCTTATCAGGAAATGATATACCCTAATAGTTTCCCCGATTTCACTCCAAAAACACACTTCTTTGGATTTAGCCAGACATTGTAATTCTCTAGCCTCTGGAATATCTTGTCTAAAACCTTCAAATGATCTTCCCTTGTTTTTGATTTAGCTATAATGTCATCTACATAATCTTCCATGAGAGTATGTACAAAGTCATGGAAAATCATAGTCATTGCCCGTTGATAGGTAGCTCCTACGTTCTTAAGGCCAAATGGCATAAAATTCCAATAGTATGTGCCCCATGGACACATGAAAGTTGTCTTGTGTTGGTCTTCAGTTGCTATTTTGATTTGGTTATATCTAGATAAACCATCCATGAGGGATAGCATCTCGTATCTTGATGTAAGATCTACTATCATGTTGATGTTCGGAAAAGGGAAGTCATCCTTAGGACATGCCTTATTGATGTCTCTAAAGTCTGTGCAAATGCAAATGCCCCCAGTTGGTTTAGTCACTAGTACAAGATCTGATATCCTGTCTGCATAGTCTATTGTCCTTATGAATCCTACATCCAAGAGTTTCTTAAGTTCTGCCTTGACCAATAGAGCAATTTGTGGATGCATTTTCCTTAACTTCTATTTGACTGGCTTAATACTTGGCTGTAGTGGTAAATGGTGCAATATTAGGTCTGGATCAAGCCCAGGCATGTCAGCATACGACCATGCAAATTTTATTTGTCTCTTTGTGAAGAAGTCCTTAAACTCAGGTTTTTCTATCTCTATTAAGGAAGCTGCAAAATATACCTTCCAAGGATTCTCTTATGTACCTATGTTGACTTCAACAGACTCTTCCACTAGCATTGGTGACTTTTCTTGTTCAACAAGGAGAATATTTAAACCTCTATCCTTGGGTGTCTCTGAGAGGTTTTCGCCCTCGGATACATCCTTTATTTTGACTTTTTCTTCGTCCAAAGGTGCCTTGCGGTTTTCACCTAGGGACTCATCATTTTTATTTCCATCATCTTTTTTCTTTTTATTCTCATTTTTGCAACTAGAGGTGTAAATAGACTCCCCAAAATATGCTTTGTCATCCAAGTCTATGGTAAAACCCACTTTATGATCCCCTCTTGGTATGCCTTCTTTAAGTCCCATGAACTCAGCAATTGCTTTGTCATTCTCCATTGTATCTATGATAGGTGTACCTTGTTGATCCCAATCGATAAGGTTGGGATATATAAGGGGCATGTAATCATCGAAGTTTTTAAAGGTAGTTGCTGACAAGGTGAGTATAGAATGGTTGACATGGTCATAGAATTTTTAGACTAACTCCTTCATGTTCTTCTTCCTAGGGGTAGGTAAACTCTAATGTGGGACTATAGTAGGGGCTGAATCATCAGAAGATGGTTTGTTAGGTGCCCAAGATGCATGATCAAGGGTTTCCCAATAATAGTTCTTTTGCCATTCTTCTTTGGACAAGTGTTTCCTAGGACAGGGACTAGATGGTTTTGGTATAGGTTTTACCTTTAGGTCCAATTCTCCAAATAGAGCATCTATGTTCATGGTACTGGTAGATGAAAGGGAATCCCATTCACAATCGCTTGAGTAAGGGGATTCATCATAAATTGGAGGTTTTTTGTAAACTGGGGGAAGGGGTTCATGAGATATCTTGATGTCTGCGCAAGCACTCACTTCCTCTTGAACTGGTGATGAAGTACGAGGAAACCCAATTCTATGTGGTTGAAACCCTAGCCCTAGGTATTTTGGTTGTGGTGAGGTAGTGATTGGTTCCATCCTTCCATTTTGATGTAGTCTTAACCCACTGTGCCCATCATAGCCTTCATTTTGTATTATCTTAAAGCCTTTTCCATATTGGTCCTTAGCTATTTGAATAGATGGGGAGGGGTATGCATTGTCTTCTTGATACAACCAGGAGTTAATATCACCTTGATCCACAATTTCTTCACTTAACTCTCCCCATTTGGTCAATGTCATCGTAGGGGGAACATGAAATGTGACTATTGACTATCTTCTATCTGCCATGGGTAAGCCACATGCCTTAGGTGGAATCAGTTGACTGACACAGTATGATGCCTTTATATGATATTCACCACAACCCTTGTCTTGGATCTTGAGCTTAGGAGTGGATGATGGTGGTTTGAATGAAATGGAATTAGTAATATGTGATGGGTCAACATATAGGGATAAAGTGGATGAGGAATCTTCTTGGTTAATTGGTACTTGTTGTTGTGGAATTTCCCTTAGGCTTGTACAATAGTGAAAAGGATTTGGATCACCATCAGTCGTGATCTATGTGCCATTATACAAGAATTTAAGACATTGGTGATATGTTGAAGGTACAATTTTCATTGCGTGTATCCAAGGTCTACCTAACAATAAGTTGTATGAAAGGGTGAGATCCAAGACTTGGAAGCTGGTGTTCATGATTGTTGGGCCAATTCTGATAGGGAGTGTGACAACTCCTTTGGATGATCTTTCCTCATCGTTGTAAGCCTTGATGACTATACTCTTAGAGGTGTCTACACAGTCTTCTAAGAATCCTAATGCCTTAACCAATTTTAGGGTATACAAGTTCAAACCTGATCCTCCATCTACCAAGACTCATCCAACTTTGGTTTGATGGACTAAGACTTCAAGGTGTAAGGGGTCATTATGATCAGAATTTTAAGTGGAGTAATCTTATTGGGAAAACATGGCATGATGCGAGTTGGTAAAATATCCCACCATTTCTTCGAAACGATTGATATCTAAGTCTGTAGGAATAGTTGTGTTCTGTAAAGCTTTGTCAAGAATGGCTCTATGCTCAGGTGATAAAGTCAACAATTCCAAGATAGATATTTACACAGGGGTTTTACTCAATTGATCAAGGAGGTTGTACTTAAACTTGGAAGTTTGCATAGGTGGCTTGGAAGAAGGACCTGGAATAGTAATCTTAGTTTTGTGTGTGTTCATATTACATTCTGGATGCTTCTTAATGATGATGGTATTGACATTCTCATTTGTGGCTCAGAGGTGATTTATGATCGTTCCTTTACCATAGTCATACTTGGTATTGGTATAATTGACTGATGGATTATTCTTAGGTCTCAAACTGGAGGATTTTCCTTTCGTGTGGTCATGTAACGGGTCCGTGAAGACCTTATGATCACTATTCCTGGTATTTTTCTTCCCACCAACCTCTATGGTTCAGTTTTCAACAAAGTCTTGTATAATATTCTTTAGTTGGTGACATTGTTGTAGGTTGTGTCCTTTCATTCGATGATAGTCACAAAAAGAGTTATCGTCCCACCATGAAAGTTTGAACTATCCAGGATCATGCTCTCTTGGCTCCAAAGGTTTGATGAGATTATGTTTAATCATCTCTTTGAAAATTGTTTCGATTGGTTGTCCTAAAGGTGTAAATTCATGTGTGGGAAATATCTTTTGTGGTCTTTGTTGTTGTGAATTTTGGACATAATTGGCTATTTGATCTAGACTATTCATCATGTCTTGATTGGAATTATAACCGCTAAGTGTGATAACTAGTCCCGTATGTATGTTTTTAGCATCAACAATGTCGTCATTTGTAACATTTTTGTTTCTAAACTAGAATTTGTTTCTATCATTTGGTACATTCTAATGTTGGACAACTGGATTTCTACCTGGTACTTTTATTTCTCCTTTGTCTATAAGGCCTTTCTCAAGGATGATGCCCTTTTGTACCAAGTCTAGGAATGAAGTACAATAGTGTACCCTTAAATCACTTTGCAGTTTTGGGTTGATGTTTTCTAAGAATATCATGACCTTTTGCTTTTTCGGTATTTCAACTAGACATCTGCTAGCTAGATTCCTCCATCTCTGGAAGAAGGTGGTGAAGGTTTCGTCATCTTATTGTGTTGTGTGGCACAAGGTTTCTATTGTTACCTCAATGTCTATTATAAAGGAAAAATGTTCGACAAACTTCTTAGCTAATTTTCCCTAGGATTGTATGCCATATGGTAATTTAGAAAACCATTCCAGCCGTATCCCGACAAGGGTTCGTGGAAATAGTCTCATCAAGTATGTGGGGCCATACGATATGTCCATGCATGTCGTTGAGAATTCTCTAATGTGTTCCAAAGGATTCTTTCTCCAATTATACTTAGGCAAAATCGGTATAATGTATCCATGGGGGAAAGGTGTCATATAAAGTGCTTTGTCAAATGGACATGGAAATAGGTCTTGCACTGAGATAGTTTGTTTGTCTGACATAGACATGTTGTCCATCTATTGTTGAATATTTTTCATTTGGTTTTGAAGGACATCTACTTGCGTCAAGGACATGGTGTTTGCGTTGTTTGGATCAATGTAGTTGTTTTGATATGCCATGTTTTGTGACAGGTTATGATTTGGGAGGGAATATATCTTGTTATAATGTTCTGATTTCGTATAGGGATATTCCTTGTCTGAATGGTCTGATTTGGTATAGAAATGCTTCCTGTCTGAATGGTCTGATTTGGTATAGGAATATTCCCACCAACTTTGGATCTCTTACTAGTCGTCTCGATGCCAAAGGGGTTGGAGGAAGTTGCCCCCACAGTAAATTGTAAACCTTGTGTTATTTTGAAAGGGATTATGCTTACAATTGATGATGTTTGATTAGATACACTAGTTGGTATCAATGCAATAATTTGGGGAATAGAAAATCCCATGGCATACATCTCATTTCCACACATAAACCATAAGAATGTAAGATGGCTTCACAGGGCCAACCCTACTATGCCAACAAGTAGATATGATTTTTGTAAATCTACAATAAGGTGTTTAATAAGGGCATTCCGTTCGTGGGGCACTATCCAACATCGACGAGAGTCCATTTCTCTCCATATCATCAGAATACTAAGCGTGATTTCTAGGCTTTCTCCAGAAATCCATTTTTATATACCAGGTGGAAGTCGCTTGGCTTTAGCATGTTACCGGTCTGAGTCGTCTTGGGGTGAGTAATTTTTTGCACCAAGACAGGCCCAAGTTCTAGAGTCAGTAACCATTTCTCTTACACCTAGGATCGCATGATTGCACAAGGGGAGAGGAGACTCTGATATACTGAATCGTAAGGGTGACAAATATGTGCAATGCACCAGACAAAGTAGACAGTGATTCTTTTTAATCCAAATGACAATTATCTATCTACCAAACATAAATTTCTTTTTAATCCACACGACAATTATCTATCTACCGAACAAAAATCTTGCTAAATAAATAAAGACAAAGGCATTAGGTCCTGCATGCAAATTGATCAGTAGTTCATTGTTCTTGTCTTCGGCTTTTGTCCTACAGAAAATATTGTCTTTGGTTTTTTTATTGTCTTCTATGCTTCATCCTGCAAACACTATGTTATTTCACCTTAATATAGCTGTAAACAAACATTAGCAAAAATGAAAACAAACTAAATAGAGAAAATGAAAATATGAATGTACATAAATTACTAAAAATTAAAAAAAAGATTACCAGGCAGACACGGCGTTTTGAGTCAAAGATGCGGCTTGATGTTGATAGGTGGATACGGTTTGGGATTTTGTTGACAGATGGATGTGGTTCATAGTTTTTTGGATGCGGTATGGACTAATAGATGCATCGCTATTTTTAGCAGATGTGGCTAGTGGATACATATGCGTCATTTTCTAAATAGATGCAGTGCATCATATGAAAACCTGCAAAAAAACAAGAGAAAAATAGAAAAATCAGAAAGATGAAAAGATGTGCGAATTTTGAAGCGTGTTCATGTTGGGTTCACCAAATGTAACATAGATTAAAATAATCTTTGATATATGAGGGATGAGATAATTTGCGACTAGAATAAATGATGTTAATCCTAATCTAAACAATAATCTAAAATCAAATAACAAAGAACAAGGAAATAAACATAACAAACTAAACAAATTAATGGAAAGCTCTCACCGAATATGCGTTCACTCCTTTGAATTATCTTGATTGTTCTTCTCCATTTTTCCTTTTCAATATTCTTGCCCTCATATTTCTATGTTTGAATGCAAGCATAACTTCCTCGAATGTCTAAGCAAAATATTGAAAATAAGTTTCTTCTCAAAAGTGTATGATTTTGGGAGGAGGAATAATGATAATGACAGGCCATTTTATAGATTTTGGGTTTTTGAACGATCGGCTCATATTGAAAAAGAGATCGACGGATGAGATTGATGAATGCCATGTGATGTGAGTTCTATCTCAGATAGAACGTGAGTTAGAACATGAGTCGGGAAAGACTGCAAGATAAAGACTAAGTTAGAACGTGAGTTAGAACACGAGTTTAAGATCTTAATCTTCAAAAATAGAAGAAATAGAATTTGTATGTAAAATACAAAGTTAGAACTCAAAGAATAATGCATTCAAATGGAAACTGGAGTTAGAACTAGTTAATTGACTATTTGTGACGGAGAGTCTTCTCGTAGAGATAAACAGGTGTTGAATCCAGAGATAACTGGAGAACTAAAAATAGATCTCAAGTCAGAAGGTGAGTGAATGATTTAGATAACTGATTGATAGGTGAATGTGACATAAATAATTAAATAAATGAATTAAATTCTAATTTAATTCAACATTCAAAAATAAAAGACTTTAATTAAATAAATAAAGATAATTCATTTAGTTTGACTGTTTGGAAAGGATAAACTGAATAATTAAATAATAAATATTTAATTATGGATAAAGGGGTTAAATGAATAATTAAATAATCAATATTTAATTAAGAGAAGTATGATAAACTGGGAAGAATTAATTAGTTTGCGACATAATTAAATAAATATGATTTACTTAATTAATCAAGTTGAATAAATGTTATTTATAAATTAATGAATTAATTAAAGTGGAGTATTTAATTAATAGAGGAAATATGTGTTAGAAAGGTAATTAAATAATTAACATTATTTAATCATGACCATGGACTATAGAAAATTATGTCGAATGTGTACTCGTAGACCTAGACCAATTTTTGGTGTCTACAGTGTGAACTAGTTTGGCATAACTATCTATTTTTGGACTGGAAGAAATGTTTCGACTCTGCAGTCTTCTAGTAATTGGTTTCAGATCATGTGAATCTGGGAGAATATTCATATTGATGGTTTCTATGTTCTAACAAATGTGCTTATGGTTTGGTACCTTAGAAGACCTACTCCAAAGCTCTTGTGTGTTGTTGGTTGGTTTGGTTGGAATATTGAAGAGCATTATGTGAACGAAGAATGTTGTAGTTGTTGCAGATGTACCCAAAGGTTTCTTAGAGATGTTAAAATATCTGGTGAAGTGTGTTGAGTGATCCATGTGTCATCTTGATGTAGATGTGTGTACTTTAAAGATCATTCGTGTTTTCATTAGGTTTGGATGACTGGTGTCTACACATTACATTAGGATTTTGCATTGAATTAAGGAATCATGTGATTGATCCAATATGTTGTTTGGGTCCTAATTAGATTTGTAATTGGTCCTCTCTCATTCTTATCAACCACGAGAATGTTGGGTAGCCTTGGAGAATGTTTCTAGGGTTGAAGATGTTATAAAAGAAATTCAATTTGGTGTGAATTTATCATTCATCCATAATAAATCAAGCAATCAAGTGAAGTGTGCGAGAAAGTTTGAAATGCAGAGTGTGCAAGAGCGAATCAAGGCAACAGTACTTTTTTTTTTTTGATGAATTTTTCAGATATCTATATTAATATAAATAAAGTACAAAATTCACAAAAAAGGGTTGGGTGGTAGGAAAGCACACCCTGAAAGTGACATGGGCCCAACCCAGCAAAAATAACTAAAGTCACATGGGCCTAGCCTAGAAAAAAAACAAAATGAAAACTATGAAGCTAAGGCAGTGCCAGTAGATCCTGGGGGATGTTGGTCATCCAAATTTCTACCCCATACATCAGCGGGGTTAGGAGTGACGTCAGGAGGAGCACCCCAACCATCATCATTTTTATCTTCTTTTTCTTTATCCTTGTGCTGAGGCAAGATTGCAAGAGCAAGCCACGGAAAGCTTTTACCAGAGGACGGCCAACTAGAGCCAGAGTCAGGAGGAGCATCTACAGGCCACCCAGAGCCGCCACCACTAGACTGCCAACCCTAACCAGGTTGCGACAGAGGTGAACGAGTCCGTCAAGGAGGCCAAGAATCCCTCCGAGGAGGAGGGCAAGTTAGGAATCTGAGCCACAATACAAGGGGCATTGCCCCAGTGGTCTAGGAGAACCTATAAGTGAGCTACTTCCAGTGCAACCTTGTTGGCTTGCACTTGAATCTGTAACATAACACTAGAGCATATAATAGCTTTAGCATAAATAGAAACATTAATATCTATATGCGAATGAGCAAAAATACAAGAATTTCTATCTTTCCAGATATTGAAAAGGATTTCCACTCTGAAAGTGTGCCAAATCTAGGTGAACTTAGTCGGGGTTCTAGGCGGGTCCCCCAGAAGAACCATATGCCACGAAAAGGGTTCAGGCTTAAAACGCCGAAGAAATCATGAATCCAAGTCCAGAACTGCTAAGCTCTGGAACAAAACCAAAAAAGGTGTTTGAAGCTTGCAGGCTATCCACAAAATAGGCAGCGAGGGTTGGAGACCCCCAAATGAACCAGCTAAGAACCCACAGGCAAGCCTTGGAAAAGAATACACCAAGCAAAGTGGACCAGCTTCATATTAACAATTGTAGACCAAATGGCATCAAACCTCCTACGCCAAGTAAAGGCTGAGGAGTTAAGAAGCCACCTCTGGTTCAATGAGCTAAGCATAGGGAAATGGGGCGAAAGCCACCTGTAACCAAGCCGCAGCTTGTAGCTCCTAAGAGGAGTATCTGGAAACCATTTCTAGTCTTTCCACCAAGGTTTGTGCCTATGAATACCAACTTTGTGAAGAATCTCTGCCAGAATGGCATTTACCAGATCGTCAAAAGTAGGATGGTCCTAGTTTTGAAGGTTGTAATGAGCTTTAAAAAAATCCCACTGCATAATACTCATGGTAGGCCGGTGGAAGAGCTAGTGCAGTGTCTGAATGACCTTCTTATGAAATCGGAGAGCTTTGAGCCAAGGCGACTTGGCCAGGGGTTGACCATTCTGGGCAAGAAATGGAGACCACCAGAGATTATGCTGGTTGATGGAGAGCCCATCATGAAACCCGACACTAGCCCAATGGAGCTAGGGCTTGACACTTTCCCAAGAACGCCAAATGCTTTTAGCCACAAAGGAGCCAATAATTTGAATTGGCTCCATCATCACCAGCATGGTTTGGAAGTCGATGCCTTTCCAGGCGGGTCTGTGAATGGGAAACCCAGACTGAATGCAATGTCTAAGAAGAAATTTCCAAGCTTCATCCCTATTAAGCACATGGATGGTCCATTTGACACAGAGGGTAGTTCCCTGTCGTTGAGTGGAAAGCAAGCCGAGCCCTCCTGACTCCTTGGGAAGACAACAAAATTCCCAAGTGACCCGATGAAAACCCTTATGGGTCTCAGAAGAGGCCCAAAGAAAATCACGGAGCAACTTCTCGAGTCTGCTGTAGGCTACTTTAGAAGGAGCCCAACAGGAAGAATAATAGACATGGGTGGCAGCCAAAACTTTAGAGCATACCTACAATTTTTCTACCAGTGAGAGAGGCTTGGTAATCCAATAGGCCAACTTCTGCTCAATTCTAGAGAGCACGACTTGCCAAAGCTCCTGGGGGGAAGCCTGGAAGGTGAACAAAATTCCTAAGAAGCGGAAGATTTCCCCTTGACCAATCCACTTCCAATTATAGGATTGAAGCCACGCAGGAGTGGGAAGCACAGACTATCTGTAGCACAACGTTTTGTGCCATTGAATTGCAGAACCAAAAGTAAGACAAAAAGTGTGAAGGCATTCAAGGGCAGCAGTGATCGAACCTTCATCCTCTAAGACAATGAGGAAAGAGTCATCAGCAAAATACCCTTTGACAAGCTGCTCTTGAGAATCTGGGAGTGTTATTCCTTTAACACACTGTTGGGAGATAGCATTGGCCAAGAGATATCCAAAACCCTCAGCTGTCAGAACATACAACGCAGGGGCAAGAGAGCATCCCTGGCGAATAGAACAAAAGAGGCCAAAAGCAGAGGACTAGCGGCCATTAATGGACATGCAAATGGACTGAAGAAAATTGGCTCCAAAACCTAATGCCTGTAACATTGCAAGAATGAAAGGCCATTCAATGCGGTCATATACTTTAGCAAAATCGATTTTGATAAACATGGCTTTCTGGTTCAAATTTCGGGCCCACTCCATGCCTTCCCAATTAACAATAATGTTGTCAAGAATGAACCTTGATTTGATGAATCCAGTCTGCTCGGGACGCACAATCTGAGGTAGGAGGTGGCAGATTTTTAGAGACAAGGCTTTGGCAATAATTTTATAAGAGACATTAAGAAGCGTGATGGGCCACTAGTTACAAATATCCTCCAGATCTCCAGACTTAGGTATGAATTTAATATTGCCTTTATTTATTAAATTTCCTAAAGAATTGTTGTGAAAGGCTTCAAGATAAACATGATGAAGGTCATTCCCAATACAGTACCAAAGCGCTTTATAGAATTCACAGGGGAAACCATCAATCTCAGGAGCCTTGTCATTGGCCATGGAGGAAATAGCTTCCTTGAGATCATCAATTGTTAATAATTGAAAACAAAAATTAATTTGGGTTGAAGAAAGCCTATGTGGTGCAACAGCAAGGCAACTCTGAAGGGCTTGCTGGCGCACAGGCGTGGGGTCCTAAGCCGTGAAAACTTGCTCATAGTGACACACAAAATCCTGGAGAATGTCAAGTAGCTCAGAGAGCACTTGATTACCATCTTTGATGGCTTTAATGCCTGGGGAGGAGTGCCTAGCACGAAGAGCCAAAAAAAATTTTTTGGAGGCACAGTCCCTAATTTTGAGCCAGTGGAGCCGTGCCTTGATTTGAGCACCCCTAGCAGAATAGCTATCAGCCACTTGCTTCTGGTGTCTTAAGTTCACCACCTGGACTTGATGTGATGGAGAGAAAGGACAAGCCGCTAAGGCCTCCATAGCAGCACGCAAGTCAGCAGTGGTGGCCTCGTAAGAGCACCGGCGGAATAAAGCAAGCTATCACCCATAAATGCGTAGGAAGCACGCAGTACGAATGATAGCATCATTCCACCAAGCAATCCAGCCCGTACTACCAAATGGATGACACTCTAAATTCCACACTCGAAGAATGTGGGACATGGTGGGCTTGTGATGGAGCAAAGACGTGTTCAAAAAGAATTGCGTCTTACATGTGCAAGGTTGCCAAGTATCCCACTCAATCCGAAATTGAATGGGGAAGTGATCCAAAAGGGTCACATCCACAAGTGGCTTAACAGGAAAGACAAAGCTTTTGAAAGAAAAAAAGATTGTGCTGAGATCATGGCATGATCAAGGTGCTTAAAGACTCTATCAGCACCAGCTCTATAGTTACACCAAGTGTGCCTGAGGGAATGAGAATGACGGTAACCCAGATTGGGATCAAAAATCCCCAATTTATTGCACATGTAAAACCATGCCTCCCTTTCGCCTACAGCCCAATGAAAAAGGTACAGTGCCATTTTTATCATACGCCATTTCAACCATGTTGAAATCCCCATAGAGCAACCAGGTGGCAACTGGAAAAGAGTCTACAAGCCATTGCCAAAGCAAGCAGCGCTCCGCAGCATCATTAGAGGCATAAATATTGATAATCCCAAAGGAATGATTCTCAATATTGAGAAGAGTCCAGACAGCCCACTGGGAGGGATCCACCCCATGGTCAACCACATAAGGAAGCAACCACAGGGCCAAAAGAGTAGCTTCTCCACCATGACCAACCTCATGCAAGGTACAGAACATAGTGTTGGCTGGCCAAATAGAGCGACAAGCCGAAGCAAGCAAACAACCTGAAATTTTAACTTCTTGGAGACAAAGCACTTCAATCTGCAGAAAATTCTTCAAAGTATTCCTAATAGAATACTTCCTTGAGAGGTCTGTGAGACCTCGAACATTCTATGAGAGAAAATTCATGGAAAGTCTTCCATGCTTGCAGAACCCTGGTCCTCTTCACACAGGGAAGAAAAGCTATTCTTCAAAACTCTTGCGGAACTGAACCCATTTGAATAGAGGGAGAATACCTCCTCTTTTCTGGCACATATTCACCTTCTTCCGGTGGAGGAGACCGGCTGCGAGAATGCCGTTGGGTCTCCACACCAGTGGATAGTGCTAGTTGAGCACATAAAACTGTAGCAGTCTGGGGCATGGCCTGCGGCCTGGGTTGTAAAACAGAAGAAGCCACTCCTGCGAGAGTGGCCTTCCCCTTCTCTGAAGGGTTTGAAACCTGTTGGGTCAGTTTCGGGGCTTTGGGAGCTGACCCAGAACCATGTAACTTATTTTTTCGATTGGCGACTGTGGTCCACTTTGTGTCTGCCTTAGCCGAAGGCTCTATCTAACGAGGCTTTTTAACACCCTGTGGCTGAGAAACAGTACGGGAAATTGACAAAGGGCAGTCCCAGATCTTATGATCAGCTGATTGGCACTGGTAACATGTGTTGGGAATGTTAAAATATGTGACTTTCTAGGAGTGGCGAATATCCTCAATTTGAAGGTCAATAGTCTCTTTAAAATCCTTGGATAAATCAACTTCCACACAAACCCTCTTTTGAGGACGGGCTTGAAAGAACTTATTAGGTTCAATGCAAACAACCTTCCCCAGAGAGGAAGCAATATGGTGCAAGAAGGGCACACATGGCAAGGGCAACCTAGGAAACTCAATCCAGACCAGCACACGCATTTTGGTGTCCTTGGAGATAGAAAGTCCTGAGTTCAGGACTGGAAAACCAGCAAGGAGGAACGGACATACCAAGGTCCATGACTCAGAATAGCTTGGACATGGTTTACTTCCGCAAAGCGAAACAAGAAAAAACCCTTGGTCAAATTTTGGACCATATCAAGGTGGACCCCATGAGGGACCAAGGCCTTGTTAACCCAGTCTTTTAGCACACTTTCAGGGGGAGCCCTCCCAACAAAATAACCCACAAGGGTGTGTTTTTCAAGCCATTGGCATGCATAATCAAAATCAAGTAAAGGTAAAACTACATCAGCAGGAGCGTCAGAATGCTTACCTCGTGAAAGACTTTCGGAACAAATTTCTGAGGGCGTTTGTTCAGTGGGGGAGCCATTAAACTACGCCGTCAAACTACTAACACCAGCAAGAATTGCCGGGTTAGAGCCGGTTGAAGGCATAATAAACCCCTAAAACCACAGTAAATGCGGTCGTACGCAATGGAGGAATCAAAATCTTGCGCAATAAGCATAGTATGATGCAGGAGGGGTCACGAATGACCTCAGAAAACTCAAAACCCTAGCAAAGCTCATACACTGCTCCTTTCATAATTCCGTAAAACAATATTTGAGTGTTTTCAGGAAATAGTACTTTGATGTGTTAGATTCTTGAAATCAGCGAGTTGATGGTGTCTACAATTTTTTGATCAAGCTGTGAATGTTTGGAACCTTTGTGGTGGACCTTTATTTATCTTTATGTTTTCTATAGGTAGTGAGCCTCCTTTCTGGACAATAAGTCCTTTGCTAGTAGTGAGCCTTGTATCCAGGCAATGAGCCCTCTAGCAGTGAGCCTTTGTATCTAGTATTGGATTATTACTATATTGTGAGCTAATCCTCACCGTGGCTTTTCTCTCATTGGGTTTTTCACATATATCTAGTGTCTCTGGTGTTTTCTTTTTGTTATCTACATTTCATGTTTACACCTAATAACAGATTGAAGTTAAAGTGGAATGTATTAAGGTTAGAAGTAAAGTAATTTGATATAACCGATTCACCCCCCCCTCTCAATTTTCTTGTGCATTTCAACAAATATATCACTACAATCTTGAGTATTGTATATTTGTAATATCTTGCATCCATTGTTGCAATTTCATGTTCTTTATTTTATTTCTTTTAGAAAGTTATTTTTTCCAGGTTATCTTGGAGGCTTGATTCCATGAGTGACTCTAACATGGTCTATATTAGTCTAACATCATTGAGTCATATAGGTTTTTTCTTGTATAATCATCTATAATTGTATTACTTCATATATGCATTTTTACTATTAGGGTTTAGTCTCTTCTCGAGATTGAAACTTGTGGAAAATAGTTCAACACAAATTCAAATAGGTCATAGCTAATTTTCCTTCTACTCTATGTATTCAAGATTTATTCTACATGAAATATTACATAAGTTTGGCCTCCATACACCAAGATCATGGTGGGAATATTTTTAATGAAACTATCACACACTTTTCAAACTACACTTCTAATCTTTTGTAAACAATTTTAATTCTCTTCAACTCTCGATAATATCAATAAGTGGTGGGAGTTGAATTATTTTCCTTTTAAGATCAATAGGTTATATAAACCTTAATTTGAGCCTAATATTGTGTACTTCCCTTGTTTCTAATTTATGAAGTGTTGCCACTTGCAAAGAGAGTTAACTATATTGACATTTCCCACACTAGATTCCATACATATTGTAGACCAAAAAATTTAAACATATTTTTGGACTTTCCCTTAATATAAAAATGTATAGAATTGAATCCATGGTATTTTCTAGCCACTTTCTATCCAAACTCATTTTTTTAACGAATTTCTTTTTCTTAGGGATATGTATTAGTTTTGTACTTACATTGCTAGTGTTTGTAATTTATTAAAGGTTTCTATATAATTCAATTTATGAAATATTAAAAATTAGGCTATCTTAATTTCAATAAATATTGATTTCCATTTATCTATTTTTAAGATTATTGGATTTATTTCCTCTATTTACATTGAAATTCATGCTCAAGATGAGGAAGTTGATCTATAGTTTCAACATATACAAAATCTCCCCAATCACTAGGGAGAGAATATTGTTTGTTATGAGAATAATTCCTCCTAAGGGAAATATCTATACCACTCTACCTTGTTTTCCTTATTGGTGGAGCCACTCTTACAAATAGAACAATTTTTACCATCACCTATGCAACAAAATTGTGTGATAACATCACTAAATAAACCTAAAATACTTTACATTCTTTTTATTTTTTATTTTTAAAACATCATTCCATCCTACCATTGTAACACAAGAGTAAACTAGACAAGTACTGAAAAGAAACATTATAATTTAATTTTAGTAATATAAAGTTTCATAATTTCATGTGTAACTAAGGGTCATCCACGGGTTGGGGCCCTAGCTCAGTTGGCTAAATCTTTCCTGTTGCAGGAGGTTGGTCATGAGGTCTAGTCTCCCCCACCCCTGTGGTACTAGAGGGCATGTCGCACTAGCGCTGCTGGTCACGTTAAAAAGTTTACCAGGCGCACTGTAGTTTATAGGGGGTCGTGCTACCCGATTCATGTAGTCTAATAAATAAATAAATAAAAAACTAAGGGTCATCCACAATAATATGAATAGGATTATGAAATAATTATCAATGAAAATTAATTGTTGATATTAAATTAAGAATACCTTAAAAGTTATACAAAGGTCGTATTGAATCCTTGTCCTTATCTTTCCATGGTTCATACTAGGTGAAATGTGATCCTAATAAAATTTAATAAAATCCCTATAAACCCAATCCAAGTGGATTATGCAGCCCAAGGAGAGATATTCTCAATCATTCCATCTTATTATGCACAAGGTAACCACCCATTAAACATTCACTCAAGGAATTCCTATAGTAGTACTCTAAGTATCAATTCTCTCAACAAGGTATATAAAGTTTGACATGGAGTTTTTTAACCAATCTCTTACATATTTCTCATTAGAAATCTATTTTCCTTATAGTCCATCAAACAAATAAGAATATGATATTCTCTATCACTTCAATGTTGCTCAAATATTTCAATATAAGCAATACCTTTTTGTCGAGTGTATCATTTGACAACCAATGTAGTCTTATTCTTATCAATACTTCTATCATATTTATACTTAATTTATATACCCAACTTGTATAAATAATTTCCTTACTAGGAAGTAGCTAAACCAATTCTCATGCATCATTCATTCAATCTACTCTTCATTTTCTTGATCTTTTCTAGAATTTTGTAGCATTATTTTCCATGATTTGAGTCATCGATGAATAATTCACTTTTTCTTATGACTTTTTTGTCATTTTCTCAAAATTTGAATCCAACATAAGAGTTGATGGATTATTATTTTATATCCTTGATATTTTTGATACTTTCTTACTCCTACACTAGATGATTTAGGTTCATTTTCTTCTTCTACCTCCTCTTCAACTTTATCAATCACTGTCTATTTTCTCTTTTTTTCATTTTATTTAGTACATTCTATTTTTTTATCAAATGTTATATCTCTACTTATCACAATATTTATTCCTATTAGATCATACAACCTATATGCTTTATTTTTAGATCTATAAATAATAAAAATATATTTTAGCCCTTTATCATCTAATTTAGACCTTTTTCTTTTTGGTATGTGTGTGTAATAGAAACAGCAAAATACTCTCAAATGATTAATACTTGGTTAAATCCCACAACATGCTTGTTCAAGATTCATTACATTAATTTATTTTGTAAGATAAATTTGTGTAATCAAAACACCCAAATACTCTAAAATCCTAAATACTTGGTTAAATTACACATCATGCTTATTCAAGAGTCGTTACTTTACTTTATTTTATAGGAACTATTAGAAGATACACTATTGTGCATATTTATTCTACCTAATAATTTTTTTATCTAAATTCTTCTTTTTCATCATATTCCTACCATTTCAACAATAGTCTTATTCTTCCTTTTTGTAACTCCTTTTTGTTTTGGAGTGTAATAAGTAGTGAAATCTCTCTTGATTTCATATATTATTTTAAATCTTGAAATTTATTTGATTTTTACTCACCTCCATTATTTTATCTTGCCACTTTGATTTACTTACCACTCTTTTTTGAACCAAATGCTTGAATTCTAAAAAAGAATTAAACACTTCTAGTATTTCATCTAAACAATATAACCAATTTTTTCTTAAGTGATAATTAATGAAGGTTAGAAAATACTTAGATATATTCAAAGAAGCTATTTCCATAGGACCACACAAATACACATATATTATCTCAACATGTTGCTTAAATCAACTAGATTTACTTATTAGAAAGCTAAGATAGTGTGTTATTTTTAAACAATATATTATTCACATACCTATTTTATATTTTCAATAAAAGATAGACCTTCAATAGTTTTTAATCTCTTGATTAAAATTAACCCTTTAAAATTGACATGACCATATCTTTTTTGGGCCAATTTTTAATGTCATTCATTTCACTAGACCTTAATGCTTGGTTTCCATAAGAAAAATGAAGAGGAAATATCCTATCATGAGTTATATTTTCTCTTGTAACAAGTATAATTATTTTTTATCCAACTCATTATGATTCAATCATATGGAGACCTTGTAGAGCTCTTCAATCTAATTTTTTTATTCTTGTCCCTATCTCTAACTATACATTTATTCTCAACAAAATTCTCTTTATGATTTTTCTTTAACATTTTTCTAATAGAAATTTTTTTTTTTTGAGTTCTAGAGCCAATAATATTTTATTAATATATTTTACCTCGCCATTTTATATTGTCATTGGAATAGTAGCCTTACCTTTGCTTCCATGATATTGATCATCTCCTAAAACCACTATACTCTAGTGATTTTTATAAAAAAATGATAAATAAATTCTTAGTAGATGTCATATGTGCAGAACATCAAAAAATCAATATATCATACATTATTTTTATTGAAATTTGTATTGAAGCAAGAAATGAAATAAATGTTCATCTTCAACATTTCTATAATCATTTATTTTATCTATTTCACTTTGCTTTCTCAAAACATTTAATGCACAACTTGTCCAAAACTATTGAAATAAAATCATTTTAGATTCCTTTTATTATTTTCATGCAAATTATTTATACCCCTTCCTTTTATTTTTCCACTGAAGTTCCAACTTCTTCCTCTGATATTATTACTCTTCGAATGTGGTTTTTCATTGATGTAAAAGGTGTTAGGTTCATGTTTATAGTTGATGGACATAGGTTGATGCATGGTGTCATGAGGTTGATGCATGATGCCACAAGTTTGATGATGCATCAAGGCAATTCATGTTTCAGTAGTTCATGTTGTTGTTGAGTTGATAATGTTGCTAAGAATTTGCAAATATCATTCAAAGGTATGTCATCTACATGATATCTTTTCAAGGAGCTAAAGGTACTTAATTACTCTTCATGCAAAGATGCTCTTCATATGCAAGGTAATATGTTGGTGTTGCCTTGATAAGCTTGTTGTTACTCTCCAAGGTATGGTGAAGTTCTTATTGGTATTTCTTCATTTACTGTTGGTGATTATTTTTCTACTTCAAGATTTTCAAGGTATAAATGAGAACAAAAGGAGATAATGGTTTTTTTGTTATTTTCAAGGATGATTGAGACAAAAGCTTATGATTTTGTTAAGGGTATGCACAATGTTGGTTTCATTGTGAAAATGATTAGGACATAAACTCTGGTGAAGGTTGTGGTCACATCATGGTGACTTTGGTATGGCACCTTCAAGGGATGGTTTCCAGGAATTGGTTGTTTGGTAGCGATTACTCTAGGTGTTATTGAATAATTCTATGGCAAATGAGCACATATTGGTAACACATTCTTTAATCCTAGTTTGTTGTTATCCATGTAGAGTTACTAAGTTTGATATAACCTAAGTCTAAGGTTTATGTTTGTTAGTTCAATGCTAGTCCAGATGGCATATTTTGACAATTATCAAACCACACTTTTGAATGATGGTTTACTGGTTATGAGGACAATTTTTGTAGATAGTTGTTTTATGGAAAAATATCAAGGTCTTGACCAATATATGGAAGTGATTTGATCACTGTGAAAAGGTTCAATGGGTATGAGACTTATACTCTACAAAGATTCATTATTATGTTAATGTTGAAAGCATTGATGAACAATCTGTTTTGAAAAACTTAGAAAGAACTTTAGGTGTTGGTTGTATGTGGATACACAGACATATAGGTTATTCAATCTCCAATAAAAATGAGACAATCAAGAAATTATTTGTAATGAAATATAGATTATACTCTATCCCTTTTATTCATAGAATCATATTGATGTGAAAGTTGTATTTTCCAGTGAGGCATACTTGTAATGAGTGAGTTTCCTTTGCCAGTGAGGCATGTTGTGTAGCTAGTGAGGCTTTTCCAATGAGGCATATTGTGTAGCTAGTGAGGCTTTGAAAGTGAGGCACGTTGTGTAGCCAATGAAGCTTTACCAATGAGGCATGTTGTGTAGCCAGTGAGGATTTTCTAGTGAGGCACAAAAAGGTAGCTAGTGATGCTTTGTAATCAATGGTATTTTATTAAGCTAGTGAGGCAATTTTTCCCAAGTGGTTTTTTTATCCCTATGAGGGTTTTTCACTCATAAATCACTCTATTATAATTTCTCATTATTTTTGGTCTACTTTGTCTGCATGTTCAAACATTTAGTCTTTTGTATCTTTCAGCATTTGAGTTTCTATAGTGTCTTCATCTTTTATGATTTTCTTATGTTCTTTATGCTCAATTAAGCTTGATAGCTTTACATGCATGATGCAACACATGATATTTGAACTGTTCTGAAACTTTCATTTTATATGTTCAAAGTTGTGAAAGATTAATTCAAGGTCATTTTAAATCGGTATACCATTGATTCACCCCCTCTCTCAGTGATATTGTACTCCAACAATTACCTCTTCCTCTAAAATTACTAGCTTCATTTGTGTATTCATTTTATGGCTATAGTCACCTTTATTATGATTTTTGAAGAATGTTTTTATTTTTCCTCTTATATTTATTCTAGATGGAAATAATTTCTCTAATACTTCATTAATTTTTATTCTTTCTTCGATAGTTAAAAATTTCCACTTCATTTATTTGCATAGTTGTGAGATCCTTGAAAATCTAAATTCATATAGAGACCACATTGTTGAATATAGGAGTCAAGCTCCTTAATATTTTCATGATGAAATTATTTTCATCCACAAATTCCCCTAGAACCTTTATTTTAATTAAAATAACTTCTATATTTCTTATTAAATCATTCACAAATTCAGTAGTAATCTTCAAATACTAAAAATATTTCTTCATTGTTTGAAATTTTATGGTTTGTGCACATTGATCTATATATTGTTTTACATTATTTATTAGGATTAATAGAACCACTTATTCTAGGGGGAAAAAATTAATTGCATCTTGATTTATAAGTATGACTTCATTACCTTTCTTTATATTTTTTTCATAATCCCTTTTTGTTGATTATTTAAAGTATTAAATACATTTTTATATGTTAGTTCTACATATCCTTACAAATATTCAGACTTGAGTAGGGTTTGAATCCTAGTACACCAATATGGAAAATTATCTCCTTCAAAGATGGGAATGAGCATGTTAAATAGTAAATTTCTTTTCATATTTACCATAAAATAAATATGCACAGTGATCCAAAGACTACAAAAAATCCTGGAGAGGTTTCTATAAATGAATACTTCTCCTATCCATTCAAATGAGACCTTCACACAATTATTTTTATATTATATTATTTTGATGAATAAATGTTGGTTTCAAAAAATAATGCACTTAATAACAAATGATTTATTTATCAATTAAAAAAGGACCATTTTGAAAATTTTAAGGTTATAACCCTTCTAGAACAAATTTTTATACATAAATTACATATCACTTCCAAAACTCAAATTTTAAGAGATTATTATTTTTTTAAATAAAAAAGTGATAAGGATTTTAAATGGCTCTTATAACCTAATTCATTAAACTTTAAAACAAGGAAATAATTTTAAATGTATCTTATTAGTTAATTCTTCTCAACATATTGGAAATGGATATTTTGTTGAGGACACTTTCTCACTCTTTTTGAGGAAGAAGATAATATCAATCAATCTCTTTAATTATTAGAGATTTTTTCCAAGCTTCTATCTTTGTCATTCAGTGGCACATGATCTTATGTTATAGGAAATCATTTCTTCCCAAACTTGGTTGGCTTGACTATTTTAATTGGAAATGGTTTGATCATGGGGATGTTTTCCAATTTTTTGGAATTTAATTTGCTTCTCACACCACTCCTTTAGATATTTGGAGGGATATTATTGAGAGAATTGAGAAGAAATTGCACTATTGGATTACCAAGCCTCTATCTTTGGCTACAAAATTTCAAATTTTCTCCAATATTTTGGCAGCCACTCATGTTTATTATTCTTCATGTTGGGTCCCTTCCAAGGCTTATTACTTGAAATTTGAGAATATATGAAAATACTTTATTTGGGCTTCTACTGATGGGAATCAAGGCTTTGATTGACCGGCCTATGAATTTTATTGCCTCCCTCATGAGTTTGGAGGCCTATGATTAATTTTTATTCACTCAAGGCATTTACTTGGGTAATAAATCAATCATCAAATCTATCCAAGGTAATGAATCCTAGAAAATTCTTGTTTGACATTGCACTAATATGAGAATTCCTCAACGTACTTCATCTTGGTAAGACTTGGAATTAGGAACTCTTCATGCCATGAGAAAACTTGTTTCTATTTAAGAAAAAAATATTCTCAAAAGTATTTGGAAGGTTTGGGAAGCCATTAAAACATTGATTTGTTAAGATGGAGATTATTTTCATAATGGTTTATCCATCAACTAGTAATCCATTTTTTGGTTGAAATTTTTCAAATAAGGATCAATAATTTTACCAAATTTCATTCATTAGGCCACAAAACAAATTTTTCCAGAGCCTAAATTAAAATTAAGGATTTCTAATAGGGAGAAAGAGACTTACCAATTTTTTATCGTTGTTATTCCTCCATAGATGATTCATAAATTGGAGAGTAATGTATCAAAACCTGGTGGAAATTGAAGTGGTATTGTGACACTCCCTTTTAGAATTATAGGACCTTTAAATTTATTATTGGTTGTCTTTACACCTACATATGATAGATCAACGTAATATTCATTACCAAATACAATCCTATCAAGGGATGTGGAAAAGATTATTTAAAGGAATTTGGTCTCTTGTACTAAAGCCCTCATTTGATCACTTTTCATAGTATTTTTTGTACCAATTCCTTCCTTTGGGGAATCATCTTCCTCGCATGGGAATTCCCATTCCTAGTTTTATTTTTATGGTCAAATTGAATCCCTTCAACATGCCTTTTGGGTTTACCCCCATGCTTAGGAAGCCTATGTTGAGCACTTTCAAAGACTGAGAGGGGCGGGGTGTAAATTAGTCTACATAAAACTTTCAATACAACTCAAACCCCTTTAGAAAATAAAGATAGAGCCCTAAATAGAATAAAATATAATAATTTGAACCTTTATCAAATTTAGCAAACTTTACCAAGGAAATACATAACAATAATCGGATTAGTAGAAAAGAGAAGGAAATAGAGAACACACACATGTGTTGAATCAAAAAGATAACTTAGAGGGGAGTGAATTATTTGTAAGAAATTAAAACATCAAAACCCTCAATGGTAGTTAAATCCACATGTATTCATTAAACACTTATTTTTTTAAAGTGATTAATCATGAAATGTAGATAACATAAACTGAAATAACAACATTATACACAAGAGAACACCAAATTTATGTGGAAAACCCAATGAGGGAAAAATCACAATGAGTATTAGCTCAAAATATGAGTAATTGCAAAACTAGTACAAGGGATCACTACTAGAATAGGACACACTATCCAAAAAGGCTCACCACCAGGGCTCAATGCCACAAAAAGAAACAATGAAGATAGAAGAGAAATGTTACATAGAGAAAAAAAATTTAATGCAAAAGGGAATCCACCACAAATTCTCCAACACTTTTGCAACCTTTCATGAAATATTTCAAACACCTTTAGCTCATTGCCTTCAAGAATCCAACACTTGGAAATTCACACTACTCTACTCAAATTCAAATCCCATACATCACTTGAATTGATCTTGTATCTATCATGTCTCTCTCTTGCATATTACAACACCATTACTCTTATTTATATCAACCTCAACCTTGAAAACCTTCTCCAAGGTTGGCAACTATCTGTTACATTTAAAATTTAAAATTAGGTTGGAACCTAAACATTCTCGTGGTGGATAGTAATGAAGGAAAACCATATAAATCCTTAATTAGGGCCTAATTAAATCCTATCACACCTCAACATGCTTTCATAAAATTTTCATGTAGTGCTAACACAAAGTCAACTAATACCCATGCTAAGCACCATAAAACATTAAGTAAACACTTCCTTAAATCAATTCAAAACTTTCAAACAACAAAATTTACTTGAAAATGATCTAGAATAATACATGAACCACCTGAGATCTAACAAAGACTTTATCCAAACTCGCAACATAGAAATACTTTAATTGAGAACATATAGTAAACCTTATTTGCACACGGATGCATGAAACAAACACTATACTCTACTAAATCAAGTGAAACCTTAAATTTTGAAAGATACAAACATGATAATCAACCTTAAATTCACACAACCTAAAGCCAAACTACAAAGAAACAAAGAGAATAAATTTCTCACAAACCATATAAAATATTACTAAAAAATTGGTTCACACACTAGTGAAAATATCTCTTTGTACAATAATCCAGAAACCCAAATTTTGAATATAACAACCTCTAACAATCTTGAACACCATATTAGATCCACATAGGCATAGCATCAACATAAAAAAAAATTAGAGCACATCCCAGAGAATGTTTTGAACACGTGCACAACACTATTTTCTTTGTTTATAAAATTTTCTCAAAAGAACTTGGAAACCAAGTACCAAATACATTATCTTAGCTCATTAATTCATTACAACACATCTCTAGACACTGCAACATAAAGATAGCTCCATTTACTCATAACACTTCCTCAATATCTCAACTATACATGCACAACTTGCAACAACCTTGTTTCCTCTTTTTTATAATTTTCTCAATATCCTTGACATCCTCATCATGAAACAAATTTCCTCAACACATAGTTGAAATCAATGAAAAAACCGGCCTATATACATGCCTATTGAAATGAATGACAATACCTTCAAGTTTGAAAAAATATCCCCCTTTATTATTGATGGCAACAAAAGATTTTAAAAGCCATCAAAGACAACACAACAACTTTGAACATACTTCCTATGATTTCCTTTCTTTTCTCCCCCTAAGTAGATAAACTTTTTCATATGATAGTTTCTCCCTCTTTGACATCAATGGAAAAGGATAAAATGTTTTACATTTTTCTCCCCCTTTGAAATCAATGGAAAGGATAATTTATTTTGCATTGTTCTCCCCCTTCGACATCAATGAAAAAGGATAAATTTTTTTGCATTATTCTCCCCCTTTGACTCTGAAATAAGATACTTTCTCTGAATACTCCCCCCTTAGGAGTACACCCAAAAAAAATAGAAATTTTACAACACATGACACTACCTACTCCCCCTGAGAGGTAGTCACCAACATCAGTCTAGAAAAGTGATGAATCCATAGATTCACTGGATTAATGCATCTCCATATGAATCTAGTTCATAGAAGGAGAGGCAATAACCCCCAACTTCTCTCAAAGATACTCAAAAGTATCCCTAGGAAGATCCTTAGTAAATATGTCAACAATCTAGTCCTTTGTAGGTATATATTCAAGCTTCACCTCATTCTCCATAACCTTCTCTCTTAGAAAGTCATACCTAATCGATATATTCTTTGTCCTTGAGTGCATCACTAGATTCTTGTTTTCCGGTCTCAGAACCAATTCTCAGGTCTGATTTTTCTCGATATGCATAAGTTCTTCTTACATTTACTTCATCCCATGTTAACCTTTTCATGCCTCACTCACTATTTTAGGTTCAACTTTAGAAAGTATCATAGATTTACCTCAACTTTAGTAGATATGCTTCTTGTCAATCCTCCTTTCCTTTTATCTCCAATGATCTGTTCTTTGAAATGATTCTCTTGCACATACTTAGGGGTCTTCTTCAAAGCTTCTTCCTCTTAATTATGTACTTCTTTTTCTTCTTCTTCTTCTTTTAAATCATGTTCATCTAACACATATCCATCTACTGCAATTGAATTCTACCAGTTTTCATCAACCTTAACATTTGTAGTTTCAACAATCTTTCTCAGTATTTTATTGTAACATTTGCAAGCTTTGATTTTAGTAGAATATCCAAGTAGCATACCTTCATTAGACCTTGTATCAAAATTTCTTAAGTTTTCTTCATCTCTTTTTGATATAACATTTTCTTCCAAATACTCTAAATTACTTGACAGTAGGAATCTTTTCATACCATAACTCATAGAGAGTCTTTGTGTTGTTAGCTTTTGATTGAAATTTGTTAAGTATGTAAATAGTAGTATGAATTGCTTCTCTCTAGTAGAATTTTGGTAGATTTCCTTCTTTCATCATAGTTCTAGAAGCTTCTTAACCATTATGGTTTTTTCCTCTCAACCACTCCATTTTGCTAAGGGGTTATAGGGGAAAACAAGTGCCTCTTTATTCCATGAACTTCATAAAACATGTTAAACTCATTAGAGGTGAATTCTCCACCTATGTCAAACCTCAAAAATTTATTTTCACATTCAATTCATTCTCAACAATAGTTTTAAATGCTTTGAATCTATCTAGTGCATCAATTTTTTTCTCTAAGAAAAGTAACCCATGTCATTCTAGAATAATCATCAATCAAAAGCATAAAATACCTATCACCTTGAAGAATTCTCACCCTTGTAGGACCAAAAAATTTTGTATGTATTAATTCTAGTAGTCCAGTAGCAGATTGTTGCCTTCCTTTGAAACTACTCCTTACATGCTTTCCAAGCTGATAATTCTTGCAAACAACATTGATAGGCTTTGTAATTCTTTGTAGGTATCTCATTGCATGAACTAAACTGATTCTCACCAAATTATCAAAATTCATGTGACACATCATCCAATACCATAACGAACTATCATTAATCTGAGACATAAATCAATGACCATCAACATGCTTAAGTTGATAGATGTTTCCATTTTTCCTCTTACCAACAACAATCATAGTTCTAGACCCTTTTATAATCTCACATGTTTCATCCTTAAACACAAGATTATATCCTTTGCTACACATTTTTCCAACACTCAAAATATTATGTCTTAAACCCTTAACATAGTAATCATCTTTAGTATTATGCTTACAATCAAAATTGATTGAACCTGTTCCACAAATATTAGCTCCTCAATCATCTCAAAATTTAACTAACCCCCCATCATACTTTTCAAGTTTAATAAACTTACTTTTATCTTCGGTCATGTGATTAAAGCAACCACTATCAACAACTCGATAATTCTTATCTTGTTTAACATGAAAAGAAGAAACCAAGGTACCTTCAACCTTATCCTTCTTCTCTGAAACACTTTCCTTCACACAAATTTTTGAGTTAGAATAACTAGATTCATCATTTATAGCCAAGAACAAGCATTCATTTTCATCAACATCTCCATAATCAAATTCTTCATTAGAAATACCAACATCTTCTTTGACATAGTAACTTATTTTAATCATCTTTCCTTTATTCTCCTTATTCTTATTTTTTACAACTTTGTTTGGATATATTGAAGCATAATGACCTAATTTTCCACAATTAAAAAATTTGAAATGAAGTTTACCTTTATACTTATCGGTTCCATTTTTTATCCTTCTTACAAATTTAGCTTCCCCATCATTAGGATCTTCTCCATTTGAATATTCAATATTTTTTTATTTCCAAACCTTAAAAGTAACCTCAACTTTTGTACCATTTTAAAACTAAGTTTTCTCATTTCAAATAAATTTAGTGTACCAATCAATTTATCTCGAGAAGAAGTATTAAAATTTACAACTTCCTTGATAGAAGATACTTTTTCGATGTATGATTCAGGAAGAGTTCTAATAATTTTCTTTACCACCCTACATTCTTTGATTTGTGCACCAAGACCTCTCATAGCACTTACTAGATCATCAAATCTCTACATGTAGGTTGAAATTGTTTCATATTTAGAAATTCACATGGTCTCAAATTTTTCCTTTAGATTCTACAACTTTTCTTGTTTAACCTTGTCATCTCCTTCATAAATACTTTCAATCTTATCCCAAACATCTTTAGTAGTCTTAAGATTCATAACTTTAACCAATTCAGAATTTGAAAGACTGTTCATCAAAATAAATTTGTCCTTACCATTTACCTCATGTGCCTTGATTTCATTATTTTTGCTTGAACCATTCTAAGGTTCAAAATATTAATTTTTTGTATCCTTTTGATCTCAAATTCATGAGATTCCAGATATCCTTCCATATTTGTCTTCTAGAATTCATAGTCTATTCCATCAAATCTAGGATAATCAATTTATTTTTTCCATCTCGCATCTACCTCAAGCGGTTAAGCTCTTCTCCAAGGAACCTTTCTCTGATACCAATTTTTGAATGAACAAGACAACTGAGAGGTGGGTGAATCAGTTCTAGCAAATTAAAACATCAAAACCCTCAACAATAGTGAAATTGACATGCATTCATTAAACCCTTATTTTGTTAAAATGATTAATCATGAATTGTAGATAACAAAAACTAAAATAACAACACTATACACAAGAGAACATCAGATTTAGGTGGAAAACCTAATTAGGTAAAAACCATGGTGAGGATTAGCTCACAAAATAAGTAATTGCAAAACCGGTACAAGGGCTCACTACTAGAATAGGACACCCTATCCAAAAAGGCTCACAACCACAAAAATAAACAAAGAAGATAGAAGATAAATTTTACATAGAGAATAAATTCTCAATGCAATATGGAATCCACCACAGATGCTCCAACACTTTTGCATCCTTGAATGAAATATTTCAAACACCTTTAGCTCACTGCCTTCAAGAATCCAACACTTTGAAATTCACACTACTCTACTCAAATTCAAATCCCATACATCACTTGCATTGATCTTGTATCTATCTTGTCTCTCTCTTGCATCTTACAACACCATTACTCTTATTTATATCAACCTCAACCTTGAAAATCTTCTCCAAGGTCGAAAACTATTTGTTACATTTAAAATTTAAAATTAGGTCAGCACCTAAACAATCCCATGATAGATAGGAATGAAGATGACCCAATTAAATCCTAACATACTTCAACATGCTTTCATAAACTTCACATTTAGTGCTAACACAAGGTTGACCAATACCCATGCTAAACACCATAAAACTTTAAGTACACACTTCCTTAAATCAATTTGAAACTTATGAACAAGAAAACTCACTTGAAAAAAATCTAGAATAATGCATGAACCACCTGATATATAACAAAGACTTTATGCAAAACTCACAACATTTAAATACTTCAATGCAAAACATCTAGTAAACCTTATTCGGACACTAATGCATGAAACACACACTGTACTACACCAAATCAAGTGAAAATGTGAATTCTGAAAGATACAAACATGATAAGAAACTTCTCAAATCCACACAACCTAAAGAAAAAATACAGAGAAATGTGGAGCAAATACATTTCTCCCAAACCATAGAAAATATCACTCAAAATGTGGTTCACACACTGGTGAAAATATCTCACTCTGTATAATGATCTAGAAATCCAAATTTTGAATATAGCAACCTCTAACAACCTTGAACATATCAAATCCACATAGGCATAGCATCAACAAAGAAGAAACATGAAGCATATCTTGGAGCACATTCTAAACACTTGTGCAACACTATTTTCTCTATTTACCAAATTTTCTCAAAAGCAGTTGGAAACCAAGTACCAGAGACATCATCTTAGCTCATTACTTCATTCCAACACATCTCTTGACATTGCAACATAAATATAGATCCATGTACTCAAAAACTTTCCTCAATATCTCAAATATACATGCACAACTTTCTACAACATGTTTTCCTCTTTTTCACAATTTTCTCAATATGCTCAACATCCTTATCATGAAAAAAAATTCCTCAACACATAGTTGATATTAATCACAACACTATCTTGTAGACATGCCCATTGGAATCAATGACAACACTTTCAAATTTTCAACAAAATGCACAAGGAGACAACAACTTTATGTGGAAAACCCAATGAGGGAAAAACCATGGTGAGAGTTAACTAACAATATAGGCTCAATTCCAAAATTACTTATAGGAAGGTTCATTGCCTTAAAGAAAGATATAAAGGACTTGCTAAACTGAAGAAAAAATGATACAATATAATTTAGAGATAATTACAATGATTTTCCAACACAACACTCTATTGACTTAGGTGTTACAACACAATTGCTCTTTCCTTTCATAAGCTTTAGCATTATCTCTGTTGGATATTCAATCTAATTTACATACACACTTCTTCTCACTTGCACACTCTCCATCTTGTTATTGCAAAAAGTGCCTCAATGCTTACTAACATGAAACTATTGAAAGAGCAGTATCAGTGAGACCCTTGGAATGTCTTTCCGACAAGAAGTTGTGTTCTAAAGTCTTGGAGGGATCAGATCCCTATGATCTAGGACCTGTCTTTCTAATGGAATTCATTGGGGTGACATGAACTGTCAGGGTGAGATTCCAAACTCATTCCAACAACATAAGTCTAGGTGATATTGGTGTGACCCCATGAGTGTTTTATGGATGAGAACCATCAGTGTGACCAAAGCAGTTAGAGTGAGATTTCTAACTCATTTTGATGGCAAGTGTCTAAGTGATGAATATCATCGGGGAGACTCTTGCCGATGGACGCATCGGGGAGACTTGAGTTGTCGACGTGACTTCCTAATCTCTTGCCAATAGTATTACTCTTGCTGATGGATCTACTTCTGATGAATGATTGGTTTGACTCTTGCCAATATGCATGGTCTTGGTGTTCTTTGGGACATCAGGGATACTTGAACCATCGATATGACTTTCTATTTTTTTGATGATAGTGTTGGTCTTGTCGATGGTCCTGAGATTAAGGAGACTTCACCAAGTCTGAGCGATAGACCAATAGAAGCTCATGAAGTGTGTGATGGTCTGTGGGTAGTCTAGCATTGGTGAGACACAGTCTGTTGTCTTGCCGATGAGATACAATTGAATTCTTTTGACCAAGTGTCTAAACTACATGGTTTGTTTTGAACCAATGAGAGAAGCAGATTGCAAACCGATTAGCAGTTTAACTATTGTGACTGTTCCCTTATGGGAAACAAATAGACTGTTTGGGTATGAATGAATAGTTCATTCAAGGGTCTAGTTGGTTGGTTGGTCGAATGATTTGTTAGTGAATTTCATTGTATGTAGTTTTTGAAAGCATTGTAACAATGATATTTCTTACAAGCTTGATCAGGGAAATGTTGTTGTAAATTAACATCTAAAAAGAAGAGTCTATAATGTGTATGTAATTCATTTTCTATAATACAAGTGATCTTCTTTGGTGTGGTGGGTTTTCTCCCTTAAGGGATTTCCCATGTAAATATGGTGTCATTTGTGTTTGAATGTATTGCTCAATTCTGTTATTTCTTTTGTATGCATCTTAGTGAACTGTACTTGCAAAGTCTAAAAGGCATATCTCTTTCTCCTCTTAGTTTTGACATTAGGAATAGTTTGTTCCATAATTGAATTTTTCCTAACAAGTGGTATCAGACCTTGGCTAGCTGTGTTATCCTTGTAGGTAGGTTGGATTTTTTGTGTCAATTTTTGTTAAGTGAGAGTTTTGTAGAGGTCTTGAATTTGTCTAATTATAGAGTGAGATGGCATTGACAAGTATGTCAAGAATAATTGATAGTGAGAAACTCAATGGCAACAATTTTGAGTTGTGGAAACTCAAAATGGAAGACCTATTGGTTGACCATGATATTTGGGTTGTTATGTTTGGAACAAAACCTATAAGCATGAAGCAAGAAGATTGGGAACTGGAAGATCGAAAAGCAAAGGGGCTGATAAGGCTCTATTTGGAAGATTGAGTTCATCTAAATGTTCATGAAGAGAAGACTACATCTTCTTTGTGGAAAAGACTAGGAGATATTTATCAGAGCAAGTCCTTGGTGAATAAGTTGTTCTTAAGGAAGAAGTTGTACTCTTTGAAAATGGAAGGAGGAACATCTACTACTGATCATTTGAATACTTTTAACATGTTGATTTCTCAGTTAACATTTGTAGGTGTGAATATTGATGAAGAAGATCGTTGTATGCTCTTGTTGTGTTCTTTTCTAGATTCGTGGGATCACTTAGTGATGGCTATTGGGAGTACGACATCCAGCTTTAAGATGGAAGATTTTGTTTCTTCTTTGTTATTAGAAGAGATGAGAAGGAAATTTTTTGAGATAGCGAAGGAGGCTCTGGTTGTTCGAGGTAGATTGAAATAAAAAGGCAAGAAGGATAAGAAGTCCAAATCAAAATCAGAAGGGAGATCAAAGTCTCTTGGAAAGAAGTCCAAGGTGAAGTACTGGAATTACTTAAACCCACACATACATCTCACATATAACCATAGCATTAAATGACATTAAGCAATAAGTAATAAATCAACATAAGTTACAACATATCATAAAGAGATAATCATCCAAGATACCATTTCATAATCATTTACTTAATCCAATAGTTACGTCACTCATTCCCAGAATGAGGCAATAGTACAAAAGTATTACAATTACAATGTTCCACCTCATAAACATAAGAGGGATTAATAACATATACAAATATAAATATTACAATGCAATAATATACAACAAGAACCGCGAGTTGTCCATCTGGATGTCTCACCACCAAGTACTAAAGATAAATGGGGACCCAACAGTGTATGGTGCATTTTCCACCCAACCAAGTGATATTTGAAGGCCCACCCCCCATGCTAGGAGATAGTAACAACATAACATGGATAAATATCTACAACCTCTAACCATAGGCAGACTCATACTGACTCGTACTGACACAACCAAACACAAATACAACACAAGTACAAATTTCACATTACTGACATAGGTCACATTACTTCTAGACACAAAATAGATCAAGTATGTTCAGAGAACCATACACATAACAAATACCAACTGTTGTGCTAGATAGAGTGTCATCGCACAGCTCGTAATAAGTTACCCTCAACGGATCTTCATAGGCTCTGGTATTCCTGGTGGCCTCTATCGACCCTCAGCCCTCATACTTACTAGTGCGGAGTCAACTCGTACTGACAAGATAGATGACCTTGCCATTTCAGGCCTTCTCACTCACTCCAAGCCTTAACTAGCACTTGCGACTATGAGTGAGCCTAGAACTTATCTTTTTAGTGTAGTACTCCCCAAATTTTCATTACAATTTTAGTTATCACTTGATTAAACTACTTCCAAAGGTTACCCAAATCTTACCTCTTATAAGTTCTAGCCCCTAATGGAAGCCACTCTTCTATTCGAAAACACACAAACAAACTAACCACCAAGCGAATCACAAGTGCATACAACTTAGGTATCAAAACCACTCCATCTCAAGGAGGACAAATAATAGAACTCACTCCAACAAATGGAGGCAACCAAAACACAGAGTCCACTCCTTCCAAAGGAGGTACAAAACATCCCCATTTGTGGAAATCGGGTAAATACTGAAAAAACACCATGCACTACCCAAGGAAAAACATCTGGTTGACATAATGAATCGACAACCCTCATCCTCTAAGATCCTCTGGAAGACTTACAAGATTGGACTAACACTTCATCCCACATTCCAAAACACAACCTAACGACGTAGCTACAAAATTAATTCAAGTCATAATTCAAATCTAATATTTGGATTTCCTAAATCCATCCTCAATCAATAGGTAACATTAAAAAAGTCAAAGACACAATAACTGGGTTAACTCAAATTATCATATAACCCTTTTTCATTTTCATAATAGGGAATCTTACACAATTTAAACTCACATCCCTTTGCGAAATACGAGGAAAATAAATCTAAAAGACAATCACGAGGATATTACTATTTTTGGATATACTAAATCCATATCTCTTTCATATTCCATCACAAAGATTTAATTGCTCTAATAGAAATAAATAAATAAAAATAATTAATTGCCTCATCAATATAAACAATTCCTTAATTTACTTTTAATACAACATAAAAATATTCCAAATAATCTTTTCAATTTTCTATCCAAAACCTATACCTCTTCCGATTTTCTATTTAAAACATGTAATATCTTCCATTTAAACTATCTTTTTCCATATCTATTTGACCATGCATTCAACTCTTATCTTTTAAAATCTCCATTCATAACTAAATTACATGCACCTAAATAAAACAAATTAAATATTGAGTATACTCCAATTGAAAATACTTATATAATATATATATCAAATATATATTAATATACTTTACTAAACAAATACATTATTTAATAAAATATATTAATATTCAATAAATAATTTCCAAATGCTTATGTTATTTAAACATTTAAATACAACTGAAATGTTTTAAAACATTCTTTCTAAATATGCAAATTACACACTATATTTACTAATCATTTATTTAATCCTATAAATAAATAATATATATATTATATATTATTTAATCTGAATTAAAAAAGTTTACTCAAACTCCAACCAAAAAAGGCGGACACCACTATTCACGCATTGGTGTTTAATTAAAAAAAAAAAGCAAGGGGATTGGGGAAGGGTCGGCCACAACCAAACTCCCACCCCACCTTCATACTACCAACGGCCTCCCCAATGGGGGTTGCGATGCCTCAAGGCAGCGCTCCCTCCACTTAGTGCAGGGCGTTGTCCTTGAGACAGCCGCACGTCCCAAGAGTTGGGGGCGGTGGGGTGTGCTATGCACCCCCACCCAAATACCCATACAACACCCAAAACAAAACAACGAAAAAGATATTCGCTTCTTTTTTTTAAATGCAAATTTATTTATTTTAATATATATCAAGCAATGCACCGGCCGTACAGTGGCGAAAATTAATATTCAATTCAATATTCAAAACAATAATATATATATATATATATATATATATATATAAATGGATTTTACATAATAGACAAATTGAGGAAATTTTAAGAAAATATTCATCTACAGGTAAAATTATGCAAAAAAATTCAAAGAACAATAAAACATAAAAGGAAACTAAGTTACTCCTAGAAGCTTTCAAATCCTCTAGTTTTCTCTACTGCAATTTCTACAGGGGTTTAATAAATAAATTGATTTTCTACAGAGGTTTAAATTTTCTAAAACAATCTAAATGTGTTGTTTTACCCATAAGTTTGATTTAATAAAGAAACAAACAATTTCCTCAAATAAATTAAATTCTACAGAGGTTTTCACAATTTCCCTAAAGAAATTTCATGGAAACAACAGAAGCTTTAAATTTATTTATTTATTTTCTTTCTTCTAATCACAAATTCCTTTTCCTAAATAGATTTAACAACCAATTCTTTAATTACTACAATTTTAAAAGCATACAAAGAACAGTACAAAACCAGAGAAGAAAACCTAATTCAAGAAGCTACAGGTAATGGAAAATTTGTTGCAGAGCCTCCTGCAAAGCTTCTACGGCTTCTATCCAATAATCGAGTGATTCCAATCAAGAAAGCAACCAACAAACACAGCAAGATTTACCAGAACAATTCCAATGCAATTCTACAGCCAAGAATTCCCCCAAAACAATCCTTTGTATATTTTCCAAAAAATATCCTCACACCTGTGAAGAAGCTTTTTTCCTCCCCAAAATTCTCTCTGTATCCCGAGGGTGTAGACTTGACACAAGTTACCTAGCTACTATCTCCCGTTCAACTTAACCGTTCGATCGACACGCTCAAACCTGTGAAACCAGTTGGAGTCGATGTCATGTACCTGAAAAAATAGTAAACAACATCATATGATATAAACAACATAACATACACACCATGAAGAGGAAATCACAAAATCATAGGGCGCTCGCAAGCGAGTGATGCGATCCCATCCCCTTCACCAATACACTCATCAAAACTGACACTTCCACAATACATCAAATATTCTCATATGCAATTACATGCTATATCAACTAACATCATTACACCATTAAAGCATGTAAAACAAATCATCAGATAAACCAAATCACATCACATAAAATAGTTTGTCGCTCCATAACTGGCGATCAAATACACACACAAGATAAAGTATCCGAGTATAAGGACACACTATCCAGTCCAGAAAGCAAAACGGAGGGGTGTTACAAGTATGTTGAGCAATGTTGGTCTGGAGTAGAAGTTTTGGGCTGAGGTTGTGGCTATAGCTTGTTACTTTTTAAATCGGTCTCCTTCGTCAGCACTTGTTGATAAAACACCAATGGAATTTTGGTCTGGTAAGAAGCCCTCTCTAAGACATATTTGTGTCTTTGGCTGCGAAGCATATTTTTATGTGCCAGATGTAAAGAGATCTAAATTGGATAACAAAGTTGAAAAATGTATCTTCAATAGGTATGGCCTTAGTGTGAAAGGATACAAGATTTGGAACCCTGTGACTGAGAAGGTATTGTACAGTAGAAGTGTAATCTTTTGGGAACTGAAACCTTCTTTAGTGGATCTGGAGTCAAGGACAGAAGAAGATAAAAAGGATAACTATTTTGTTGAGATACCTCTAACCCTAGAAAAAGAGGAACAACACATTGAAAGTGTACCTGAAACTGAGGAGAGTTTAAGAAACTCTAAGAGTCTTGAACAAGAAGAAGAACCAGAACCTTAGCCTCAGCCTATGAGAAGGTCTACACATGAAAAGAAACAACTGGATAGGTATGGATTCTCTATGATAGATTCTAGTTGTTCCTATGCTTTGATTACTAATATTGATGAGCCTAGGATTGTGAAAGAGGCAGTTCAAATGTCTGATTCAGATTCCTAGTTGGAAGCCATGAATGAAGAAATGGCATCATTAAAGAGAAATGATACTTGGGATCTGGTCCCATTGCCTGAAGGTAGAAAGCTTGTGGGCTACAAATGGGTGTTTAAAAATAAAATTGGTCAATATGGTTGTGTCAAAAAGTATAAAGCGAGATTGGTTGCGAAGGGTTATTCCCAGGTAGAGGGAATTGATTATGGAGGATTTTTTTCTCCTGTAGCTAAGGTGACGTCTATCAGATTTATTTTGTCACTTGTAGCAACATATGACTTAGAGATTGAATAGATGGATGTGAAGACATCATTTCTTCATGGTGATCTTGAAGAAGAAATCTATATGTCCCATCCTGAGCACTTTGTGAGAAAAGGTAAAGAAAATCTAGTTTGCAAGTTGAAAAACTCTTGGTATGATTAAAACAATCTCTTAGAATTTGGTACCAAGAATTTGACACTTTTGTTTTGTCATTGGGATTTGTAAGATCAAAATCAGATCATTATGTGTACTACAAGACTGAAAATGATTGTGTTCTTATTATTTCCCTTTACGTTGATGATATGTTGTTCATAGGCAATAGTAAGTTAATGATTTATGATCTAAAATCTCAGTTGTCTACAAAGTTCGAAATGAAAGATCTTGGTGCAACCACGAATATTCTGGGGATGGAAATAACCATGGATAGAAAAGGTGGAAAGATTTTTCTTAGCCAAAGTAAGTATATTAATACTATTTTGGAGAGATTTGGTATGAATGATTGCAAGGAGCTAGTTGTTCCAGTTTTGTAGGGGATGAAGCTATCTATTGAAGATTGTCCAAAATATTCTATTGAGATGGAGGACATGGCCAGAGTGCCTTATGCTAGTGCAATTGGTAGTTTAATTTATGCAATGGTCTGTACAAGGCTAGACATTTCCCATGCAGTGGGATTTCTTAGTCGATTTATGGCAAATCTAGGAATGACACATTGGGATGCTATGAAAAGAGTGTTTAGATATCTGAGGGGCACTTTGGAATATGCTTTGTGTTAACATGGAAATTTGGTTGGATCATAGAGGACTCTCAATATTTGTGGATATGTAGATTATGATTGGGCAAGGGACATTGACAGTAGAAGGTCCACTAGTGGATATAATTTCATTCTGAATGGTGGTGCAATTAGTTGGATGAGCAAGTGACAAGCTGTAGTTGCTTTGTCCACTACAGAGGTTGAGTACATGGTAGAAACTCAAGCCTGTAAGGAAGCCATTTGGCTTAGAATATTGTGTTCTGATATTGGTTTTGATGCAAGGAAAATTATTAATTTTTGTGACAGTCAGAGTGTTATTTGTGTGGCAAAAAATCATACTCTCCATGCCAGGATGAAACATATTGATGTGTAGTATCACTTTGTACGAGATAGGGTGGAGGATAGAAAGGGCTCTTTAGAAAAGATGGATACTCTAGAAAATGTTGCAGATGCATTGATGAAACCAGTGAGCACAAACAAGTATAGGTGGTGCACCAGTTCGATGGGCCTTGGTGGCCATAAATATCAGTAGTTTTTTGTGCTCTGGAGGTGTTAGTAAGATCTTCGTCAAGTGGGAGATTGTTGGAAAAAGTGCCTCAATGCTTACTAACATGGAACTCCTGAAAGAGTAGTATCGATGAGACCCTTGGAATTTCTTGCTGACAAGTAGTTGTGTTCTAAAGTCTTGGAGGGATCAAATCACTGTGACCTAGGACCTATCTTGCCGATGAAAGTCATCGAGGTGACATGAACTGTCGGAGTGAGATTCAAAAATCATTTTGACATAAGAAGTTTGGGTGATATCGATGTCACCCCATGAGTGTCTTATTAATGAGAACCATCGACATGACCAGAGCAGTTAGAGTGAGATTTCTAACTCATTATGATGGCAGGCATCTGGGCGATGAAGATCATCGGAGAGACTCTTGCCGATGGACGTGTCAAGGAGACTTGAGCTATCGATGTGACTTCATGATCTCTTGCCGATAGTATTACTCTTTCCGATGGATCTTCTCCTGATGAATGATTGGTGTGACTCTTGCCGATATGTGTGGTCTTGGTGTTCTTTGGGACATCAAGGAGACTTGAACCATCGGTATGACTTTCAAGTTTTTTGTTGATAGCGTTGGTCTTGCCGATGGTCTTGAGATCGGGGAGACTTCACCAAGTTTGAGTGATAGAATAGTAGAAGCCTGTGTAGTTTGCAATGGTCTATGGGCAGTTTGGCATCGGTGAGATACGATTTGTTGTTTCGCTGATGAGCGATACAGTTGAAGTCTTTTGACAAAGTGTTTGTCCTACATGGTTTGTTTTGAACCAATGAGAGAAGCAAAATGCAAATCGATTGGCAATTGAACTATTGTGACTATTCTCTTGTGGGAAATGAACACACCGCTTGAGTATGAATGAATAGTTCAGTCAAGGGTCTAGTTGGTTGGTTGGTCAAATTATTTAGTAGTGAATTTCATTGTATGTAGTTTTCAGAAGCATTGTAATAGTGATATTATGTACAAGGTTGATTGGGGAAATGTTGTTGCTTTAAGTTGACATCTGAAAAGAAGAGTGTGTATTGTGTATGTAATTCATTTACTGTAATACAAGTGATCTTCTTTGGTGTGGTGGGTTTTTCTCCCGTAAGGGTTTTCCCATGTAAATCTGGTGTCATTTTTGTTTAAATGTATTGCTCAATTCTTTTATTTCTTTTGTATGCATCTTAGTGAACTGTAATTGCAAAGTCCAAAAGGAATATCTCTTTCTCCTCTTAGTTTTGACATTAGGAAAAGTTTTTTCTGTAATCAACTTTTCCCTAGCACTTGTTGCAACTAAAATGTCTTGCATTATATCCA
Source organism: Sequoiadendron giganteum (assembly GCA_007115665.2). Taxonomy (NCBI): domain Eukaryota; kingdom Viridiplantae; phylum Streptophyta; class Pinopsida; order Cupressales; family Cupressaceae; genus Sequoiadendron; species Sequoiadendron giganteum. The sequence continues at coordinate 128,719,332 of CM021107.1, read as the reverse complement.
TCGCAACACTTTATTTCTTCAATTAGGTCAGCTGGGAAGAGAATAAATAATGAATTCAACTAGTCAGCCATCAAAAGCATAATGTTGTCTTATCTTGAAGATATAGAGAACCAAAAATAATCTTTTAGCTTCTTCCAATGTGATCCAAAACAATTTACATGCCGAAGCACATCAACCTAAGTCAACGTCAAGGAAAAATGTGGATGAAACATTGAAGGACATAACTAGTCAGCTCAAAAACATACTTCTGATTGCATTTAGTTGATGTGGTCTCAAAAATGATAGGTCAAGACCCAAATCTATCATGACACATTTTTCGTTGTTGGCACAGTCCCCCAAATACATGGCCCAAGCAAAGGAAAAAACATTGTCATCCAAATATCCATAAAAGACCAAGAAAGTGAACTCAAGATGTAATGTGGCACCAAAGTGGGCAATTAGAAATGTTTGGATCACATGGGGATGTTCCTCAAACATATAAAATCACTTCCATACACTTATTTCATATTTCCATACCATCTACAATGACCGTAGATTAAATAGGTACAAAATACTTTATCTAGAAAGCACAAAGTGCATAGTCATGAGATATAATATTAACATATAAGCTTGTGGACTAATTCAATGGATGATATTGGAACTAAGGCATTGCAAAAAATTTGAGAGAACATTCACCAAGCTGTGGGAGTAGATACACCAATGTAGAGAAATGCAGAGCATTTGGGTGCTGGCAAAAAGTTGAGTCCACTTTTTGGCCAAAAAGTGGAAGTGTTTTCCCTGATTTTTAGAATTTGACAATTTGACCTTAAAATTTGAATCACTTAGAGATGGAATCTTCAAAAATGTCACTAATCATAAAATGTAGTACTCAGAGTCTAGTTTCCAAATATGTAATTTATTTCAATACCCAGATTGTACAAATTGAGTTTCAATAGGCATTTGTAAAAACCACTGTTTAAAAGTCATTTTTTTTTACCATACCATGCACGTGTACAACATCCATATTTTGACTTAAATTATCATATTTTTCTAAATCCTTTTGGGAAAAGATTTGTGACTCACTGAAGCTTGCCCTGGATATTTTTTTGTAATTTTTTATTGAATTTTTTTTTTTTGTTAATTTTTTATCAAGCATATTTGTCGTTTAGAAAAATCATCGTGTACGACATGCATAAGATGACCTAAACTTATCATTTTTTGCAATTTTAAAAAAAAAAATTGAAAAGAATTGTTTTAAGTTTTCCCTTGTGCAATTTGTTTGTCAAAATGTTATGTTGATCAAAAGTTATTAAAATAGTAAAAAACTCTGATATTTAAAGTTTATGGACAAATTTCATCAGAAATTAATTGAAAAATAGAAAAAATAATCCAATTGTAAAAAAAATTACATATTTGGAATCTACATTGTCTCATCTAAAATGGGTTTTAATTTCGTCAAAAATTTGTACAAAAAATGTTGTCACCATATGTCCAAACTCGGTATTTTTCTCTGACATTGTTAGAACCTTCAACTTGTAGGTCAAACCAGGTTGAAGGCCTAGGTTCGGACTCTCAATGCTTTTCCTGAACCAAAATTTGAGGCAAAAACTCGACCATAAAGCAAAACCAATTTGAAATTTTAAAAATTTATTAAAATATCATTTTTTATGCGTTTACAAAACAGGATCCCGTTTTGAAAATTGCCAAAAATTGAAAAATTTCCATTTTGGAAAGTTTTCAAAATGGGATCCTTTAAAAATTTCAAAATGGAAAATTTTCAAAATGACATTTCAAAAACAGAAACTTTTCAAAACGGGATCCTGTTTTTAAAATATGGGATCCCGTTTTTAAAATACGGGATCCCGTTTTAAACGAGATCCCATTTTTTTAAAAACGGGATCTCGTTTTTTAATAAACGGGATCCTATTTTTTGATTTTAGGCTCGGGATCTTGAACCTAAACAGGATCCCGTTTATTAAAAAATGGGATCCCATTTATTAAAAACGAGATCCCGTTTTTTGCAATGTCGATTTCATTTTTTTGGCTAAGGCAAAAAATTCCACGTTTCGTGGACTCAACTTCTTGCACTTACCCATTTCCCTGACCAATCTAGATAACCAACAACACTCTCAACTTTTTGCAACTCACAAAAATCTCTTTGAAAATGTTCATGACCTAAAAATATAGGAGTGAAAAATCCACAAAACATTAACATTAAATGACAAACCACAATACCAAATCATCAATAGTGAAGGAATACAGAGCATTCTTTCGAACAAAATTCAATGTAGTTTCCTAAACTAGAAACACTTAAGCAACTTACAAAGGCCAAAACTTTCTTTCAGAAACACATACTTCATCAAGAACATTAGGAGAGAGCATAACACATACTTTAGACCTTCAATAACATCTCTCCACTATTAGTTGTGCTTCTAATCCTCATCTTAATATATCATTATGAAATAAACTCTGTTGAAAATAATAATGCATTATATGAATATTAGCAATACCTCTTTGATAAGGCATGAAATCCAACCATTAACTTCATCAACTCTTCTTTAGATAAGGCATGACATCCAACCATGAACTTCATAAACTCTTCTTTAGGTAAGGAATGAAATCCAACCATAAACTTCAACTCTTCTTTAGATAAGGCATGGCATCCAAACATGAACTTCATCACTTCATCTTTAGATAAGGGATGACATCAACCATGAATCTCATCACCAATATTAGTACAAGCTGAATACAACAATGATAACCAATTCCAAGGACTAACCATCTTCCAATAATCAATGTTGACGTAAATGACAATCACATATAACAATATTTGACATGAGAGATAATCAACAAACAGTGTTGACAACAAAGATAACTACTACCAACAATCTCCTTGGTGTTGAAATCAATAAAAAAAACTAGCAACAATCTCCCCCTTTGGAATCAATGGAAACACACTCTATCCACTCTCCCCCTTTGACATTAAGGACAAAGAGTCCTATATGTCTATATAGAGAAATAACACCTATTCTAACTCCGCGGACAAAGGGAAAAATGATCTTCAATTGAAGTACCAACACATACTTCCCCTTTGACTATAAGCACATCTTCTTCAAGTAGCTATACATGCACAAAAACTACACAACTTCTTGAGGAATCCCCTTTCTACTAGCTCCCCTTGAGAGGTAGCACTCATCAATTTAGGGAAATAGATATGTGATCAATTTATCCCTTAGAAGGATGCACAATCTTATGCATCTAGCTAGAACAAGGAGGGGAAATAACCCTTGAATTCTATCAAAGATAATCAAAAGTATCATTTAAATGTGCCTTAGTGATTTTTTTTGCAATCTAGTCCTTGGTAGGAACATACTCCATTTTGACTTCATGTTCTACAACCTTCTCTCTTACAAAGTGATACTGGATTGAAATTTTTTAGTCCTTAAGTGCATTACGGGATTCTTGGAAATATGTAGAAATTATATTTTCACATAGTATAGGAATAGGTTCATCATACACCACCTTAAAATCCTTCAAAGTGTGCTTCATCCAAAGAACTTGAGTGCAACAAGATGCTGCAACAATATATTCTACTTCTGTTATGGACAAAGATATTGAATCTTGCTTTTTACTAAACCATGAGATTAATCTGTCTCCCAAGGAGAATTAAATTCCACTTGCACTTCTTTGATCATCAACATAGCTTGCTCAATCAAAATCAGTATAGGCACTTAGAGAGAAATTTCATCCTTTTATACCATAGCTCATAGTATAGAGTACCCTTCACGTATCTGAAGATTCTTTTATAGAATTCCTAGGAGATTTCTTTTGATTAGCTTGAAATATGGAAACCAAACATACTGCATACATGATATCTAGTCAAGAAATAGTTAAATAAAACAAACCTCCAATCATGGATCTATAGAAAGTTTGATCAACCTTCAGAGATTCATATTATTTACATAGGTGACAATCAATCATCATAGGGGTACCCATAGGATTGGAATCTTCCATTCCAAACTTCTTCAACATATTATTTACACATTTGGCTTGAGAAATAGAAATTCAACCATCTTGTTGAATAATATAAAGACCAAGAAAGAAATATAAGTCACCAATCATTGACATTTCAAATTATTTTTTCATCTCCTCTGCAAACATCTTGCAAATATCATCATCTCCACCAAAGATGACATCATCAACATATACAACCACAATAAGTACCTTGTCTTCCTAATCTTTAATGTACATATTACTATATGCATTAGCTTTCTTAAATCCTTTTTGAAGTAGATACTTATCCAATCTAGCTACCAAGTTCTGGGAGCTTTCTTGAGACCATATAGAGATTTCTTGATTTTGCAAACCATGTATGGATCTTCTGATAACTAGAAACCATTTGATACCACTTCTTCTAGATCACCATTTAGGAGATTTGACTTGAGATCCATTTGATATACCTTGAAGTTCTTATGAGCAGCAAGAGAAAGGAGCATTCTTATTGCTTCCAATCTAGCTTTGTTCCTTACCACCTCACCATCTTCATTCAACTTGTTCTAGAATACCCACTTTTTTCCTATCACATTCTTATCACCAGGTTTGGGAACTAATTCCCAAATCTAATTCTTCTCTATTTTATTTAGTTCTTCCTCCATTTCCTTTATCCAATTTTTTATATTTTCCAACATCAACAAAGCTCTTGTGCTCAACTTTTGACAACAGGCACAAATTCACTTCCTCATTTTCTCTTGCAAACTTTCTCCTAGTTATCACACCTTCATCTTTATTTCCAATGATTTGATCTGTGGAATGATTATTCTGAACATACTTTGTTAGAGTTTTGTGATTTTTCACTGATTCTAGTTCCTTCTCTTCTTTACCTTCTATTTACTCTTCTTCTTCTTCTTCAATCTAGGGAAACATATCACATCTACAAAATTTAGGTTCATGTAAGATCTAACACAATTCTTCATCTACTTTGACATTTTTACTTTCAATCATCTTCCCTAATCTCTTGTTCTAGGATCTCTATGTTTTTCTTCTAGTAGAGTAACCAAGAAAGATCCCTTCATCATACCTAAAAATAAAAATTTCCAAGGTCACTTTCATTTCTTCTGATGTAGATTTTGTTGTGAAAGAAATTTTGAAATATCTAATAGTAGGAGGTCTTCCATACCACAACTCATAGGGTTTCTAATTGTTGTTGACTTTTATTTGCACTTTTTTTAGTAGATAGATATCATTGTGAACTACTTCCTTCCAATACATATCTAGTAGGTCAACATCTTTCATCATTGTCCTAGCCATTTCTTGCATTGTTCTATTTTTTCTTTCAACAACCCCATATTTATTAAGGGGTTCTAGGAGCAGACAAATGTCCCTTGATTCCATGGTCTTCACAAGACTTTTCAAATTTATATGAAGTGAACTCACATCCTCTATCTTAACTTAAAAATTTGATCCTAGCATCCATTTCATTCTCTAATATTTCTGTAAAAATATTAAACTAATCAAAAGGCTTCAGATTTCTCTTTTAAGAATGTAACCCATGTCATTCTAGTGTAATCATCTATAAGCAACATAAAATACCCTTCACATTGTTGGCTTCTTAAATCCTTGTAGGTCTGCATAGATTAATGCGAATTAGATCAAATGGAATTGAAACACATTGCTCCTTGCTTTTGAAACTATTCTTTGTTTCCTTTACCATCTGACATTATTTTCACAATGTGTTTGCAACCTAGGTTATCCTAGAGGACATCTTTAGTTTTATTCTTTCCATCAATTGTTATATCACATTTAATATAGATTTGCACTGAATTATTATAGCCCAACTTAATAGATACACCATTGACCTTTTTTATGGCTAACATGAACTTAATTCTATCACCAGCCATGTAGTGAGAACACCCGCTATCAACCACTCAAGTATTTTCCTCTTCCTTTGCATGAAAGGAAATCCATACAACCATTGATCTTTCAATAACCTTTCTATTCTTCAAGGTACCAAATATCTTACATTCTTCAATATTGTCCTTTTATCCTTCTAGAGCCATGAGTAGATTTCCATCATTTGAATCATTATCTTCATCTTCGAAGGAATAGTTAATCTCCTTAGAATAGAAGCCTCTTTTTATTTTATCTCTTTTGGCATCATCAACTAATTCTTTATAGGGACATTTAGATGCAAAATGACCTATTCTTCCACATTTGAAACATTTGAATGGAAACTTACATTTGTACTTGTTAGTTCCTTTCTTCAATATTCTCACAAATTTTGCTTCAACTTCATCAAGTTCATCATTTTGATTAGCATTTTCATCTTCAATATTTTTGTTATCTTTGGATGGAGCTTATTTCTTTGGAATATTTTGACCAAACTCTCTAATCTCAATGGTGGTAAGAGTACCAAGCATTTCATCAACTAAATACTGATCCAAATATTTAGATTCTTCGATGGTAGATACTTTGTGACTATAAGATTTTCTGAGAGATCTCAAAACCTTCTTCACAATTTCACTTTACTTCTCCACCAAGAACAAAGATGCTAGAGAAAACTTCTTGTACTAATCTTCAAGATCTTCTATCATCCGTAGAGTCTCAAATCTTCTCTCGAAGATCTACATCTTGGCTTGCTTCACCTTAGAATCTCCTTCATAGATGCTACTAATCTTTTTCCAAGAATATTTGGTAGAACTACAATTCATAACCTTCAACAATCCTAAATTATCTAATCCACACAAAAGAGTATTCTTGGCTTTATCATTACATTCATATGATTTAATTTTAGTTAGATCTGTAATGGGAGTGGTAGGAGTAGTATAACCACTTTTGACTAATTTCTAAACACCAAACGCTAGAGAGTTTAGGTATCCTTCCATTATCAATTTCCAGTAGGAGTAGTTAGTCCCATCAAGCCTAAGACCCTTGCATGAACCATCATATGCCATCTCAGATATTTTCCTCAAGTTTTTAAGATTATATAGAGGAACTTGGCTCTACAACCAATTGTTTAGCACTTCTAGATACCGAGAGGGGGGTGAATAATATACACAAAATTTAACCCCTTTCGGAACTTAAAAATTTATGCACAACTCAAAATCCTTTAGCAGATAAAGATAGAGCCTTAAGTAGAACATAATACAATAATTTGAACCTTTATCAACTTCAAAAACCTTTACCAAGCAAAGATATAGCAATAATCAGATCAACAATAAAGAGAAGGAAATAGAGAACACACACATGCGCAAGGAGACACCAAATTTAAGTAGAAAACCTAATGAGGGAATTTAACCATGGTAAGAGTTAACTCACAATATAGGCTCACTACCTTAAACAAATATATAGAGGACTTGATGAACTAAATACAACATGACTTTAGGAGCAAGATACAAGGACTTGATGAGATTCACTATCTCAGAGTAGGATACAATATGATTAAGATAGAATTATAATGATTTTTCAACATAAAACTCTATTGACAAAGGCATTACAACACAATTAATCTTTCCTTTCACAATATTTAGCATAATATCTATTAGATATTCAATAAAATTCACACAAAAACTTATTAACACTTGTACAATCTCCTTATTATTGCATCTAAAATGATCTTGCATTTATATCCACTACAACACTTCATTTCTTCAATTAGGTTGGCCAAGAAGAGAATAAAAAATGATTTCAATTGGTCAGCCACCAAAATTATAATTAAATCATATCTCAAAGATAGATAGGACCAAAAAAAATCTTGTAGCTTCTTCCAATGTGATCCAAAACAATTTACATGTTGGCACACATTAACCTAAGTCGGCGTCAAGGAAATGTGTGGATGAAATATTGAAGTGCATAACCAGTTAGCTCAAAAAAATATTGCATTAACTTGATGCAGTCCAAAATAGGATAGGTCATGACCAAAATATATCATGAAACATATTATATTGTTGGTACAACCCCCAAGAACATGGCCTAAGAAAAGGAACCAGCCATGTTAGTTAGATATCTACAAAAGACCAAGAAAGCCAAGTTAAGATACAATGTAGCACCAAAGAAGCCAATTAGCAACATGCAGATCACATGGGGATGTTCCTTGAATATCCAAAATCACTTACATACACTTATTTCATACTATCATGTCATCTACAACCACCACAGATCAAATAGGTACAAAATACTTTATCCAAGAAGCACAAAATGTATAATCATGAGATATAACTAGTGCAGGAGCACTTGTTCGATTTCTTGACTCCATGAGGCCATTTGTAAATAGTTGCTCTATTTTATGTATTGGGTCTTATAATAAGGTTTATAAAACCATTTTATAGGTGTTTGAGTCTTAGGAAGTAATATTTGAAGTCATTTGTAAAATAATGTTTAAAGTTGTTCCATATTCTAAAAATTGTAAAAGTTGCTCAAGAAAGTTGTCAAGCAACTTGTCAAAAGTGTCATTAAGGTGTTTTGTCAACAAAATAACTAAAAGGTGGTTGAAAATAGTTTTTTTTGGTTTTAAATGTATAATTACACCCTCCAAAACTCGAATTGGAGAGGTTGGAGACATTATTTGTGAAGTTTGATGAATGGCAACCTCAAGTTTGTGTGCATTTTCTGATTTTACATTGTTTTCAGGTTGAAGTTGTGGTTTTTATGGCCTGGTATGCACTAAAATAATGGAGTATCATATATGGATGGAATTATCTCTGTTTATAATTTCCAATTCTTTTAGTCCCATTCAATTTTATTGAGTTTTGTGGGAGATATGATTATTTTGGTGAGACTGCCTATTTTAACAATATTGTGCAGAATTTACAGTCTGAAAGAATGTGATGGTACGGATTTTAAAGTATATATTTTGGGTCTGAAACCAATTTTATGTTGCTCCTATATGAATCTACTTTCATTTGCTTCAAGTCTCATCAAAGTTCATTAATATTTGAATAAGTTATGATCATTTTAGTGAGGGCAGGTCTGAACCCTGTCTAGGGTTTGCAGTTTTGGGAAAAATGAAATAGTTTTCTTTTGGGCTACCATGGTTATGTTTCCAATGTGACATAGAATGAATAATAGAATGTGTTATACAAATATTGATTTGGATTAATTTTGAAGGATTGTGAGATATGTTGTTGAATCCTCCTAACTCTGCATCAATAACATTAACACATCAACTTGTGGACCACTTTAGCACATGAGATTGGAATTGAGACACTACATGAACATTAAGAGCATATTCACCAAGTTGTAGGAGTAGGGAAATCAATGTAGAGAAATTTGGAGCATTTCCTGGACTAGTCTACACAACCAACACTACCAATTTTTTGTAGTTCATAGAACTTTCTTCAATAACAATGGTGACCTAAAAAGATAGGAATGAAAAATCCACATATCACTAACATTTAATACCAAACCACAAGACCAAAGAATCAACAACAAAGGAATGTAGATTATTCTCTTGAAAAAACTTCAATGTAGCTTCTTGAACTAGAAACACTCAAGCAACTTGCAAAGGCTAAAAATTTACTTCAACAACACATAATTCATCAGGAACATTATGAGAGAGCATAAGACATACTATAGACCATTAGAAACATATCTCCACTATTAGTCATGCTTGTAATCATCATCTTAATATATCATTATGAAATCAATTCTCTTGGTAGTAATAATACATTAGATGAACATCAACAATATTTCTTTGATAAGGCATGACATCAAATGATGAAATTCATCAACTCTTCTTTAGATAAGGCATGACATCCAACCATGAACTTCATCAACTCTTCTTTAGATAAGGAATGACATCTAACCATGAATTTCATCAACTCTTCTTTATATAAGGCATGACATCCAACCATGAACTTCATCACTTCTTCTTTAGATAAGGAATGACATCAACCATGAACCTCATCACCAATGTTAGTCCAAGCTGAATATAATAATGATAACGAGTGCCAAGGACTAACCATCTTCCAATAATCAATTTTGACACAAATTACAATGAAATATAGTAATATTTGACATGAGAGACAATAAAAAAGAGTGTTAACAACAAAGATAACTACTTCCAATAATCTCCTTGGTGTTGACATCAATGACAACCACTAGTGTTGACATCAATGACAACAATTGCCAACAACCTAGAACTGGATTTATGATTTCTTCAAACCATTCAGATCCACCCTCTTCTAGTGACACAATTTTTTATTTGATATTTTCCTTGTCTCTTGCACAAGTATAACTATATCTAGGATAGTTCTAGGCTGGAAATACTTCTTAGTATTTGGAAAGATAGGAATTGTGCTCTTTTTTATCATTGTTTTGTTGATAAACATTTTTATTTGTATAGTAAAGAAATCATTTTCTATAATGTACTTATACAAATTCAAGTGCAATATAGCAAGTCTGCACTTGTTTTTTCCCCTCTCCAAAAGCTATTAGAACATTAGGGAAATGATCCTTTCATTGTTTTTCAAGTTCTTCCTTACTCTACCTCCCCTCGAGGGCATCGGTATGGATGCAATCACTCATCTTGGTGAGATCATGAAAGTTGTGAAGATTGTAGTTCTCATTCATGTGTTCCTTTGCCTCATAATCCTAGGGACACTATTTCTCTTGGAGGATGGTCTTATTCTTCTCATCCACCTTCTTCAAGGAAAGAATCTAACTAGAAAGACACTAGAAAATTTCCTTGTCTATCACTCACCATATCTTTGATCTACACTTAGTAGCCTCTAAGTCAAAATTAAGATGAACTGCTTCTCTAAATAGTTATGAGTTGATTGAGGATTCCACCCCCAATGATGTTTGGAGAAAGCCTGATGATTAAAACCATCCCCTTCTACTTCACATAGTGATTCAAGGCATTGCACATTTGGTATTTTTTATTATTTGTAATTGCCACCATGCATGATCTATGTTGAGTTTGAAAGTTTATTTTGTTTATTTTAGGGAATTAATTACCTACCTACATGGTCATTAATGAAAATAGTAAGGGGAAATGGAGAATAACAATACAATTTGATAATTTGAATTGGAAATGAAACTATTGGGCATTAATGACAAATTTTGAAGGATGTGTTGAATTTTAAGCAAGATTTTTTGTAGAAGGTTTCAAAATTTTGGAAGGATTTGACGAAGAGGAAAAAAATAGAAGGGAGAACAAAGAAGAAGAGAGAGAGTAGGGAGGAATAGAGAGGATAGAAGGACAAGATAAAGATCTAAAAATAGGAAGAAGAAGGCATAGAGGAACATGTGTCAAGCAAAGAGAAAGAAAGAGGAGAAAGAAAAAAATCATATTTTATCTTGTACTTGTAAATGTGTAAATAATTGTATAAGATGTAATTCTAAGCTAAGATATATTAGAATATTTCTTATTCCAAAATTTTTTGTCTTCTTGGCTATTGCATGCTATTGTGAATGATGATTTTATGAATTTTCTGCTTTGAAATGGGATGTGTTGTGTTTGAAATTTTGAGTATTTTATGATTGCATATTGTGTACCCAAGAATCTATAGAATCTAAATACACATGTGCAACATCACTTTGTTTCCTATAGCAATATATTGTTACCTATATGTTAGGTTTATTTTCCTACAATCTAGTATTTTGATCCCTATACCTTGTTTTTGTGTCCCCATAGATAAAGATTTGATTTTAAACAAGTTTTTAGACCTCTATAGAGGTTGTGTGAGTTTCATAAAGAAACACAACCTCCCTTCTTCACCTACTATCTCCTGTTAGTTGGGATTTTAGGCACCTATGAGGGGCAGGTTTTCATCAATGTGGTATACGAGAATAACTATAGCTTTGGATTGGGGTTGAAGGAAACCTTGAAAGTTGAGACTATAGGTGTTTTCCTATAAAAATGGATATTATAACTCAAAATATTGTAGTAATAAGAAAAAGAAAAGAAAGGAGATTTAGAGAAGCAAGGTTCCACCAAGGAGAAGGATGGAAGTGATTTTAGTTACAAAAGAATTAAGATCGATAAATTAAGTAGTAGAGTTTAAGGGGAGTGCAAGAAATAATGGATGCAATAAAAGGTGGAATTAGAAGAGGCAAGGAATATGAAGAAACCAATAGTGAGTATAAAGAAGAAGGAGAATATATGGTAGGATAGGAAGGTGAAGATGTAGATGGAGATATGGATGTAGGAGAAAAAAGGATCATATGTTCTATTTATAACATTGGTAAAGGACCAAGGATGGTTTTATCAAGCTTCTCAAGAAGTTTAAAATTGGATGAATTAATTTATTAGATAATAGAGATGGAGGAAAATTTTGAATGTGATAAAGTGGAGGACCCTAAAGAGTGAAGTTTGCTCAAAAAAGATTGAAAGGGAATGCAACACTTTGGTGGAAAAAAGTGCAAGCTAAGAGAAGAAGAAATGGCAGAGATAATATCACTCAATGGTATCAAAGGTAAGAAAGATAAAATTTAAATTTCTACCTATTGATTATCAACTTGATATTTTTAAGAAACTGTAGAATTTAAGGCAAAGAGAATTAAGTGTGAAGGCTTATACAAAGGAGTTTTACAAAATTTCTATAAGATTTATCCATAATGAATTAGATCATGAAAGGTGTCTAGATATGCTAAAGAACTGATGTTGAATATTCAATATGAGCTAAGTATGGTAAGGTGTCAAACTATAGAAGAAGCATATCAATATGCTCTAAATGTAGAGGATAAACTGGAAAGAAAGCAAGGAAAAATCAAAGGAAAAGGTGGATTTAGCAAAGGAAAAGGACAACAACATAAAAAATACAAACATGGTAAGGAGGAAAACCCTTCAAAAAGTCAAAAGGAGAGAGATAAAACAAGACCAATACCATACCCTTTTAGAGATAGAGGTGGGTATGGAAAAGACAAAGGTGGAGTCTTCAAAGGAACATGTTTCACATGTGGATAGTTAGACCATAGATTATATGAATTTCCACAATGCATACCAAAAGGATCAAGGATATTAGGGGTTTTAAGTACACAAGTAGCCAAGGGGATACTGAGTGTCCACCAAACAAACTTGGAAAAGGAGAACTTATTATTGAAAGGATATTGTTGAAGCCAATCAAAAGAGAGGTTGAACCTATTCAAAGAAAAAGTTTTTTTAGGACAATATGTAAGTTGGGTGGATAATGTTGTAAGGTGATAATAAATATTAGTAGCACTGATAATTTAGTTTCAGTTGAAATGGTGGATAATTTGGGATTAAAAATAATAACTCATCCTACCCCATACAAGGTGTCAGGTTACAAAAAGGGCACCAAGTTTTTGTTGATCAATAATGCCTAGTGAATTTTTGAATAGGGACTAATGAATATGAGGTGTGGTGTGATATCATACTTATAGATGCATGCCACTTCTAAGGAGATCGTGGAAATTTGATAGGAAGGTAATTCATGATGGGAGAGAAAAACCTTACAATTTGGAGAAAAATGGAAGAAAAAATACTATTTCATCATTAGTAATTAAGGAAGAAGAGGTGGAGATTGATCAAAGAACATTGGTAGTGACAAGAAAGAATTTTTTTAAGGAGATTAAGGGAAAAATCTATTTTTGCAGTGGTTACCAATAATCTATAAGAAAATGTAGCAACCAACAATAGTGACATGCCTTTAGAAGTAAAGTTGTTGCTTAAATAAGTTGATGAAGTTATATCCAACGAATTACCAAAAGGAGTACCACCTATGAGGAGAATTATCCATAATATTTATTTTATCCTAGAGGAAATTTTACTTAACAAGGTTGCTTATAGATTGACACAACAAAAAAGGAAGAGGTGAATAAGAATGTGCAACAACTATTGGAAAAATGACTGATTAGATAAATCCTTAGCCCATGTGTAATACCATCTGTGTTAGCACCAAAAAATGACAATAAATGGAGGATGTGCATGGAATGAAGATCCATTAAGAAAATAAAAATCAGGGATAATTCTCCTTTACCAATAATGGATGATCTCATTTATTAATTGGGGGAGGCTAAGTATTTTGCAAAAAAATGATTTAAAATGTGGGTATCACAAAATTGGGATAAGAGGGTGATTAGTGTAATATTTCTATTAAAATACTGAGGAGAGGTTATATGAGTGCTTGGTAATGCCCTTCGGATTAACAATTCCACCCAACATGTTACTATTTTAAGGAAAATTTATGATTGTTTACCTTGATGACATTCTAATTTTTAGTAATAGCAAGGAGGAACATTTATTGGATATTAGAAAAGTCTTACAAAGGATCAAGGAGGAGAAGATATTCATGAATTTTAAAAAGTGTAGTTTTATGAAGGAGAAGTTGGTTTATTTGGGATACCTTATCTTACTAAAAGGGCTGCAAATGAATCCAGAAAATGTGCATGCTATAATTGAATGGCCAACACCTAGGAGTGTGCATGAGGTTCAATTTTTCCATGATTTAGCTAGATTCAATCACAGATTTATTTGGAATGTTAGTGTCATATGTGCACCCATAACTAAAACCATAAGGGGAGACGAGAGAGTTTAAGTGGACAACACCAAAAAATAATTTTTTTGAGAAATTAGCATTGTTAGATTTTGTAAGAGTCTTTCAAGTGGATTGTGATACAAGTGCAAAAGCCATAGGATCATTTATTAGCCAAGAGGGCATACCTATTGGATATTTATGAAAATGTTAATGATGCTAAGAAGAGGTAATTTTTTTATAATTAATAATTCGATGTCAATATTTAAAGAACTGACATCATTATTTGCTTCTAAAGGATTTTATTATTTACACAAATCATTTATGCTCTAAAATTTATTAATAGTCAAACTAAGTTTAACCAATGGCACATGAAGTGGGTAGAATTATTACAAGGGTATACTTTTTTCTCAAACATAGAAGCGAAATTTTAAACAAAGTAGGAGAGAAATACTATTGACTAAAATGGGAGCTAAAGTAGTTGGGTTCAATGCTATGAAATAGTTATCTAAAGATTATTTGGACTAAGGATGAATGGAAAATATGTATGGATCCTACTAGTGTCGATAGCTTACCATGGATGGATTAATTTTGAAAAGATGGACTATTATTCAAAGGAAAAAAATATGCATACCTCAAGGGCCAATGAGGCATAATTTAAGAAGAGAAAAAAATTGTGGTGACTTAGCTAGACATTTTGAAGCTTGTAAAACTATGAAACAACTTAGTGATAGATATTTTTTCCAAGGATGAGGGAAAATTTATAAAATTTGTGCAAGCATGTCAATTTTGTCAATATGCCAAAGGGGGAGTCAAAATACAAGACTTTACTAGTCATTACCCATACCGGAAAATCCATGGGATGATGTAAGGATGGATTTTATTCTTGGACTACCAAGAACAAAATGAGGTAAGGATTCTATTTTTTTCTTGTTGATAGATTTTCAAAAATGACTCACTTTATAGCATGAAAGAAGAAAGATGATTCCAAACATGTAGAAAATTTATTCTTCATGGAGGTTCTTAGATTACATGGCTTACAAAAAACTATAGTTACAAATCATGACACTAAGTTTGTAAGATATTTTTGGAGGACATTTTGGAAAAATTAGGTACTGATTTGATATTTTGGTCTACATAAGATCCCGAAATGGATAGGAAAACTCAAGTTTTCAATTGAAGCTTAGGAAATTCACTAAGATGTTTAGTTGGTGATAAGCCTAAGCAGTGGGAGTTGATACTAACTCAAGATAATTTTTTGTATAATAACTTAGTCAACAATTTTTTTTGTAAGATTTCATTTTAAATTATTTATGGATATATCTTTAGGGGTGTTAGAATGAACAGATCTTTCAAATATTGAGGGATATAAGAGAAGTTCTAAAGTAGAGTAATTTTTCAAACACATGCAATATTTTCACTAGAAAGTAAGAGGAAAACTCAGTTGGAGAAGAGAAAAGTATGAAGAAAATTTTGATTTGAAGAGGAGAGAAAATACTTTTGAATTGGAAGATATGATACTAGCACATATACAAAAGGAAATATTTCCCAGCCATACTTATAACAAGCTCAAGTGGAAGAAGATTGGACCGTGCAAGATTATCATGAAAGTTTCACCAAATTCTTATGAATTGGAGCTACCTACAGGTTTAATAATATCTCTTGTTTTTATTATTTTTTATTATGGTACTTACTATGAGGAAAAAAATCACAACAACAAGAAAAAGAGAAAACATTACTAAAAAAATGGTACAACTATCAAAGAGAGCACAAGAGGACATTGGATATATTTTAGATTCTAGAATGGTTAGAAGGAAAAGGGGAAATGAGTACAATGAGTACATTTAGTGAAATTCAAGGAAAAAATAGTAGAGGATTCCATGTGGTTAAGCCCAATAGAGTTAGACTCATTCCAATTAACATATGATGATAAATTTTCTAACCTGTGGCAACAGGATCATTAACATACATCAATACAAATTATTACGCAATGAGCTAGGGATCACAAGATTTTCTATCCTATTACTTTGATGTAGGAGCATGGTACATTTGGTATTTTTTATTTTCCTCAACTGCCACCATGTATGAGACATTGAATTTGAAATTTTCTTTTGTTTAATTTAGGGAAGAAAATACCTATCTACATACTTATTAATGAACAATAGCAAGGGGAAATGGAAAATAACAAGCCCGAGAAAAAATTTTGAACTCAAAATTAAACATTTGGGAATTGATGATGAATTTTGAAGGCTCCACCAAGTTTTAAGTGGGATTTTTTGGAGAAGGTTTCAAAATTTTGGAAGGATTTGAGGAAAAGGTAAAAAAAAGAATAGAGAATAGAGAAGAAGAGAGAGAGAGAGAGAGCATAGAAGAACAAAGAGGACAATAAAAGGATAGTAGGAGAAAGATCCAAAAATAGGTAGAAGAAGGCTAGGAAAAGAGAAGGAAAGAGGAGAAAAAGAAGAATTCTATATATGAACTAGTACTTCTAAATGTGAAAAATTGTAAAAGATCTATTTCTAAGCTAAGATATAATAAAATATTTCTTATTCCATTTTTTTTTATCTTCTTGGTTATTGCATTTTATTGTCAATGATTATTTTATGAATTTATTGCTCCAAAGTGGGATGTGTCTTGTTTGAAATTTTGAGTATTTTATATGATTGGATATTGTGTGCTAAAGAACCTATAACATCTAATTGTGCATATGCAACATCATTTATGCTCTTGTAGCAATAGACTATTACCTATAGCTTAGGTTTGTTTTTTTGTAGCATAGTGTTTGATCCCTCTAGCTTGTTTTTGTGTCCCCACAGATCAAGACTTGACTTCTAACAAGTTTTTAGACCTCTATAGAGGTTGTGTGAATTTATTATAGCAACACAACCTCCCTTCTTCACCTACTACCTCTAGTTGGATGGTTTTTTTCCACCTATTAGGGGTAGGTTGCCATCACATATCGTTGGCTTCTTAATTATGTTTTTAGGATTAGTCCTTCTATGTTGGTCATTTTACTAGAATTTTTGGATGTGTCATCTACCACCCTCCTCTTTTTTTTGAATATTTTACCATTAACCTTGAAAGGTTATTTTTTTTTCATTTCTATGCTTGGGAGATAGAACAACAATCATCTATAGTCACATTCAAGGAAAACCCTAGTAGAAAGAAGAAAGAGAACTTGCAATAGGGTTGTCGTAGGGTCTGATTATAAACTAAAGAGGGTTTCACCACCAAGCTAGGGCTTGGAAAGACTAATGAAATTCAAGACCTAATGCTTAAACCTAATGAAATGCAAGATTTTACTAAATGACCTAGAAAGCATGTAAATCATAACATAAAGATGAGAGATAGAAGGTGTGCATCTAGAAACCTAAAGAGAACTTGATAAAGGCTTGAAATGCTAAAAAAATTGAATCTAATGTTGACTAGGACTCATACACTAGATTGGGTGATTTAGTCCCAGATTGGGGTTTTTGGGTAGGAACATAAATTTGACAAAGATATGACTAAAACTCCTAAAATCTGAAAATTTTCCTATATTGAGACTCATATGCCAGAAGTGGTGTATGAGTCCAGTTAGGGTTTTCCAAAAATTCAAAGTCTGGTTTTTCTCTTCAATGTATGCTTTGTCTTCTCCACTTGATTTTTGGATCTGAAACTCTGATTTGCAACCTATAGATGTCTTCCAATGATCTCCAATGAAAGGTGACAAATTTGACAACTTTGAACACTTTGACAACTTTCTCCAAACTTGCGCTTCAATATGTCTTAAACCTAGATTAGGAAATCACACACTAAAGAGAGGGAAAGTTTTTGTTTTGTTAGTGGAAAGCGGGTTGCCTTGGTCAAACCCCATTTTGGTAATCAAACCTTGAAATTAAATTAAATAAGATAAAGGAATGATGAATGAGCAACATGCAATATTTTAACTCACCAAAACCTAGCAATAAAGTGCTACAAACATGTAAGAAATGGATCCAATGGATGTATATCTTGACTCTTTCTTAAATGTGATAGTTCTTGACTTGAATGCTAGCTTGAATCATAAAACCCTACATCACAATTGTTAGCTCAAAACCAAACATGATGCATGGTGACTTTGACATGATACTTGATGCTTGAATTATACTCCAAAACACTAGATAATCATCCCTTGAAGAGTCTTGAATGCTCTTGTAGACTCTTGTAAATTCTTGAATGCTTCCTCGATCACAAATTTCCTAGAATGCACGAATACTTGAAAGCTTAAGATGAAAATAAGTGAAATAACATTGTATTTATACTTGTTTATTCCCAATTTCCTGAAATTACAACACTACAAGCCGACATCAAATCTAAGAGAATAAAATATCACCAAGAATTTGAATTAAATTTAATTTTTGGCCAAATTAGACTCATATGCCAAAATTGGCCTATGACTCCCATTACGTATTCATTATGGGACACATTTTCAAAAATGCTTAGAATGATATGAAATCTAGATTGGGGCCCAAAAACCTAGGTGGGAACCATACACCCAATGTGGTGTATGAGTCCCAGATCACTAAATTTGGGTCACACAACCTAAAAACACCTGAATTATGATTGGATATTAATTTATGTTGGGATTATCCTTAGAAATATTCATTAATTAATGCTTGTGGATACAAAAAAATGTTGGAATTTAACAAGGATAGACAACTAAGAGGGGGGGTGAATCAGTTGTCATAGAATTTAAAACTTATTCAGCCTTATTAACCTTTAATCTCAAATCTGATAAATAATAGTTAAATCATGAATCAACAACACATCAGAAACACATAACACCAAGATTTTTTGTGTGGAAACTCTATTAGGGGAAAAACCATGGTGGAGGTTAATCCACAAGTTATACCCTATTAAAAGTATAAAGAAAATGAATAAGGAATGCACATGCATTCAACCACACTTCATAGAGCTCACTGCTCAAAGAAGACACACTGTCTTACATAAAAAATTTAGATTAAATCCATCTGAAGAGGTTGAGATGAGAAATTAGCTTCTTCAAAATCTTGATGATAGTTCTGGTTAGGCACATAAACACTTCTTCACACTTCTCTCAAACTTCTTCACACTCTTCTCTACAATCGAATGATTTGATCTCTATTTGCACATTTCGCATACACACTTCTCACACATACATCACACACACTTCAAAATGAAGGAACAATTTCTCTTATATATCTGCTTCATGGAATTACGTCAACAACTTTGTCAGCCAAAAATAAACAATAAATGAATTACAAATTGTCAGCCCAATTCGTGAACAAATCTCAATGCGTACCAACCAAAGTCGGTCACAACATAATGAAGACCTAAATCAATATCCTCGAATGAGTGAAACATTAAAAGATTAATCCACGAGGATCCACAACATACTACAACCATCATGTCATCCAAGAACATAAAACCCAAACACGCAAAGGAAAAATCACCATTCACGATCACATCGCTCAATGCAGATGTGCAACAAGGATAGATCACAATCTAGAAACATCAAAAAAAATAACAGGAGCATAAACAACAACTCAAATTACTAGAATCGCATTCTCTTCTTCCAGAAACACAAGCTATAGTAATAGAATAAATATAGGAACATAGAAACTCACAACTTGCTCCAATCTTGATGTGTACCTTTGAAACTTTGGGAGTATAAACTAGATATGCTCAGTAAAAGAACCTTTAAAGCACAACTTTTGAATACCAACATACTGAATTTTCCAGCATACTAAACTTGACAGCTTCATAGGCAGCCTTCAACATATTTATTATAATTTTCTTAATATCCTCGACATATACAGCCTTCAAGACACCAATGCTAATAGTGTTGACATCAATGGTAACCACATATCTGAAACAAAACCACAAAATCCAACAATCTCCCCCTTTGGCATTGATGGCAACACATGATGTGAAAAATACCATCAACACAACTAACACTTTATGCATTGTTCTTCTCCTTCTTACTTTAGGCTCTTCCATATTCTCCCCCTTAGTTCTTAGTATGCTTCTCCCCATTTATTCTACAAGAGTTTTTAACATTACTCTTCTCCCCCTTTGACATCAATGGAAAAGGTACACAAGATCTAAACCACATATCTGAATAATCTCACTACTCCCTCTGAGTAGCAGCCACCACAACATAAATCTGGATCAAGATATGATTGTGAATGCACAAAATGATGCAAAGACGTGCATCTTAGTTCTGATTAGGAGGGGAAATCACCCCTAACTTCCCTCTGAGATAAAAAAAAGTATCCTTAGGAAATTTCTTAGTAAAGATGTCTACAATCTATTCCTTAGTAGGCACATACTCCAGTCTGACTTCTTTATCACTCACTTTGTCTCTCAAAAAGTGATATTTGATAGATATATTTTTTTTCTTTGAATGAAGCACCAGATTCTTGGAAATATTTATGGCACTTGAATTATCACAAAATATAGTAGCAGGCTCATCATACTCAATTCAATATCCCTCAGCATCTACTTCATCCATATTACCTAGGTACAATTGTTTGCAACAACATTATATTCTGCCTTAGTATAGATAAGGAAATGGAATTATGCTTTTTACTTAACCAGGACACCAAATTCTTCCCCAAGAAAAAGGAACCACCACTAGTACTTTTCCTATCATCCACATCTCCTGCTCAATCTGCATCAGTAAAGGTGCTCAAGGTAATATCATCATCTTTAGGATACCAAATACCAAAATCAACCATCTCTTTCAAGTATCCAAAAATTCTCTTCATAGCAGTCACATGAGATTCCTTCAGATTAGTTTGATATCTAGCAACCATACATACAAAACTCATGATGTCTGGTCTGGTCTAAGTCAAATAAAGTAATCCACTAATCATTGACTCGTATCTTGTTTTATTTTCTTTAGGAGAATCATCATTATGTGTTAACTTGAATCTAATTACCATGGGTGTAACAACTCGCATTGAGTCTTTCATGCCAAAAATTATCAGTAACTCTCTTACATATTTGGACTAAGATATACATATTCCATTGTCTAACTGAGTAATTTTCAATCCTAAAAATAATTTCAGCTCTCTAATCATTGACATCTCAAACTCACTTTTCATTTCATCAACAAACTTCATACACAAGTCATCATCACCTTTAAAAATGATGTCATCAACAAAGACTTCAATAATCAACTCTTTATCCTAATCCATCTTGAAATAAAGATTACTATCAGCAGTACCTTTATTGAATCCGAGCTTCAACAAGGATTTATCTAGTCTAGCATACCAAGATCTAGGGGCTTGCTTGAGTCCATACAGTGCTTTCTTCAGTCGAAAAACCATATCTCCTTTATTAGTTAGTTGAAATCCATTTGGTTGCTAAACATATACTTCTTCTTCTAGATCACCATTTAGAAATGTTGACTTAACATCCATTTGATAGACTTTGTAGCTCTTAAAATCAACATAAGCAAGAAATAATCTTACAACTTCAATTCTAGCAACAGGGGCAAAGGTTTCCTCAAAATCAATACCTTCCATATGTGAGTGCCCTTTACATACTAGTCTTGCTTTATTCTTGACCACTTCACCTTGTTCATTCAGCTTATTCCAAAATACCCATTTGGTTCCAATCAAATTTTTATCCTAAGGTCTAGGAACAAGAATCCATGCATCATTTTTCTCTATCTACATCAGTTCCTCCTTCATTGCTTCCATCCAATATTCATCTTTACATGCTTCATTGACATTGTTGGGATCAGTCTTGGAAATCAGACAATACTCTTTTGAAATTCTTCTTCTAGTTTTCACACCTTTGTTCTTGTCTCCTATAATCTGATCTTCAGAATGATTTAGCCTTACATACCTCAGAACTTTGGGATTCTCTCGAACTTCTGGTTCTTTTGCACTTCCACTAGCTTCTCCTTCTTGGTTCTCTTGATTCACCAGAACAATTTGAACTTGATTATGTGTTTGAGCATTCTTTCCATTATCATTACTATCATGTTGCTCATCAGAATCATATCCACGGTATCTAGATTATCTAGTAGTGTCTTCATCAACTCTGACATTTTCACTTTCGACCATTTTCTCTAATCTTCTATTATAGAATTCATAGGGCTTGCTCTTAGTAGAGTAACCCAGAAATATTCCTTCATCACTCCAAGCATCAAACTTGCCAATATCTTCATCTCTCTTGATATAACATCTACTTCCAAAGATTTTGAAATATTTAACAATAGGCTTATAACCAAACCACATCTCAAAAGGGGTCTTACTAGAATTACCATTGACATTTACCTAGTTAATAGTATATACAACACTGCTTACAACTTCTCTCCAATAGATATGAGGAACATTACTTTCCAACATCATGGTTCTAGCAACATCTATAATTGTTATGTTCTTTCTCTCAACAACTCAATTCTATGGAGGAGTCCAGGGTGAATATAATCGTCTTTCGATTCCATGCTCTTCACAAAAAGAATTGAACTCCCAAGAAGTGAATTCACCACCTATGTTTGACCTTAAACATTTAATCTTCAAACCTATTTCATTCTCGGTCAAAGATTTGAAAATTTAGAAATTTTCTAATGCTTCATGTTTTTCTCTCAAGAAAGCAACCCATATCATCCTAGAGTAATCATCAATAAGCAACATAAAGTACCTTTCTCCTTGTAGACTTCTGATTCTAGAGGTACCACATATATCAGTATGCACCAGCTCTAGTACTCCATTAGAATGATGTTGCTTTCTCCAAAAAGAAATTCTAGTCTACTTTCCCATCTAACATTCCTTGCATATGGTGTTAGTAGGCTTCACTATTTTAGGAAGATCTCTAACTGCTTGAGTGGAGATTAATTTGAAAATGTTATCAAAATTCACATGACACAACTTCCTATGCCATAACTAGCTTACATCAACTTGATCAATTAAACATCTTTCACTAGCAACACTTAGGTGAAATTTTTTACCTCTTGTCTTTGTACCTGAAGCAATTACATTTCTAGAACTTCCTAGTATCTTACATTTTCTATCTTTGAGCTAGAGATTTTATCCCTTGTCAACAATTTGTCCAACACTCAATAGGTTATGCTTCAATCGTTCAACATAAATAACATCATCAGTATTATATTTACCACCAAGAGAAATAGTGCCTTTGCCACAAATCACACCAGAATTGTTGTCTCCAAATATTACAACACCATTGTCATATTTCTCCAAGCTTAGAAACTTTCTTTTGTCACCAATCATATGATGTGAGCATCCACTGTCAATCACTCACTCATACTTTTCATCAATTCTGGCTACAAGAGCTTTCTCAACATTTATATTATTTTTAGATTTAGTGGACACTAGACCATTTTCCTTGATAGAAATGAATACCCATCCATGTTCATTTCCATTTTCTTTATCAGATTCATCATCAGTAACACCTTCTTCAGCATAGTAACATTTCTTTTGAAATCTAGGCTTGTCAGGTTTGAGCTTAGGAACTCTTTCAGGACACCTTGATGCAAAATGACCTATCTTATTACAAGAGAAACATTTAATAGGAAACTTTCCTTTATACTTACCTTTCCTCTGGATTCTATTTTCACAATCAATGCTTCTAGCTCTTCTAACTCTCTTTCTTCATCTTCAATATTTTTCATCTCATCTTCATACTTGAATGTCTTTCTAGAACTTTCTCTCGGATCATATCTCTGTTGGTTTCTCCTGGATATAGTATCTTTGAATGCAGATTCTGTCTTACAAGTATAATCACCAAAT
The DNA here is from genome assembly GCA_007115665.2 of Sequoiadendron giganteum. Lineage (NCBI taxonomy): Eukaryota > Viridiplantae > Streptophyta > Pinopsida > Cupressales > Cupressaceae > Sequoiadendron > Sequoiadendron giganteum. The sequence continues at coordinate 128,695,157 of CM021107.1, read as the reverse complement.
TCACTCAATTTAAAGGCAACAAGCTTACCAATTAGCATATCTCTTGTCACATTTGTTATTGTCTTGAGCTCTTCAATTGCATGAGATTTCATTTTGTAAGAAGTAGGAAATGATTTGAGCACTTTATCTACAATCTCTTCTTCATCCAAGAATCCACTGACACATCTAATACCCATCACTATTTCAGTTAATTTTTGCATGAAATAAATAATGTTTTCATCTTTGCCCATCTTCAATTTTTCCAACTTGTCTTTCAGACTTTGTATCTTAGCAACTTTCACTTGTGCATCTCTTTCATACAATGTTTCTAGCTTCTTCCAAATCCCATATGTTGTTTTCAAACCCATCACATTTTTCATCTTTGAATCTATTAGAGCACTCAATAATGCTTCTATATCCCTGATTTTTGTTTTAGCTTCTTTGATCTCATCAAGAGTAGAGGGACCAAATTATGAGGAATACCATATATGTTCTTTGTAATCTTCTAGAAGGGTTCACCAATGCACTTCAAATGACACTCCATTCTATCCTTCCATAGAGAGTAGTTAGTTCCATCGAATCTAGGACTGTCCTTCTTGTATGATTCCATCTTGGATCACCTCAAGCTATTAAAATTCTTTAGAGGAACAAACTCTAATACCAATTGTTGGAAAATCAAGGATAGACAATTGAGAGGGGAGGTGAATTAGTTGTCACATAATTTAAAACTTATTCAACCTTATTAACCTTTAATCTCAGATATGATAAATAATAGTGAAAGCATGAATCAACAACACATTAAAAACACATTACACCAATATTTTTTGTGTGGAAAACCTATTAGGGGAAAAGCCATGGTGGAGGTTAATCCACAAGTTATACCCTATTAAAAGTATAAAGAAAATGAATAAGGAATGCACATGCATTCAGGCATACTGCCTAGAGCTCACTGCTCAAAGACGACACACTTTCTTACATAAAACTTTTAGATTAAATGCATCTGAAGAGGTTGAACTGAGAAATTAGCTTCTGCAAAATCCTGATGACAGTTTCGGTTAGGCACATAAATACTTCTTCACACATCGCTCAAAATTCTTCACACTCTACTCTGGAATTGAATGATCTGATCTATATTCGCATTTTCACGTACACAATTCTCACACATACATCCTACACACTTCAAAATTAAGAAACAATTTCTCTTATATATCCGCTTCATGGAATTACATCAGCAACTTTGTCGGCCAAAATAAAGAATAAATGAATTACAAACTGTCAGCCCAATTCATGAACAAATCTTAATGTGCACCAACCAAAGTTGGTCACAAAATAGTGAAGACCTAAGTCAACATCCTTGAATGAGCCAAACATTAAAAGATGAATCCACGAGGATATGCAACACACTACAACCATCATGTTAGCCAAGAACATAAAAACTCGAACAAAAATTAAAAATCATCGATCGCGATCACACCAATCAATGCGGATGTGCGACAAGGATAGAGAACAATATAGAAACATAAAAAAACATCGTAGGAGAATAAAAACAACTCAAATTACCAGAATCACATTCTCTTCTTCCAAAAACACCAACTATAGTAACAAAATAATTGTTAGAACACATAAACTCACAACTTGATCCAATCTTGATGCACACCTCTGAAACTTCTAGAGTATAAACTAGATAGGCTCAATAAAAAACCCTTTAAAGTGAAATTTTTGAATACCAACATACTAAGTTTTCCAATATACTAAACTTCACAGCTTCACAGGCAGCCTTCAACATATTTATTATAATTTTCTCAATATCCTCGATATATACAACCTTCAAGACACTAATTCTATTAGTGTTGACATCAATTACAACCACATATCAGCAACACAATGACAACATCCAAAAAATAAGGCCAATCAAAGCATAAATAAGCCCAATTAATAAATGAAAAATCTAGATTAGTGTGAAAGTGTGTTACAAAACTCTACAACACCTTAATTAAGTTACAATTAAGTCCATTTAGTTCACAAGGGACCAAGACCTAATGTAAGTGTGTTAAACACATTACAACTCTAAGTCAAGGCATCATCAAGCTCATTTTTACAAGGAGGGCCCAAACAAGTGTGAAAATGTCACGAACGACATTTTTAGATACTACATTTAGCCCTTAGTGAGAGGATTAAATTGCATCAAAATCACACTAAGCTAGATGAGACCACATCAAGATGGGTTCAATCATACTAATTCTCTAGTGGGATGGGACAACACTGATAAAGAGGGTTGTGCAAGCCCCCAAAATCTAGATCCTATAGCAAACTAACATAGGCACAAGAGAACACATAAAAAAGGATATAAGGAGTAATAACAAGGCACAAGCATGCATTTCCAAAGACATAAAGAAAAGAAAAAGTAAAACAAAAAGAGGTGGATCAAGCTTGGACCATTTTTCCCATATGTTGTGGATCAGATCTAGGTTATTTCTCAAAAAATGCATGCTCACTCTAAAGCAACGAAACTTCAAGTTGTTCATCGGGTGAGTAATCCAAGAAGATGTGACACATACACATGTGGTCGGTATGCACTCACACACACACAAGCGGCTATGGGAAAGTCATGCCTCAGATCAACTTCCTGTCAAACCATACCAAAGTTTTACCTCTTGATAACTTTGATAAGACGCCACACAAAAATGAACTTTGAGCTTCATAAGGCAAGCAAAACTTTTTATGCTTGGAACTCCTAAACAAACAAGATAGATCCACATGCATGCAAAGTGTATTATGCAAGGTGGCCATGTAATTTAAATTTTTTAAATGCAAAATAGGGAACGTTCAGAGGAGTCTTGTTTAATTCATGTAAGGTCTTAACTTAGGTAACATTGTGCCTAATGTCTCTAAGAGAGAACAAAACAAAGAATAGAAGATTCATAGCTTAAGGGACGCAATGTGTCATATGAAGCCACCAAGAGGAATATAATATGCTAATAGAGGTCACTCTCTTGAGGTACATCGCACCCAATGTCACCACAAAGCAAAAAATGCATCACATGAAGGAAGAAGACTACACCATGAAAACATGAAAAATGTACAAAGAATAATGCCAATGTATGCCCCCACTTTAAATAAATTTATAAACACCATACTGTGAGAAATTACTTTAAAGTAGCGAATAATAAATGCTAACAATAAAGAAGACATGAGAGCTAACTTGGAAAGCCCTATGCCAAGTCATATGTTTCCAAATAAAGCTATGTCATAAAAAATGAAAAAGAAAAGGGGTTGCCACAAAAATAGAACTCCAAACATGTGAGGGATCCATGGATTCAGGGTTAGTATGTTCTTGCTATAATGTTTTTAAGAGAGCTCAAAACTATCATCATTCCCCAAATACTCACAGAACTAGAAGAATGACACAAAGAGAGTGAAAAAAAAAAAAAATCTTTCGGGTCAACATGGAAGAGAGATGAATGTCTTGACGCCTTGCACCATCCCCAAAAGGAGTTTACACAAGACAAAGATAAAAGGAAAAGATAAAATATTTATGACATAGAGAAGAATGTAGGTACAAGTAGAGGAATTTCACAAAGAGAGAGAGAAAATCAAACAAAACAGCATGAAGGATCACATTAAACACATGCAATCACATAAAATAAATTTAAGCAATACAAAATAATAGTTAGGCACATGTGAGTCAACCTATGAGTAAGACATTTGCATCCAAATCATGTTCATCATATATGGAAAGGGAACAACTAGCCAAAGGGACAATAGCAAGTGTCGAACTAGGGTAATTGCCAAGTTCAACACTCTTCCTAGGAGAATTGTCATGTAAGCTCATAGAAGATGAAAACAAAGTATTCAATTCATTATGCACCTCTTCGGAAATTTCAGCAACCTCATCATCATTATCCAAGTTAACCACAATAGGAGATCGAATGATAATGTCTAAAGAAGGGTTGAGCTCTTGTTTTGGTATAATGTCTTTTTTTTTTGATGAAGGGGGAGACTCATCATACATTGCTTCAGTCAAGTTTGGATCTTGATAAATTATTTGTTTATTTATTCTTTTAACTTTTGAGCAAGGGCATGACGTTTACACCTATTCTCTCTAAAACCCCTGTTTCTTTTAGTTCGGTATTCAAGTTGCATTTCTGTAGGAGTGGGTTGATCAACCATAGCTTTATTTTCTTCCCTATGGGGAGGAACAAAAGGAACCATGGAAGGTTTTTCAGCCACTTTCTCTTTAACTTTGCAAACTTGTTTTATCCTAGGAGGCATGACAAGATTGTTTTCATTATCTCTTGGTCTTTTGTAGGAAGTGGGCAAAGTTTTTTTCTTAGATTGACCTTGGATTCTTCGCATGTCTCTAGTTTCAATCATATTTTTGTCAAGGATGGTAGTCTCAGTCATGCGTTGAGGTGATTCTGAAGGGATAGTTTTGCTATGCATTTTGCCTTGAAATTGTGGTAAGATTTGAAAAATAATTCTTCATGCAGTTTAATAGGTTCCATAGGATCGAGCCAAAAGAAATCTAATGAAAATTTTCCACAAGATGACAAAGGGTTAAAGCCATTATGATGCATGGTGAGAATTTCATTATCAAAGGGAAATTTCAAGCATTTATGCACAACTGATGGATCAACTTCTATGGAGTGTAGACATTGGTAACCAAGCTTCACACAGAATTGGTTCAACGTCGAGATGATGGAAAATGAGACATATAATGTTTTAATCCTATTTACAAAGGTAAGGTGATTGATCCCATCATAGGGCAAGTGAAACCATTATGCGTCTTTATCCATGATTTTGATTTGTCATATGTTTATTGGTAGAGCTCATACAAAGTAAGAATTCCTTAGTGATCATGTTCTCTCCACAGAAATGATCTATTAATATCCCATTAGTGGGCTTATTGTAGATTCGGTCAGCTATGTAAAGAGGACCATTGGGTGCATTTTTAAGTATATTTTTGGACGATAAAGCAATGTCAAGAGGATTTTAGTTTAGCCCTTATGATATTGAGTTTCGACCATTGTAACCAAACCATCAATATGATTTTCTTCTTGTTGATCAGTATCCATAGGAATTTATTGAATTGTATACATGTTCTCATCATCCGTGTCAACATTCATCACATCATTCTTCATAGTTTCATTGGCTTTGAAAAATAAAATATTATGTTTCAGCATAGGGTTGGTAAAGATTTGAAAAAAAAAATTAGGAGGGCCAACTAACTTATTTCCTTGATCATTAATACCTACAACAAAAAGATGACCAGAATCAATGAGGTCTTGCACAAGATGTTTAAGATGCTTACAATGTTACATGTGTCATTTTGATTTTTTTAGTGATAATGGCAATAATAATTTCATCTAAATTTTGGAGGTAAAGGTTTATTAGGATTGAGAGTTTTAATGGGAGGTAAGGTAATCATATTTTGTTCTAAAAGTTGTGACATTGTGTTATGAAGGGTATTGGGCAAGGGAGTGAATTTCCTTTTCAGGTCCCCATAGCTAAAGGGTATCACTGCTTTAACAACAACCACTTAGGTATTGACATGTTGTGTTGTTTATTGAGGGGGATTAAGTTGAAGAAAGCCTTTTTTTTTTTCTAAAAGGTTGATAATTATTCTGGTTTGTAGACTCAGACTTCTTAGTTCGGCTAGAGGTGGATTTTGCATCTCGACTACTAATTGAGTTTTTATAATCACAAAGAGTAGTACATAAGTACATGAAGGAGGGGAATTTCATCATGGTAAACTTATCTTGTATCTTACTTTGAAAATTCTCTATGAACATATTTTGAAGGTGAGGATCAATAAAATTTACATCGATTTGGGAATAAAGTGATTGATAGCCTGAAATAAAGTATGTAATATTTTCCTCTTCTTTTTGCTTACATCTCATCAAATCACCCAAGGTCATCTTAGGATTCATATGCACTTGGAAATGGTTGGTAAATGCCTCAAAAATTTCATTGAATGAATGAATTGGATTGTTCGATAATGAAGAAAACCATTCTAAGGTAGTATCCTTCAAGGATCTAGGGAAACGTTTAGCAAAGAGTTTATCATTAAGGTTAAATTCAATACATAAGGCCGTGTAAGAGGAAACATGGTTAGAAGGATCTCCTTTCCCTCTATATTTCTTGAATATAGGAACCTCTACACCTTGTGGAATTAGTGTTCACAATATCTCCAAGGACAAGGAACTCCTTTTGACATAATATGTAGGTGGGCCATTTTGATTTTGGTTGATAGTGGAGACTTTCTTTTGAAGGGATGAAACGGTTTGCAAAAGTTGGTTTATGAGAGGGTCATTATTTGAATTGTGAGATGTAGGTGAATAGGGTGGAGGGGTTTATGTGTTTGAGGGGAAAGTGAATGGAATGATTATAGGTAGTAAGGTGGTAGGAGATATGATGTGTAATTCCACAAAGGTACTAGGGATGCTAGCAGAGATACCCAAGGAAGGAATCACATTACTATCAAGTTGCATTGTTGTTAACTTGAGGGTTGGTATAGGTAGGAATAGAGGTAATTATTCTGGGAGGATGAATTTGAATTCCTCCTTGGCTTGTAACATTGTTTGTAGGTAAAGGACAACTAGTGGTTGAGGTAAGATTTTTTCAAAAGATTTGAACTATGTTACTCACAAGGTCAACTTTGTCTTCACTTTCAAGCAAGTGATGAATGTTATCTATTGTAGGGATAGTGGTAGTTGAAATATTCTCGGTAATTATTTTATTTTGTATGTTTGCTAAGTCTTCATCAATTTGGATTATTTTTTCTTACGAAATACTAGCAAAAAATGTTTCAACATGTGTCACACTACTTGAAGGAAAAGAGTTGTTAAGGTTATGGTCCATACCTAGTGAACTAGTGTCAATACTAGGAGTGAAAGATTTAGACAACCCAAGATCCATGATGATTATCCTATCGTAGGATGACATGATTCTCAAAATTTGTCTCACTATAGTATTAGCAATAGGACACTAAGTAGAAAATCTCATGCAAGGGATACTAAATCCAAGATGGATGCAAGTGAAATTTAAGATAAATGCAATGAAATGAATATAATAGAAACTCTGTAAACTGAAAAAAACGTTATTAACAACAAACATGAACATAAAAATGGGCTTTTGAATTCTAGAAAATTCAATTTAAAATTTGTACTAGGACTAAATCACCTAGAGGGGCATATGAGTCCCAATGAGGGTTTTTCCATAATTTAAAAAAAAAAAAACTGATTTTTATGCTTTTTGGTTTGGATGATCTGTAGACTAAATGAAAATGTAGATTTCAAATAATTTTCAATGATGCAAGATGCAAAAAATGTAACATATATGCACTTTTACAAATACAATATTTAGAAACCCTAGAATGCCAACTAACTAATGCAAACCCTAATGCAAAGTTAATGCAAGCCAAATCTAGGATGATAATGCACTCCAAATCATAATTATGATGTTCTAAATGTAGGTTCACCAAAATGAAAGGTTGAATTTTTTTTTGGTTTCTATACTTGGGAGATAGAATAACAATATTCTACACTCTCATTCAAGGAAAACCCTAGAGATCTCAATCTAAATTTATATGCAAAGGAGAAAGAGATCTTGTAATTGGGTTGTCCTAGGGTGTGTTTATAAACTAAAGAGGGGTTCACCACCAAGATAAGGCTTGGAAAGACTAATGAAATGCAAGAATTAATTCTTAAACCTGATGCAATGCAAGATTTCACTAAATGACCTAGAAAATCATGTAAATTAGAACAAAAATTTGAGAGATAGAAGGTGTGCACCTGGAAACTTGAAAATGATTGGATGAAAGCTTGAAATGCAAAAAACACTGAATTTAATGTTGACTAGAACTCATACACCAGACTGAGTGATTTAGTTCCAAATTATGGTTTTTGGGCAGGAATAGAAATATGGTAGAGATATGATTGAAACCCTTGAAATCTGAAAATTTTCCTATACTGAGAATCATATGCCAAAAGTGGTGTATCAGTCTAGTTAGGTTTTTCTAGAAATTCAAAGTCTGGTTCTACTCTTCAATTTATGCTTTTTCTTCCCCACTTGATTTTTGGATCTGAAACTCTAATTTGCAACCTGTAGATGTCTTCCAATGATCTCCAATGCAAGGTGACAAATTTGACAACTTTGAACACTTTGAAAACTTTCTCTAGAATTTCTCTTCAATATGTCTCCAACCTAGATCAACAAATCACACACTAAAGAGATGGAAAATATTGTTTTCTTAGTGGAAAGGGTTTTTCCTTGGTCAAACCTTGTTTTGGTAATCAAACCTTGAAATGAATTGAAATAAGATAAAGGAATGATGAATGAACAACATGCGATATTGAAACTCACCAAACCCTAGCAATAAAGTGTTGCAAAAATGTAAGAAGTGGCTCCAATGGATGTAGATATTGAATCTTTCTTAAATGTGATAGATCTTGACTTGAATGCTATCTTGAATCATAAAACCCTACATCACAATTGTTAGCTCAAAAAATATATGATGCATGATGAATTTGACATGATACTTAATCCTTGAATTGTGATCCAAAACATAAGATAATCAACCATTGAGGAATATTCAATGCTCTTGTAGACTCTTGTAAACTATTGAATGCTTCCTTGATCACAAATTTTCTATAATGCACGAATACTTGAAAACTTAGGATGAAAAAGAGTGAAATAACCTTGTATTTATACTTTTTTATGCCTAGTTTCTTGAAATTACAACACTACAAGCTGACATCAGATCTAGGAGAATAAAATCCTACCAATACATTGAATTAAATTAAATTTTAGGCCACATGGGATAGTGGTGTATGAGTCCCAATAGGCATTAATTTTGGGACGCATTTTCAAAAATACTTAGAATGATGTGAAATCTAGATTGGGGCCCAAAAACATTGGTGGGACCCAATGCCCAAGGTGGCATATGAGTCCTAGATCACTAAATTTGAGCCGCACAACCTAAAAACACTTGAACTATGATAGGATGTTGATTTATGTGAAGATTATCCTTAGAAAGATGCATTACTTAAGGCTTGTGAATGCAAAATAAGGCCAATCAAAGCATAAAGAAGCCCAATTAATAAATGAAAACCCTAGATTAGTGTGAAAGTGTGTTACAACAATTTACAACACCTTAAATAAGGTACAATTAAGTCATTTTAGTTCACAATGGCCCAAGACCTAATGTAAGTGTGTTAAACACATTACAACACTAAGTCAAGGCATCATCAAGCTCATTTTTATAAGGAGGGCCCAAAAAGTGTGAAAATATTACGAACAACATTTTTCAACACTACAAACCTTTTCTTTAATATAAAAGTATGATAAGAAGTGTAAAAAATTTAGAACATGGTAAAATAGGCTTTGATGTGCTCCTTTTAAAGATTATTTTTTTAAACCTTTGAATGGAATTCAAATAATTTTTTTATACACAACCCTCTTTTCATGGTCTGGATGCATCTTCACACAAAAAAATTAATTCACATGATTATTTTTCTATTTCAAATGTTTCCTTAGTTGAGAAAAGATCAAAACTTCCTCTTTCCATAGTTTTCCAATGGAGAGGGGTATTTTTAACATAGCTATTGTTTATAAGGAAGCATTAGTACAACCATTAAACTTGGTCAATCAAATAATAGGTTGCTATTGAGATTGTTGGAATTGATTTTCATTTATGTCAAATAAGTATGTGAGATTATTGGACATATTGTCATTGATGTCAAAGGTGAAGAAATTATTGTCATTGATGCTAAAGGATCATGGAGATCAATGAACATATTGGATAATTCTCACACACTTGTTGAACATACACAAGTAGTATATCAAGTATTATTATGACATCAAAGATAGTAGTTTCAAATTCAAATAAAATCTAGATTACCAAGGATTCTACCATATTGCTCTTGCTCAAGAAGACCATTAAAAAATTGATGAGGTTCTCATTGGAACAGATTCACACATCATTACATATAAAGATTTTGATTAAGGGAGAAGAAAGAAGTAATTAAAGGAATCGAATATAATTAAAAAGATGAGAAAAAGTCATAATATTTATTTTAAGTTAATATCATGCTCTTGGCCTAACCATTATTAGTTGGTGGAGAGATTTTATTGGTTAATTTTGTTATTGAATGAGACCTCATCTTGCTAACTAGCTATGCAGAGGTTCCCCTTCATGACTAGCTTCTTAGAGGGACCATGGCCTCCTAGGCCATGGAATTTTGAGGCAATAATAGGTCTATGATTCCCTTAGATGTTTTGGGCCACACATGCACTACACTAATGCATTTAATGATTTTTTCTCCTTGAACTAAAATGTTTGAGAAATCTTACCAAATTACATCATGGTGGGGATAGACCATTGCAATTATTGATCTTCAATGAGGAATTCCTAGTGTGAGTCATTAGCTCACGTTGACTACATACCTACCCTCTGTACACACCGGTTGTCACTCCTACTGATTGAATGATCCAATGAAGTGTTCAGATCACTCCAATAATGGTGTTTCCTATCGGCAACATTGTGAGAAGTTCATTGAAACTTATCATTTAGAGGAAGGATAAGTTGTAACAAGGTTATTGTAGGTGAACCTACGGTAGGATCATTGTGAATTTTGACCCCTAAACCATGTAAGGGAGGAGGAAATTTTGGCACATTAGACTCATCCCTTTCCCGACCCTCACTCTCAAAGGAATGCGTACAACCAACCCTCTTCTGCATGTCCTCTGTTGTTGGTTTGAGGTGATCAAATTTTGCAGTTGGGTATGTGTGCTTCGATGTTCCAAGCCTCAAAGTTTTATTTCGATTGCAATGGGCACATAACAATGATGTCTGTCATAAGGGGTCCTACCACATTGCAATTGAAAGAGGCTCATGTATTTACCCCATCAAAGTTGTATGCCTCGACCGCATGTGTGGTGTTGTGCTATAGATCCGTCACCTCGACAATGATAGTTCAAGATTGCCACAACCCCCCATTACATTGCCCAAGGGAAAATATGTCATTTGGAGAGTACTTTGTTGTGGATGAGTACACTCATGTGATTCACAACACAGGACCCCTCATCTAGTTTTGTGGTCATATCCATGCCACATCCACCTCAGCGATGCGATGGGGCGAGGACACATCATTCCCTAGTGGCCCCCTCTAGGGGGGCATCACCTCTCGACCTTGGGGGACTAGTATATTGATTGTGTCAACACCCTACACATAGGTGCAAGCCGCACCAAGAAATCCAAAGACTAGAGTGCAGCCCAAATTCCTTGTGCATTTTGGTCGCCAAAAAATATGAAAATTAGAACAACCTGACTCTCAGTAATGGATATATCATCTCTCACCATGATGAAGAATGTATTGAAATACATTACTTAGTGTCAATTACAAATACTTGTGAATCAAAAAAAAAAATTAATGCTCTTAGACTACCACCATGTGTTTAAAATCTATATATATATATAATCACCCAAGAGAGTTATATAAAAAATATGAGTTCATGTGGACTGATTAAGATGATGAGAATTATTATCATTTTGAAAGAAGAGAAATTATACTTTATAATCACAACCAAATCATATATATTAAGAAAAGTATATATATATATTAATGAGGGAAATATTATAGAAAGTAGCGATTATATTCTATAAGGTAGCTCGCTTCATTCTAAAATAGTGATTAATGATATAGAAGGTTGAAATTATATTTAAAGATTCGAAAATGCAAATTCAAATAAAATAAAATTAAAAAAAAGACACAACACATATAAGAAAAATAAAAAGTTAGCAAAGAATATGATAAAGCAACAATTCCATCTAAATAAACAACAATGGTTATTATTTTAAGAAGAGCTAAGTTCATTATATGTGTAAGACAATGATTAATAATAAGAAGTCATTGATTAATAGTAAAGGAGAAGTGATTAATAGTAAAGGAGCAATGATTATTAAAAGAAGAAATTCATTATTAAAGGAAACAATTCATTTACAAAGGTTGGACAATGTGTGTTCAAAAGGATGTCTCTCTTCATAGATACATGAAGATATAAAAGGTGATTTTGGAATGTGGGTTGAACAAGGGTGATATACTATAAATTTACTAGTAGATCCAAGTATATGAAGAGTAAATTTTTAAGAAGAATACACTCATATTTTAAGATGGATTTGGGAAAAGTTGAAAGGTAGATTTATATGAATAATTTATGGAAAAATGATAAGAAGAAATCAATGAAGTGTTATTAATTTGAAGAGAAGATCTAGAAGAAGAGAAGGAGAAGAAATATGAAGTATAAACCAGATTTATTTTAAAGAGAAGTATGTGTGATTGCAAGAAGATGATATGAGCATATTTTGAAGGTAGAAATTGATATTATTTATGATGAGATTTGAAGGGAAGAGTAATTTGGATCAGATTTGTGGAAGGGAAGATTACATTATTTGTGTTCAGATTTTTGGAAGAGAAGATTACATTATTTGTGATCATATTTTTGGAAGAAAAGAATACATCATTGTGATCAAAATTGTGTAAAGGAGAAAAATATAATTCATTGAGGAATTTGTAGGTTGGTGCCTCTAGTGGATTTGTGCTCACAAATTGAATGAGGGGTTGGTTCCTCTAGTGGGTTGACCAGTGCTCACAAATTGAGTGAGGGGTTGGTGCCTCTAGAATTTATAAAAAGAAATTTAATAAAAGCAACATTTTTGATGTGGTTTTCTCCCATAAGGGTTTCCACATAAATCTTAGTGTTATTTTGTTCTTAATTTTCAATATCTTGCATGATTATTATTATTATGATTAATTTAAGTTTAAATAGGTAAAATTTTGTATTATATTAATTCACCCCCCACTCAGTATAATTGTGTGTTCATCAATTGGTATCAAAGATGGTTCTTTTAGAATTAGACTAACATAATATAAGGTAGATCTAAAGACCACAAATGAGTGGACAAGAAGAATTCTCTTCTAATAAAGCTCCATTTTTTGATGGGACAAATTACACCTTTTGTAGATTAAGGATGGAAACCTATTTAAATGCTCTTAGATTTGAAATTTGGCAATCAATGGTAAATGGATATAAAGCTCCATCAACTCCCCTAACAGATTTAGTAGCAAAGAAGACAAGTAAAAACAACACTAAAGCTAAGAATGTAATCTGGTGTGAATTAACAGAATTAGAACTTGTGAAAATAATGCATTACAAATATACTAAGGATATATGGGATAAATTAAAAAATATCTATGAAGGAGATAGCAAAGTAAAAAAGAAAAACTTCAAACCCATTCACAATAATTTGAGATTCTAAAGATGATGGATGAAGAAAATACTATTGGTTATCTACTTCAAGTAGATGAGATAGTCAATGCCCTGAAGGGTCTTTGTGAAGAAGTAGAAGATTCAATAGTAGTACAAAAGGTTTTAAGATCTATTCCTTTAAGATTCAATGCTAAAAAAAATCTATAGAAGAGATGAAGGACTTGGATACATTAGCCATGAATGAGCTACATAAAATCCTCATAGCCTATGAGATGAGGACCGAAAAATTCAATACATCTAATATGGAAGCAACTTTCAAAGCCATACAAATATAAAAAAATAAAATACCTATGCTAAATGAGAGTTTTGAGGAAGAATTAGAAAAGTAGGAAGCTCTTTTTATACATAAATTAAAAAGAAAGAACAAGGGAAATTTTCCATTTAAATTTTTTAACTATGGACAATTGGGACACTTTATTAAGAGATGCTCATATTTGAAAGAAAGTGATAGTGATGAAAATGAAGATCCTTATACAAAGAAAGGAAACAAATATAGTCACAAGTATAATAAAAACAATAAGAAAAATAAATACTTTGTTTACAAGAAGAATATCTATGCTTATATATATGATAGTTAATCCAATGAAAGTGATTGGGGTAGCTACATAGAAGAGATGATTTTTATGGCATTTGAAAATGATAAAGAAAACAAGCACTCGCATGAGGAAGAGAAGACTAAATCTGATAATGAAGATGATGATGAAGATATATTTGAGGAAGAACTCTATCAAGCTATAGTCAAGATTAAGAGACTTAGGAAGAAGAATTCCAAGTACAAGTTGCTATTTCAAGAAGAGTGTGAATTGAAGGCCAAAATACAAAAAGAATCTGAAAAGGTGATCATTGATTTAAAAGATAAAATAAAGGAAGCAAAGAAAACAATTATCAATTTGAAAATACAAATTGAAGAAGATAAAATAATTCATTTGAAGAGGTAAAAATCCAATTGAAAGCAAAGAAATAAATTTTGAAAGGCTGGAGTGTGAAATTGTTTATGTGAGGAAAGAATTGGAGAAGACAACCGTCAAGTTAAACACAAGCCTCAAGTTTGAAAAGAGCATAGAAATCCTATATGAAATCATTAATGAGAAAAGGTCACCATCAAATAAAATAGGACTTGGCTATAAATAAAATCAAACATTCAAGGAATCTGAATTGCATATTTGGAAATTGTCAGACAAATGGATTACAGTAGTGTGATGCTTTTTAGTTCTTATGGGAAGTAGGCTTTTATGCCTAGTACATTATGCTTTGGTGATTTCACTGTGTTGGCTAAGGAGGGATATAATTCAATTCATGATAGATTGTTGCATTATAATATGAAAATGGGACCACCCAGGAAAAACTTTGACCTTGAAGGATATATCAATTTAGCCAAAGTAAGGATTAACTTTGGAAGGTATCAACATGTACCTTATACTTTTGATGATATGATCAGGAATTTGGATGAAGAGGAAGTAGAGGTGGTGGTTGAAAGCTATAACCAAGGGTTGAAAGATACGGGAATATTGTCTTCTTGGAGTGAGGAAACCCCAATGGATAAAGTGCCACAGAGCAGTACAGAGAGAGTATCTAGGTTAAGGACTCAGAGGTATGTTTGCCCAATTAGAGAATAGAGTATTGATGCAAGGCATATGGAATATAGATCATTTGTTTCAGATGATGAGTTTATAAATTCTCCATAATTCAAAGCATTCTTGTACAAACAAAAGGGGAAGGAAATAAGAGAAAATGTTGGTGTTGTCACTTCTGGGAATGAAGAGCAATTATTGGGTCAATTGAGAAAATGTGTGGATGATGAAATGACAAATATGACTCCTAAAAAGGGGAGGAAAATGTTGGAGAATGATAGTGTTATGATTTTTCCTAGACTTGATTTGAACTCTACCTTAGTTTTTGATAGTTTCTTAAGAGATAGTAATACTGCACACAAACTTGATAAGGAAAAGGTGACAGAGGTGTATGTAGGCTCTAAGTATAATACTGATGAGGGATAATTGATGATATGGGCTTTGCACCCACCCCACAAGAAATCAGTAGTAATTGATACAAAGAAGGCATTTGGCCATGTTATGACCCTGAAGGTTGGAGAGGCTGATCTTGTGGTTACTGTAGAGATTGCGATAGATATTGAAAAATTGAATAAAGCACAAATCCAGGCACTGATAAGAGAAAGAGAAATGTATAAGGCAAATAATGAGAGAATGTTAAGAGAAAATGATAGATTGAAAGACTTGGTTGGTATTCCAATAGATCCAGCCAAAATGCTCACTCAAGGAGAAAGCTCTCAGGCAAAAGATCATTGGATTGGGTCAAGTGCTTATAATCAGGGAAAGTATGATGCAATTGTATCAATTGTTAAGAGGAGGTAGGACAATTTGACATCTTGGTTAAATCAATTGTGGGGAAAGTATTCTTGTACTCTAGATGTGTTGAAGGAGCATGAGAGGATGAATGAGCGGGTTATGGATAAGTTTCATGAATTGGTCCCATGTGATGAGGCTAACAGTACTGCACTTGAAGCGGCAAATCATATTATTAGTCGCCATAAAAAATTCTATGAGGAATTGTAGGGGGATAAACAAGGATTAATTGAAGCTGCCAAGAAAACTATGATCACATTCTCTGATAGTAAAGGGGAGTTGAAAGATGCCACTAGGTGGAAGAATGAATGTGACACAGTGCTGAAGGAAATCATGAAGACATCTTCTGCAGAGGATACAACATTAGAGGAAAAGAGCGAGCAAAATGAGGAAATGGTCAAGATGGAAATCACGATCCGAAATGCTGTCAAAGATGTGGATACGTATAAAAGCCAAGATTATTTGGACCACCTCGCTAAAACTCACTTATGGCTAACTAGAGCCTAATTATTCTCTATCTTTGTTTTTAGTTTTGTCTTTTCCTATTTCTGAAAGGACACATCCTTTCGTCTTCTCAATGTATAAAGGTTCATTTTGAAAACATTTTACAAGGTAGATTTAGATAGAGATAGCGAACAGACAGAGATATACATTTTTTGGGGCAAAGATGAGACTAGTTGCATATGTAAAATCATGGAGATATCAATGAAAATCTGATATGATGATGCAATGTTTTATGGTATCGGTTGTTTATGATATTTGTCGAAGAGTATTATTGAAGTTGTCTTCGTAATGGTGTTTTCTGGTTGTTCGAATTTTTGTTATCTAAGTGTATTAGGTTTTAGTTTTGAATATTGACATGCAATTTGTACCAGATTTGTTTTATTTTGTCCATTTCAAATTGCCATCTTGGAAAAATTAGGGCAATAGGAATAGATCAAAAGTCAAATCTGCTTAATTCAGTTAGGTACACCTGCTTAGGTTTAGCAGCACCTGAAGAGTAGAAGGTTTAATTGTTTCAAACCTTGTTTTGCTACCCTAAAATGTTGTGAAGGCTTGGCAACCTGTCATGGTTCAAACCTGCATTTTTGAGAGCTAACAAATTAGAGTTATAGGAATATGAAGAATGATTCAATTGATGTCAAGAGGAACAATTACAAAAGGAATCTTCAAAATAAAATTAATCATGAAGAGGAGAAAATTTTATGAAGACTCAAGGGAGTTAAGGTATCATATGAGAAATCCAAATCTATTGTTAATAATATAAATAAAGAGGAATATATTGCCTTGGAAGGTAATAAAAATGGTATATTTTTAGTGTGAGAAACCCTTGGAAAGGGAGAGTTCATTTATAATCTATAGTAGGTCTCAAGAAGAAAGTGAAGTAAGAGAAGAGAGAAGTGAAAAAAGGAGTTAACATTTGAGTAGCTAGAGATATTATAGATTGATAATGATAGTATTGAAGAGCCCAAATTTGAGAGAAAATAAGAGAAGAAGAAGTTCACATGCAAAAGGAGAGAAAATAGCTCAAAGACAATCATTTAGATATGGAAATAAAATAACTTGAGAAAGAGAAGGAAGGTGAGACTTGACTCTCGCAAAGATATCAAAATATGATCTTTATCTAGAAGCCATGGATAGAGAATGATGAGATAGTTAAATAAATTTTTAACTTGTTAAATTCAAGTAGATGATCCAATTATTTTGGAAATCTATAGAGGAAGAAAGTCACCCAAGAAAATTATAAAATAAAGGTTAGAGTAATAGAGAAAGAGTATTAGAGCAAGGGGGAGCATTAGAGAATATCCAATAGGGGGAGAAGTGTATCCCTATTGTATTGGATGTAAGAATATAATTAGATGTTTCCCATGATTCATTTGTGGATAGATGTCTTATAAACATCCCTTTCTCATTGATGTTAAAGGGGAAGAGATAGAGTAAGGGAGAACAATGCAAAAGAAGAGAATTTTGTGTTTCCATCAATGACAAAGGGGGATATTGTTGGAACTGATTGTCATTGATGTCAGAGAAGTATGAGAGATTATTGGACATCTTGTCATTGATGTCAAAGGTGAATAAATTGTTTTCATTGATGTCAAAGGATCATGGAGATCAATGAACATATTAGATAATGCTCATAATTTTTGAACATACACGAGTACAATATCAAATATTATTGTGGCATCAAAGATCATATTTGACTTAAGATACTCAACATATTATTCTTCTTCTAGGAGAAAATCATGGAGAAACATTGGAACAATAGCGGCCAATTTTTAGGAAACTACAATGGTCAACTTTCAGGAGAAAATCATGGAGGGAATGGGTTTCAATGCTAGAAAAGCGACTATCAATTTTTAGGAGGGAACGGGTCTCAGTGTCGAAAAAGTGGCAGTCAATTTTTAGGAGTGAATGGGTTTTGTTGTGCAGTCTTTGCACACATGCCCCACTAAGGTAGGGACCCTCTTTTTCTTGCCCCTCTTTTGTGCTTATCTTTGAAAATATTGGGGGTTTTTGTCTTTGATGCTTGCTTTGGTTTTGGGTTCCCTTTTGGTTGAGTTCTTGGTGGCCTTGGTGTCTTGCGGATGTCCTTTTGGGTGGTCTTATTTTGCATTTTGTTTTCCCCCTGTGTTGTCTTTGTTTGGGTCCTAAGGGTTGTGATTTTTTCCCTTAGCTTTCCCTTGTTTCTTTTTCACTTGTTTTCTTTTGTTCTGCCAGAGGCGGAGCTAGGATGGAATTTGATTCTAAACTTTTCACAAGTTTTGAGTCTGGTTTCGATTCCGGCTCCAGCTCTGCTTCCTGCTTTCCCTTTTTTGTCTTCGTGTTGCCCACGTTCGGTCTAAGGGTTGGTTTCCTTTTTCTTTTCTTTTGTTCTATCAAGATCAGAGCTAGGATGGAATAAGATTTTGAACTCTTCCAAAGTTTGAAGTCTGATTTCCTTTCCCTCTTCGGCTCTTGTCCTTTTGTCTTTGTCGTTGCTTCACCCTTGTTCCTGATTTTGGCTTTGCTTTCCTTTCATTGGTTCTTGGCGGAGTCGGGTGCGAAATGGATCATGGATGGGAACTTCCTAGTCTTGATCTGGTTTTGGCTCTAGTTCTGCCTCGCTGGTTTGGATCTTTCTTCGTTGGTGTTGCTTTTGGGCCATTTGGCTTTGGTTTCCCCATGTGTGTTCATCTTCTCTGTTTGCGTTCGCCAGAGTCGGGCGCAAAATGGATCATGACAAGGAACTTTTCCAAAGTTCCCAGTCCTGATCCCATTCTGATTCACGCTCTGGTTCCACCTGGCTTCTCATGGGTTCCCTTTTCTGGTTCCCACTTCACTTTCGTCGGGGTATGTTTTGTTCCTGCCTATCTTGGCCCTTTGCCCGTGTTCTGTTTCGCCTCTAGTTCTGACTATCTCCTTTTGGGTTTTTCTTCTTGTTTCTACTCTACCCTTACTGGGTGGGTTTTGGCTTTGTTTCGCCTATTCCCCTCTCCTTTCTAGCTCCACTCCCGCCTGGGCTACTGCTTGGTTCTTCGACCTTGGATTCTCTACCTTGCCTGATTTCGACAGTGTATTGTGTATTGATGATGTTTCATTTGTGTGTAGGTTGGATCAATGATGGACGTTGTTGGGATTTGCAAGCATGTACGTTGTGGATCTGGGCACGATCTGTGGTTGTGAAAGTGTGGCCCATTCCTACATAAAGGGTTGTTGTAGTTGGTGGCCATTAATGGATGGTTGGTGAGACGTAATGGGCTCTTCGTGGTTGGCATCGATCTGGGTCATTCATTCACATCTTTAACCTAATCAATAACTGGCATTCTTTTTGGCTTTTGCACGCGTTTCCATTCCCCTATTCGTGTAGGTCTTCATTCATGACGGGTGTCGCTCCAGGATCTTCCCCTTGGTTGCGTGTGACCCTGTATTGATCTGATGGTGTCCTTTGCTGCATTTATTATTGGGCAGTGGGTTACTGCTGTTTGTTGGGCCAATCTAGCTGGTGGTCACGAGTTTTGTAACCCTAGCTCTATTCTCGCACAGGCAATTTTCTATATATTTGGGCACTCTGCCTCTTTTAAAAGGTTGGAAGATATAGAGATTAGAGGACTGAGTCAGTAGAGACTTGTAATCATCCATAGGTTAGCAATAGGATAGCATGTTAGTAGATTAGAAGAAGCTTTCACATTTCAGGCATATACCGTAACAGACCAAGAATGTTGTAAACATGATTTAATAAAAGGTGTGAACATTGTGTTATGACCGGTGTCTCCTTTGCATTAAATAATCTTGCAATTTTTATTGTTTCATCTTTCGAAATGCTTGGAAATGTTTGAATACAGTTTAGATTCAATTTTGTAAGGCTTATGACCTGATATCTGAAGTGTTGTAGCAATCCCTGGTTCATATCTTGGGAAACTTCTTGATTATGGGAATGCTATGCAAGGTCAACCTATACCCCCATTCATATGCTTAGTTCGGCTGCATTTATTCATTCAACCTCATTGAATTAATACTTTCAACCTAAAAATCTCTAAAACCTTAGAAGATTGCACTATTTTCTGTAAGATTGCAGGTATATCCTGGGTTGACCAGAAATTAGTTTCAAGGGATTGGTCCATTTCAGGTTTCTATCATTTGCATGATTAACATTAGAGGTAGTGTTAGCAATTAGAACTTTTGAAGCCCTTATGTTTTGTTGTTTCTTTATTAAATGATTATGAATCAAAGTTAAAGCATCACTACATTTAAAATCTGATGAGTTTAGAAGCTCCCAAAATTCATGCGTAAGGCCCCTTGTGATTACCAGCATCTCTAAATTTTATCACTGAGTTTGTTCTACTGCATTGTCATGACCTAACACCTGAGAGACCTTGGGGTTATCTCTTTGTTTATAGAGATCAACCTTTCAAGAGAGATAGGATAACTTTTATTATGTCTGAGTTGTTGTTGTGCAGAAACACCAAACAACATGATTGGTGCTAGAAGGAGGGCCATCAAGCAAGCTGGAGCGCTTTCTGAACACCATCTCTTCCGAGAGGCTCAGAAGGAGAACTAGATCCATGACAAGAGAAGAAGAGTTCTAGGAATTAACACCTCCAACCAGGTCAAGAAGGACTAGTAGAAGGGAGGAATCATCATTCAATCCATCACTTTCACCACCTTTACCCTCACCCACTTCATCTTCATCTGATTCTAAGGTCGGTTCCATTCAATGACACCAACCAGCCATCCATATACCATCACCACCCTCACCGATGGCTTTCTTGGTAAATAACCCATCACCCTTGACATTCAACAACTACAATGTCATGCCCAAGAAACCCAAGCACTTATGCTCCAAGTTTCATATGAATGACCCAAATAGGACAGCAAAGGAACACATTAGAATCTTTCAGACTTCTCTGAGAGACAGAGGGATTAACCATGAGGATGTTGCATGTAGACTCTTCCCCCATTCCTTAGGAGAGGAAGCCTTCTATTGGTACAACCACTTACCTGCTGCTTCCATTCATGACTGGGCTGATCTTGAGGCTACATTCTTGCTAAAATTCAAGATTCCCATTAGTGCCAATGAGCTATAAATGTAGTTTACTGGGGTAAATAGAGAAACCAATGAGCCTATAGGATCATTCAACAATAGGTTTCACCGAGCATACACCAGAATGCAAGCATCTTACATTGGAAATGAGGCCACTGCCCTAGAGGTTTATTTTGAAGCCCTTGATAGTCTCACCTCTACCTTCTACAAGTGGAGGAATAATCCACCAACTACCTTGCTCGCCACATACACAGAGGCTGTTAAGGTCAACAATGACTCAAGACAACACTTTTCAGGACTCTTGCGATCACTAGGACCAGCTACTCACCCAAGCCAAGTCCAATCTCTCAACCAAGCTCTGACCAATCATATGCATATCATGAATCATGTTCCACAATTGCCTCTAGTTCCTCACCTAGGTCATCCAATAAACCAAGTTTAGCCAATGCCTAGTTATCCCCAGCAGACTAAAAACCATCCCCTCCATTCATAGCCGCAAGATAATTTCCCCACATATTTGCAAAACTCAGAAGTTTTGAATCAATCTACTGATTTTGGAGGAGTGTCGGGGTATTCCCCAAACACTGCGAATCCAGTCCCTTACAACAATCCTGATAAAGAAAGGTTGGATGAACTAGCAGAGCAAGTGAAGAAATTGAACATGGAGGTAACTCATCTAAGAAACCAGAATAATCAGCTCCAAGCCAATTAGAAGATCATGCAATCAAATTATAATAGAGGGCAGCACTATGATAGAAATCAGAATTTTGAAAGAGGACAAGGTTCTAGCTAGAACTTTGACAGAAACCAACAATGGGGACAAGAATTTGAAAGAAGATAGCCACCTAGGCAAAACAGGCCATGGAATACTAGGCCTAACAATGGGGGAGTTCCCACTCCACTAGATCAACCCTCCAATCAAGAAAAATCTTCGGGGGGTGTATATCTGGCGAAGGCTACTTTGTCTGGATGGTGCAGAATTCACGAGAGAAATCAGCATTCTGAACTTAACTGCCCTCAATTTCAAACCGCCGCTTCCATCTTTCAATGTGAAGTTGGAAATAACTCCACCAACCGAGAATTGGTTCCCTCAAACCCGTATGATTCCTCAATTTTAGTATTGAACCATGCTCCTTTCCCTAAGGATAAGGAGAATGAACCAGAGGAAGAATCAAGCAGCTAGTGCAGAGAGGTTGAACAAGTACTCAATGAAGATGAAATCTCTTAGCTATTTGATGAAGAAACTGAGAATGACAATGGCCCATTGGATGAAGAAGAGGTTGATGTCAAAGAGGTGCAAATGTTTTAGCAACTTGTTAGAAAGTATGATTTAAGAAGTAAGCCTCACATGAATCCACAAGTTGGGGGGTCATTCACTACATCTACCCCTCCACACAATTTCACTACTCCACCAGATCCACATGCCAATAACAATCTATCCTACCCTCAGACACCTACACAATACTTGATGAAGGAGGGACAACCAAATGTTTCCAAGGGAGGAATTGTTGATGCAACGAAGGAGAGGAAGGTTGGCCATTCCAAGGATCTTCACACTGACCTGAATGTGGAACAACTGGGAGAATATGTTACCGAGGAACTCAAAAGGGTAAAGGTGAGTCTTTCTACTTTCGAACTATTAAGAGTTCCTAAAATCAGAAATGTGGTCCTTGGGTCCTTTAATTCAAATGTAGCAACCCTGGAAGTAGCTACTAATGAAGCAATCACAAGATCCCCTATTTTAAAAATACACAAAGGTCCTAGTCCTTCACAACCCAAGGCTAGGGGTAGAGAAAAGGATAAGAGTCAGGTTGCCCAAGCTGACTCATAGTTGAGTTTATTCCAGGGAAAGATGGAAACCCCTCCTATCCTAATTTCCATTCATATATTTGGTAAAAATTTGCACAATTGCCTACTGGATTCAGGGGCATCCACAAATGTTATGCCATTTGTTGTTTGTAGGGCTCTTGGTATTACCCCTGTCATTTCTCAAAATAAAGTCACCCAATTAGACAAAATAGAGGTGAACATTGTAGGAGAACTAAATATGATTCCCATGCAAGTTGCCTCGGACCCTAGAGTGCAACAAGTGCTCAATATCCAGGTGGCGGACATCCCTGACACCTATGGTCTGATCTTGGGTAGAGATTTTACCAAGGAACTCAATAGGTACACATCCACAGATCACTTCCATATGTGGCTCCCTTGGAAAGGAGTCCCAAATCAGATTAGAATTGAGAGGGAACCAAGAATGAAGTATGTCATTACTGAATATCAAAATACTTCAAATGAGGTTTTGGTGGCAGAAGTCAGTATGGGAAACTATGTCCTAGCCTCCCCTACTTTGGATGAAGAAGAAGTCTTGATGCTGCAAAGCTCTTTTAGTGAACCCACACCCAAAGCCTTGGGCCCTGAATTAATGCTTGACCAAACAACAGGATTGGTGATAGGAGAGGAACTTGAGGACTAGGAAGAGAAGCAACTTGGCCTACTAAACAACTTCCAAGAATTTATCAAAAAATGTGTAGAAAATCAGGTTCAGTTGGGTAGACACATGCACTTTGAAGAATTGCTTTTTCCCAATTGGTGTCGGGTGCACAATGCTCCTCATTCTAAATTAGAGTGTTGCTTGTGTCAAGCTGTAATAGAACAAATACAAAGACACATCAACACAACCCCAATTGTTGGGTCAAGCGTAAAGGTCATTCAAAGTAATCAAAAGGGAAAGGATCCAAAACCTTCGGACGAGCCTCTGGGTGTCAGTAAAGACCAAGGTATCTCGAGAAAAGCAAGATCTAATGATTGCTGGGTATTGAGGTTTGATGGATCCAAATCCAGGCAAGGTGCTGGAGCGGGACTTGAGCTGATCAGTCCTAAGGGTAAGAACTACTTTTCTGCTCACAAACTCCAATTCCAATGCACCAACAATGTAGTGGAGTACGAAGCTCCGGTTCATGGGCTGCTAATGGCACATAAAAAGAAAGTATTCAAAGACTCTGAGCTTGTGGTTGGGAAAGTAAGAAAGCAATACTCATGTCATAATCGAAGGATGACCAACTATAGGTACATAATTTGGGACCTTATTGAAGGATTTGATGCCTTCAACATTCAACTGATTCCTTAGAGTAGGAATCAGATTGCCGATTCTTTGGCACAAGCAGCAAGTACATTGCAACCATTATCACTTTCAGGCCTAAAGAAGTTCACTCTGGAACTTGTTCCAACACCCTCGATGCTTGACAATGTCACCAACTTTCAGGTATTTGAAGATGATAAGCACATTCTTGATTTTATTACTAGCTGTGATGTATTTGCTTCCCAAGTAATTGATGAGGTATAGCCCCAAGAGGCTGAAATTGACTTGGAAGGAGTCCTCAATTTGAAGACTAATACTATCCCAGGAGGCATGATGCAATTAGAAAGGATCTTTGATTTTGATAGGATTAAAGATCAAGGGCATAAAATGAAAAAGGAATCCCTCAACTATTAATGTGAAACATACAACATGGGGACCCAAGGTGATGTCAAAAATGTCCTTATTGGTAAGGTGTGCATTCCAGAGGAAAGGAAAGGAATTATCGATGCCTTGCACACATATCATGATGTGATAGCTTGGAGCTACGATGACTTGAGAACATAGGACACTTCGGTCATTACACACACCATTCCCCTCAAGTCTAATGTCAGTCCATTCAGGCAAAGACAAAGACCAATCAATGCTTTGCTGGAGCCCATTAATCAAAAGGAAGTGTAGAAGCTAATGTCAGCACGAATCATATTCCCAGTAAGACATTCGACATGGGTCGCTAACTTAGTTCCAGCCAGGAAGAAGAATGGGGAAATCAGACTATGTGTCAATTTTAGGAACTTGAACAGAGCATCAGAGAAGGATAATTATCCCGTCCCTTCACTAGATGAGGTGCTTCAGGTTGTCAATGGATCCCAGATGATTTCCTTCTTGGATGGATACTCTGGATACAATCAAGTCATGGTTCAATATAAGGACAAGCACAAAACTGCCTTTACTACAAAATGGGGAACCTTTGCTTACTGAAGAATTTCCTTTGGATTAATCAATGCTGGAGCTATGTTCTAGAGAGCAATGGATATTTCCTTCAAGGAAATCATTGGCAAGTGCATAATCATCTACATGGATGATTTGACAGTCTTTTCCAAGAAGTGAAGTGATCATGTTACAGATTTATGCAAAGTATTCCACAAATGCAGAGAGTTTGGTATTTCACTTAATCCAAAGAAGTGCATTTTTGGAGTCACTGAAGGAAAACTGTTAGGAAACATTATTTCAGAAAAAGGTATTGCCATTGATCTTGGGCGAGTGGAGGCAATTCTGAAAATTCCACCCCCTGCAAGCAAAAAGGAAATGAAGTCCTTCTTTGGCAAGATTAATTTTGTTAGAAAATTTATCACTAGATTTACAGAAATAGTCAAGCCACTGAATGCCATGATGAATCAAGAAGTGAAGATTGAATGGAATGCAGAAGCTAAGGAGGCATTTGTGGGAATCAAGAGAGCTATCGTTGACACCCTTGTTTTGGTAAGTCCCGATTACACTAAGCCATTCTATATCTACTCATTTGCCTCTGATCACTCTTGTGCTAGCTTGCTGACACAAAAGTCTGATCAAGGGAATGAACATGCCATAGCATTCATGAGTGCACCTTTGAAGGATGTCGAACTGAGGTATTCTAGTGTTGAAAAGCAGGCCTATGCCTTGGTCCGAACTGTGAAGAAGTTTAGGCACTACATACTGAGAAACAAGGTCTTTGCTATAGTCCCTGACCCTGCGGTCAAGTTGTTGCTGATGCAAAATGAGCTTGGTGAATGTAGATCCAAATGGGTGACTATGTTACAAGAATATGACATTGAAATTCAACCCATAAATTTGGTAAGGGGCCAAGGACTGACCAAGGCAATGACAGAAATGGGTCCTGACCTTGTGACTCGGCATTATAATCTTGAGGATGTTTCTCCAAGGAGCTGGTATGATGACATTGTTTACTACTTGTTACATCAACAATGCCCCAAATACTTGAATTCAATACAAAGGAGAGACCTACATTTAAAGAGTGGCAATTACATGATGAAGGGAGCTGTTTTATATAAGAGAAATCATGAGGGTGTCTACTTGAGATGTCTAGGGAAAGAAGAGGCAGGCAAGGTGATGGTTGAGTTTCATGATAAATATGGCACAAGCCATGGTTCAACACCTTCCACTGTGAATCAGATTCAAAGGGCAGGTTACTATTAGCCTACCTTGTTTAAGGATGTACATAACCACGTGAGAATCTGCCATATGTGTCAAACCGCAGCAAGCCGGGAGAGGTGTGCAGCTCTTCCACTTTGACCTGTCATAGAGGTAAAACCATTTGCACAATGGGGAATGGACTTCATAGGTCCAATCAACCCACCTTCATATATAGGCCATAGGTATATTCTTACCATAACTGATTATTTTACTAGGTGGACTAAGGCTCTTGCATGAAAACAATGTACTTCTGAAGTAGTAATCAATTTCATGGAATTAGGTATTATTAATCGCTTTGGTTGTCCATTAGCAGTAGTTTGTGACAATGGTTCTACATTCACATCTCTAGAGTTTTCTAATTGGGCTTATGACCATGGGATTACCATCAAATTTGCATCTAACTACTATCCACAGGGGAATGGTTTGGCTGAGTCTTCCAATAAGAACCTTTTGACAGTCATCCAAAAACTATTAGACAAAAACCCCAAGGATTGGCATACCCAGCTTAGATTTGCCCTTTGGACAGACAGCACTAGACAAAAAACATCCATAGGAACCTCTCCTTATCACTTAGTGTATGGTTTGGAACCTGTTTTTCCCATCCAGCTGAAGATCCCTACCCTGCAATTCATCAATGAATATTATGAGGGAGAAGATAAACGTGAAGCCCGCTTAGCTGAATTATTACACCTTGAAGAGAAAAGGGATGAAGCCTTAGAAAACTTTTCCAAACATCAAGGTGTTGTGAAATGATGGTTTGATAGGAGAGCCAAGGTACAATCCTTTAGAATCTATGACTTGGTTCTTTACTGGGATAAATCCCATGACAAAAAGGGGGAGCATGGGAAATTTGAAAGACTTTGGCTTGGCCCTTATCAAGTTGCGGAGATTCTGGGAGATAATGCCTTCCGTTTAAAAACTCTCATTGGAGAAAATATCCCACTGCTTGTCAATGGGAAGTATTTAAAGCATTATTTCCAATCTTGAGTTGTTTTCAACTCACTCCTTGTATACTAATAGGTTAGATTTCTTTCCTGCTATCTTGTTTCTATTCTGCTTTGGTTAGAGTGGGGTTTCTTTTGGTTTTGGCTCTGCTTGTCTATTGTCTCTCTAGGGTTGTCCTCTTTCTTTTGGGCTTGTTACATCTGTACAATTGGTTCCTTGTCTAGGGGGCTACTTTGGGATTTCTTTTACAAACTCTTATCATCCTTTTGGAGTCATTCGAGCTGGTAGATTTCCTTCATCTGATGTTGCACAAGCGGGGAATTGGGGTTACTTGTCTAAGTTAAATTCTGGAATATATTTGGGTCTTATATCTTCGCACATATCTTAAGAATTCTGAGGTTGTATGTGGTCTTTAGGAGGTCTAATTGGGTGAAAAATCTTAAATTCAGCTCCAGTGCCATTGTGGTTCTCATCCTTGAGTGTGGGCTTCATTGTCCACAAGGTGAAAAGTAAAGCTTTAAAAGCAAATCTCAAAAGAAAATATCAAAAGAAAAGAAAAAGAAAACGTTGAAAATCAGAAAGGTTCACCTTTTCAAGGACATCCTAGTATCTCTATTGGGGCTATGGACTCCTGGCTAGTAGTAGAACTATGCGAGGGAGAATCATAGTGATAACCTCACCGGGGCTATGGACGCTTGATTGGAAGTGAGGCTCTATCTAGGCTGCTTTTGGAGTTAGAACCCTTACGTAGGCCTGTTAGACTGAATTTGGTCCTTGCTGCAACTTAGGAAATAAAATCAATGCATATGCACACACTTTGACCTTGGTACAGGAAAGGTTTGCTTCCTTGTGATGTCTGAAACCCTGTTTAGGTGTAACCTGATGCTTGGAAAGAAACTAGAGATTCTGAGTTCATGACAAAATGCTTTAGAGCATTTCCCCAGCAGAGTCACCATTTGTTGTGCAGTCTTTGCACACACACCCCACTAAGGTAGGGACCCTCTTTTTCCTGCCTCTCTTTTGTGCTTATCTTTGAAAATCTTCAAGGTTTTGGTCATTGGTGCTTGCTTTGGTTTTGGGTTCCCTTTTGGTTGAGTTCTTGGTGGCCTTGGTGTCTTGTGGATGTCCTTTTGGGTGGTCTTATTTTTCATTTTGTTTTCCCCCTATGTTGTCTTTGTTTGGGTCCTAAGGGTTGTGGTTTTCTCCCTTAGCTTTCCCTTGTTTCTTTTTCCCTTATTTTCTTTTGTTCTGCTAGAGGCGGGGCCAGGATGAAATTTGATTCTGAACTTTTCACAAGTTTCGAGTCCGGTTTCGATTCTGGCTCCGGCTCTGCTTCTCGCTTTCCCTTTTTTGTCTTCGTGATGCCCGCTTTTGGTCTAAGGGTTGGTTCCCTTAATCTTTTCTTTTTCTTCTCTTCTTTCATTGTTTCTTTTTTTCTGCTGGGATCGAAGTCAGGATGGAATCAAATTTTGAACTCTTCCAAAGTTCGAAGTCTGGTTTCCTTTCCCTCTCCGGCTCCCGTCCTTTTTTCTTTGTCATTGCTTTGCCCTTGTTCATGTTGATGGCTTTGCTTTCCTTTCATTGGTTCTTGGTGGAGTCGGGTGCGAAATGGATCATGGCTGAGAACTTTTCCAAAGTTCCCAATCTTGATCCGGTTCTCATCCTGATTCTGCCCCGCTAGTTTGGTTCTTTCTTTTCCAGTGTCATTTTTGGGTTGTTTGGCTTTGGTTTCCCTACGTGTGCTTCATCTCCTCCATTTGCGTTCGCCAGAGTCGGGTGCAAAATGGATCATGACTGGGAAATTTTCCAAAGCTCCTAGTCTTGATCCTGTTCTGGTTCTTGCTCTGGTTTTTCTTGGCTTCTCATGGGTTCCCTTTTCTGGTTCCCACTTCGCTTTCGCCGAGGTGTGTTTTGTTCCTTGTTGTCTTGGCCCTTCATCCATGTTCTATTTTGCCTCCAGTTCTGCCTATCTCCTTTTGGGTTTTTGTTCCTGTTTCCACTCTGCCCCCATCAAGTTGGTTTTAGCTTTGTTTCGCTTGTTCCCCTCTCCTTTCTAGCTCCGCTCCCGCCTGGGCTACTGCTTGGTTCTCCAACCTTGGATTCTATACCTTGCCTGATTTCGACGGTGTATTGTGTATTGATGATGTTTCGTTTGTGTGCAG
This sequence comes from Sequoiadendron giganteum, assembly GCA_007115665.2. Classification (NCBI taxonomy): domain Eukaryota; kingdom Viridiplantae; phylum Streptophyta; class Pinopsida; order Cupressales; family Cupressaceae; genus Sequoiadendron; species Sequoiadendron giganteum. The sequence continues at coordinate 128,665,592 of CM021107.1, read as the reverse complement.
GTTGGATCAATGATGGATGTTGCTGGGATTTGCAAGTGTGTACGTTGTGGATCTGGGTGCGATTTGTGGCCGTGGTAGCATGGCTCGTTCCTACACGAAGGGTTGTTGTAGTTGGTGGCCATTAATGGCTAGTTGGTGGGACATGATGGGCTCTTTTTGGTTGGCATCGATCTGGTTCATTCATTTGCATGTTTAACCCGATCAATGGCTGGCATTATTCTGGCTTTCCTGCACATTTCCATTCCCCTGTTCACATGGGTATTCATTCATGATGGGTGTGGCTCTAGGATCTGCCCCTTGGTTGCGTGCAACCCTGTATTGATCTGATGGTGTCCTTTGTTGCATTTATTGTTGGGCGGTAGGTTACTGTTGTTTGTTGGGACGATCTGGTTGGTGGCCATGAGTTTTGTAACCCTAGCTCTATTCTCGTGCGGGCAATTTTCTATATATTTGGGCACTCTACCTCTTTTAAAAGGTTGGAAGATATAGAGATTAGAGGACTAAGTCGGTAGAGACTTGTAATCATCCATAGGTTAGCAGTAGGATAGCATGTTAGTAGATTAGAAGAAGCTTTCACATTTCAGGCATATGCCGTAACAGACTAGGAATGTTGTAAACATGATGATTTAATAAAAGGCACAGGCATTGTATTATGACTAGTGTCTCCTTTGCATTAAATAATCTTGCATGTTTCTTGTTTCATCTTTCAAAATGCTTGGAAATGTTTGAATATAGTTTAAATTCGATTTTGTAAGGCTTATGACCTCATATCTGAAGTGCTGTAGCGATTCCTGGTTCATTTCTTGGGAAGCTTCTTGATTATGGGAATGTTGTGCAAGGTCAACCTGTACCCCCGTTCATGTGCTTAGTTCAACTATATTTATTCATTCAGCCTCATTGAATGAATACTTTCAGCTTGAAAATCTCTAAAACCTTAGAATATTGTATGGTTTTGTACAAGATTGCAGGTATAGCCTGCGTCGACCAGAAATTAGTTTCAAGGGATTGGTCCATTTTAGGTTTTCTGTCATTTGCATGATTAACATTAGAGGTAGTGTTAGCAATTAGAACTTCTGAAGCCCTTATCTTTTGTTGTTTCTTTATTAAATGATTATGAATCAAAGTTAAAGCATTACTATGTTTAAAATCTGATGAGTTTAGAAGCTCCCAGCATTCATGCGTAAGGCCCCTTGTGATTACTATCATCTTCACATTTTATCACTAAGTTTGTTCTACTGCATTTTCATGACCTGATACTCGAGAGACCTTGGGGTTATCTCTTTGTTCATAGAGATCAACCTTTCGCAAAAGATAGGATAACTTTTATTTTGTCTCAGTCGTTTTCATGCAGAAACACCAAACAACAGGTTCCAATGTTGGAAAAGTGACAATCAATTTTCAGGAGGGAATTGGACACGATGCAACAATGGTAACTATGTAGAAAATGTCAAAGCTTCATTCTATTGAAGGCCTCAAAGCTTTCAAGGATATGTTGGCCAAACTTTGAAGTGTGGACCCATAGGTAATAATACTTGGAAACATGCTAGTTACAAATCTACTGGAGTAAAGCATAGATTTGCAAAACGTAATTGGGTTTCATTTCAACCCAGTCATGACCTAGATCATAGTAAGTAGTTAGTTTTTGATATTTGTGAAGAAGATAGGGGACCAAGAGACTACAAGAAAAGTATTATAGCTAAAAGATAGTATGAAAATGATCCAAATTTTTTGAACAAGCTATATGAAGATAGCGAGCTTGATCTCAAATATCTTAGGGCTTTAAAGTTGCAAGAGAGAGGTGAGTCTCAAGTTCCAATTCAAGGAGGGTTCCATTCAAATCACACAACAAGTCAATTGGTACAGGATTATCAAGTGCCATCCAAAAGTTTTGAACAACCCTAGGATTTCTCTAGCAAGTGCTACTCTGAGTCGGCAATGAGAAATCAACAAAGGAAAATACAAGATGATTTAAGAAAAGAGGCTTTACAAAATTCTTGGCATCAGTGGATTCAAATGGATGTATTGGAAAATAATAAAAATAAGGAGAACTAGAATGAAAAAGGAAAGGGACCACTTGAGAATAAGAAAGCCCAAAAGACCATTACAGGATCACTACCTAAGTAAGGGAAAAAAACCAAAAATAAGGGTTCCAAGAGAAGAAAAAAAAAAAAAGGAGAAATGTGCCAAGAAGGAAATGGTGAAAGAAAATTTGGAGATGGAAAGAGCCCACCCATCCAATGCAGAATGAGCATATCAACATGGTAGAGGAAGGGGGAGATGGTCAAAGGGGTTCCCAAGTGAATCGAAAGGGCATAGTACAGATTTCATTTCCAGAGAATCTATTGCAACCTTAGGTTAAGGATCTCAAAGACAAATAATTGATTTGTAAGTTTGTGAATTTGACCCTTGATTTAGGTAAATTAAAGGAATTGTTGGCTGAGGAATGGGAAGGGGTTCAAGGAGTTTTTTATGTAGAAAAATCTATGGGGATCTTTGTTGTATTTTTTTGTAATAAAGAAAGGCGCAATGTTGTATTTAAAGTTAAATCTTGGATTTTTGAGGGCTCGGGCCTATGCATGTAGCCATGGGTTCTGAATTTTAAACCTCAAGACTTTTCTTTAAGATTTGTTCCTTACTAGATTCCAATGCATGCTTTACCATTGGAATATAGGGTATTGAATTTAATCAAAATCCTAGCTAATCAAGTAGGAATCTTTCTCAAACATGACCATATATTTTTTCAAAACCCTTCAATGCTAGTTAGGATTTGTGTATTACTTGACATCTCAAAATATTTTCCTCAACAAATCCATCTAACATCAAAATTTGGGAAATGGGTTTAGAATGTCATTTTGGAAACCTTGGATAATGCTTGTGCTAAATATCATATGTTAGGGCATAAGCCTATAATTTTTCAGAATAGGCTTGATCATGATGATTCAAACTATGGGTAGTATGCTAAAATTTCTACTAGAGATCTTGATTCATCACTAGATGATAAATCAATATCAAAAATTGTGAATCATGTCAGCAAGGGAACCTAGTGTGAGAAGAAGATAAAGAGCAATATGGAGATAGGAGGGTAGTCTAAGATGAAAAAATACTATTTTGTTTTGTCTATAAAATATTAAGAAGAAGGATATTTTGACATGAATACACATGGATTATTTTCTTAACCTATATTCACCTTCTCTTCCCCAAGTTTTAGAACAACATTTGGACATTAATGTACAAAAATTGATGTTTGAAGATTGTTCAAACCCCCAAGATGTGTCACCAAATAGACACAGGGGTGTTTGTCCTACTCTCCTATATCAAGCCCCATCTACATTGATATCAGAAATTGTAAAGCATGTTAGCAAGGGGACTTGTTGTGAGAAGAAGATAAAGAGCAATCTGGAGATAGGAGGGCAGTCTAAGCCAAGAAAGAATATTTTGATCTCTCTGCAAACCAACAAGAAGAAGTATTTTTTAATGTGAATACACATTGATTATTGTCTTAACCTATATTCACCTTCTCTTCCCAAAGTTTCAGAACAACATTTGGACATTATTGTGTGAAAATTGATATTTGAAGATTGTTATAATCCCCAAGATGTGTCATCAAATAGATGCAAGTGTGTTTGTCCTACTCTCATGTCTCAAGACTATCTACATTGATTCAAACTTCTTAGCATGATAAAATAGATGAGCTAGAATTTCTAGCAAGAAAATTCTTAATATCAGTAGGTTTAGAAATGTATGAGGAAATAGAAGAGGAGTTAGTAGTTGAGGAGGGTTGGGGGAAAGGTGTATCTACTCAAGAGGGCAACATAGCAGGGGTAACAAATCATAAGGTGGATTGGGGGAAAAAAGGGATAACTTGTGAAGGGAATGGGTTAGACAAGTGTACTCATGAATATTTAGATTAGCATCTACAGCAAGTAGAGTCTTTCTTGGTAGACCAAGAAGAAAAAAATATGATTATTCAAAGATATTGTCTATATCTCAAATTCCTTCTAAAGAAATTCTATAGAAGTCACTAGGGAAGTGGGGAAGGAATTCAAATTTGGCTAAGTTGAAATAGGAGATTGAAGTACGAGTTCAAAAAACTATTTATGACTCTATTCCAAACAAATTCCTAAGGAGAGCTTAGTTGCTCTCCTCAAGCAAAATGAAGGTCGTTTCATGCAATGTCAGGGGTATAAATTCCCCTGACAAGAGAACTTATATCAAGCATCAAATTGATGCTTATGGAGCATATATTGTTTTACTTTAGGAATCTTAAACTCTCAATATAGTCATATGAAACCTCCATACAAAAATAAACAAGATGGAAATCGACCCACTCTTCGGCCTAGGAGACCTCTGGAGGGTTGGCTACTTTTTGGAACCCTAAAGAAGTAAATCTTATTTCAACAAGGAATGAGTATAATTGGCAGTTGCTTGAGGCTTCTAAATTTAGCCTGAAGTATTGGTTGTTTAATATTTATGGTCCTAATTCAACAATTGACAAGAAAGAGTTGTGGGATGAAAAAACTCATGTTTTAAATAGTTTGCGTGACATGAAAGTCATTTTGGGAGGATATTTTAATGCCATTCTTTCACTACAGGAAAAAGCTGGCAGTACTAGGCCACCATTGAGAGTGATTAAAGATTTCAATTCCTTCATTCTCACTAATGCTCTGAAATACATTATGCAATCCAAGGGGAAGTACTCTTGGACGAATCGTAGAAAAGGTTTCTTACAAATTGCTAAAATATTAGACAAGTTTTTGGTATCTCCAAATTAGTTTTTAGGGTAGCAGGTTTTGGATTTTGAAATCCTACCTCTTGTTGTCTCTAATCATTATGCAATCTCTTTTCATATATCAAATGTCTCCCTTCCTAAAGGAAAATCATCCTTCAAACTTGAAAGCATGTGGTTTAGGCACCCACATTTTTTTCCTTTGTTGTGTCAATGGTGGATAAATGCTCCATTTGAACAGGGTTAAAATATATATCAGATTTATCAAAAATTAAAACATGTCAAACAAAAAAAAGAAGTATGGAATGAATAGGTGTTTAAAAATGTTTTCCAGTAGAAAGAGGTCATTTTCAAAGAGTTATCAAAAATTCATGAGTACATTATTCAAAATGGATTAGATGATATTTGGTTTGAGAAGTAAAATCAGTTTCAAGGGGATTGGGAAGAGTTATGTGCTAGGGAAGAAATATATTGGCACCATAAATCATGAGAACTATGGTTCAAAGAGGGTGATAGAAATACAAAGTACTTTCATGCTTCTACATAGATAAAAAGAGCTACTTAAGCAATATTTTCAATTCAAGAGATGGCTTGAGGTATCTGGCTAACGTTGGAAGAGGATATTAAGAGAGACATTGAGAAATTATTTTCTAAAATTTTATCAGCCCCACAAGGCAAAGATGATCAGTGCAAGAAAGATGAAGATGAGATTCTTGAAGGTATTCCCTCTCTAGTTCGAGATGAGGATAATGATTCCCTACTCAGACCTTTTTCCTTGGATGAAGTTAAAGGTGTTGTTTTTTATTGCCTCCAGATAAGGTGTCAGGTCCGGATGGATTTACAACAATATTTTTTCAAAAAGGCTAGGATTTTTTATGCTATGATCTATTGTGGGCTCTAGAAGAATCAAGAAGAATAGGTTCCATGTTGAGGCAATTCAATGTGACAAATATTTCATTCATTCTAAAAGTAAAAAACACCCTAAAACCTTTGCAAAATTTAGACCTATATCGCTATGCAACACTGTCTATAAGATCTTTACCATGGAAATATACCTCAAATTGTAGGGCCTCTTATTCCAAAGATTATCTCTCAAGGGAAGGAAGGCTTTGTCCCAAGTCATGAAAAATTTGGAGTATTAATAACACATCAGACCCTTCACTCAATTTATTATGATTGTCTACCTTCTTTCATTGTTAAGCTAGACATGTTGAAGGCTTATGATCGAGTAGATTGAGATTTCCTTAAAGAAGTTCTTGAGAAATTTGATTTCAAAGGGAAATGGCATAGATGGATTAGATCTTGTTTGTTAGAAGCAAAGTTCTCTATCATCCTCATTGGTTCACGTACAGGCTTCTTTGTAGCATCACAAGGAGTGAGACAGGGGGATCCATTATCCCCCTTCCTATTCATTATAATGTTTGAGGTGCTTAGTAGATTAATTACTTATAAGTAGAGCCTAGGAATTTGGGGAGGCATTACTATTTTAAACACAAACATTTCAATAACTCATTCTCTATTTGTAGATGATACCATCTGTTTTGGTAGATCAATTGTGGATGAAGCCATTCAAATCAAACAAGTACTTGACAGGTATTTCTTAGCATCAGGTCAGAAAGTTAATGCCTCGAAGTCAAAAATTTATGTTTTCAATACAAAAGAGGCTATACAAAATAAGATAATTAAAATATTGGGGTTTAAGCAAGCAGAGTTTCCATGTGCATACCTGGGTATTCCTTTCTTCAAAGGTCCAAATAAATCTTCTTATTGGGTTAAAATAGTAGAAAGATTAAAGGCAAGGATTCTAATGTGGAAGGCATGATGGTTATCATTATCTAGGTATAATTCTTTTAATAAAATTAGTATTATCTGCAATCCCTAACTATTTTCTAGCAGTTCTCAAGGCACCAAAGTCTATTATCCTTGCAATTGGGAGCATTATTAGAAATTTTCTATGGAAGGGTAATATGAATGATTGCCAAAAAGTGCCTCTAATATCTTTGCACAATATGGCATTGGAAAAATCTCAAGGAGGAGCAGGTATCCACAATATTTCAATGAAGAACAAGACATTTGTGGCCAAGTTAGTTTGGAAAATGTACACAAAACCTAAATCGAAGTGGTGCGAGTTAATGCAAGATAAGTATCTTGAAACTCCAAACCCCTTGAGGATTCTTACTATTTCAAACCTTCCTTCAGGATCGGCCATGTGGAATTTTTTGACGTCATGTAGGTTGATTATTACTTCATTCATTATGTGGGAAATTAAAGATGGGAAAAGCATGAAGTTTTGGGAGGGCTCGTGGAATGGTAAGCCCCCTTTGTAAAAAAATTAGGAATTACAATAGATAAGGGTTGTATTGTCAAGAGAATGGGGTGAGGATTTTCTAGATTATGTACATTCAATAGAAGGACTTGCCGGTAAAGTAATATGGAAAATGCATTTTGATTCATCTCTTTTTGCCAATCAATTTTCCTTGCTTCAAGACACTCTAAAAAGTAGAATTGTGTTCATTTTAAGGAAGCCTGATTAGATTTTGTGGGCTCCTTTAAATTAGGGCTCCTACTCTCTGAAGCAAGGATATAAATCTCTAATCTAGCATAGGGATCAGTTGGTTTCTCAAAGGGCTTATTCATTTTGCTAGAACAATAAGATTCTTCCAAAAGTTGGGAGCTTTGCATGGTTAGCTTTACCAAAGAGAATTTTAACGAGTGGTCACTTAACTAAACTAAGAATTGTTGATCCTTTCAAGTGTACTTTATGTGAGGAAGAGATAGAGAATGTAGACCATTTGTTTCTACTATGCAATTTTGTGCAAGAATGTTGGATGTTTGTGAAGAGAAATTTGAACTTATATAACCCTTTACCAAATTCTATTTGGGACATCTTCTAGAGTTGGCCATTATTGTATAAAACCTCTTTTTTTGCATCTGTATGGTAAGTTATTCCACCACTAGTAATATGGAATACATGGTGGTAACACAATTTATGCATTTTCAAGAAATCAAGTTCTTCAATTGAGGTCGTCAAAGTTAAGATTGAGAAAACAGTTTCAAAAGTGGTTAATGCTTATGTTCTAAATGTTAGTGTAATTAATTATTTATTACACTAGCATAAGTTAACTTAGGTCTTCATTTAATAATCTAGTCCTAGATTGCATTATTAAATAAATCATAAATAATGTTGTAGGAGATAAGATTCCCTTCTAGAAGATGAGTTGTATTTTCTAGAACTTATGTCAATCATGTCATCATTCCCTAAGTAGGTTGTTAGGGTTCTCGTGTTGTCTCATGTTCTTAGATCAAGACACATGGAAAAATCTTAATGCATCTTGTATCTCACCCTTTCCTATATAAGGAGGGTTATTGTATCATTTGTGTAATACTTCATACCTCATCATTTGAGAGGTCTTAATATCAAGCAAGCACATTCTTGTATATACTCTTATGCAAGGTTTATCATTGTTTTTACAGGTATTCCTGGGTGTCGAGCTAATATCTTTAGCTCTTACATGGTATCAGAGCCTTGCCTACAAGCCCCTTCTCAAATTTGAGGATTGAGCTATGGTTGTAAGATCTTGGTGATTTTTTTGTAAGGTTGGAGGGTTTGCATCTCAGACGAATTTCTGGAGCAAATTGGGTGAAATCCGACCCTTCCATTGCATACGAAAGGTCCAAAGCCCCCATTTTCATACAAAATAGTTCATATTCTAAAGTAAATTTATTTTTTGGTGATTTTTTTTAAAAATTGGGCGACTATCTTAAATTTGACGGCCAAATGACCATCATGGGAGCCCCATCATGTCTTAATTAGGCAATTTTCTGAAAATCACCATAACTTTTGACTCGGGTATCAAATTTTCACGAACGAGATATCGTTGGAAAGCTGTTTCCAGGCTCTATCTAGTGGTGTAGGAATTATTATCATATTTTATTCATATAATATTGTCTTTCTGTTTGAAGTCAGATCTCCCATTTCGACCTTTGAGCTCACAACTTTCAAACAATTTTTCTAATTTTCGTGATTCAAGTTACATTTGGAAGCTATTCAAAAGCTCTATCATTGTGTCCATGCACATTTTCTAGATTCAACACTAGGTATTATTTATTTAGTATTTTGCACATTTGGCATTTTGACTTATTACTTGGACATCCTGAGTCCTCGAGAGGTTCTCTCAATTTGGAAAGACTTCATTTGTAGTACATATCATATTTGGGAGTTTGTAATTAATTTTGAAGGATATTGTCTTTATAATTTTGGAGATCATTCATAGTTTATTATGGTGTTTTCATTTCATCCTACTTTGATCATGTTGAAACGAGGAAACTATACAGAATGAAGAAATAGTATAATCACTCATCTCCAATGGCTTCATTTTTTGTCACATTTGTATAATATTGTTCCCCCTCTTGGTACTAAGAGTAAGAAATTTTCTTGGAATTGCGAAAGGGATCATGTCTTAGGAGTCATTGCAATGCATATTGATGTTTCCACTTTGAAAAGTGTTGATATTTGTGATTACCCTCATACTCTTTGGACTAAAATTTGGGAGATACATGAAGATCATGATACTGAACCATTCCTAGATGATCCTATTTCAGACTGTCTTGTACCTCTTTTTCTTTCAAATAGGATACCCTATGAGGCAGATACTATGTGGGAGTTTGAATATTTGGAATACTTTGAATCTTTAGATGAGGATGAGGATGAAGAGGGTTCTTCCGATGCTCCTCCTTCTCCATAAGAGATAGTTGATGTACCTTCACTTTCAATGATTCCTTATGCAATGTCATTGACTGAGGCTCCTATCATTCCTATTCAACAGGAACATTCTCATGGTGATGATTCATTGAGAACGTCTTGTGATTCATTACAATCATTATCTCATTGTCTTCCTAATTAGGATTCCTATCTATCAAACATTGCATCCTTGTTTGTGGATTCTCACATTTCAGATTTGGAGGACATATTTGAGGGGATATCTCTCCTTTTTGATGACAACCATTGCACACCTGTTGTCAAATCATCACAGTCTTTGGATCTTGTTCAACATTAGTTTCTGCATCATCCTGGTTTATCACCTTCTTCATTGATTGGGCATGTACCTAATTTGATTGTGGCATCTTCGTCTTCATCAGGCAAGGCTCGACACATGAGAAACCTTTAGAGACATCATCAAAATCCATATTCATCCTTCCTTCCTTCAATTCCTATCTGAAATGGGAAGCATCTCAACACTTGCACTGGGTTTTGTTTCTTCCAAAAGGGAGACAAGTTGTTTGTCGACATTGGATCATATTTTTTCTACAGGTACTTACCATTCTTACAGGTGATCACATGTTCTGGGGGGGGCTATATAGTCTCTCTATTTCCTCCCTATGGAGGGGATTTTGATTGTATTGTATCCATGTGACAGATGGTGTTCTTGGGGGGTATTTTGGAGTCCTTCATCCTTACTCACTTTTCTGTATTTCATCTCCTTTTTGGAGAGGGGTTTTCCTCCACCGGGTTTTCCCCTTTTCTCCGTTTGTGGGATATTTGTTGCATCTTCATTCTCATATGTACATGGGTACCTAAAATGGCCATAATGTAGCCGAGACCCATTATCTCTACATAATCAATGCATTTTTCATTTCCTCCCTAAGCTGCACTTATGGGGGGCGTTAGTGTAATTAATTATTTATTACACTATCATAACTTAACTTAGGTCTTCATTTAATAATTTAGTCCTAGGTTGCATTATTAAACAAATCATAAATAATGTTGTAGGAGATAAGATTCATGTCTAGAAGATGAGTTGTCTTTTCTAGAACTTATTTCAATCATGTCATCATTCCCTAGGTAGGTTGTTAGGGTTCTCATGTTGTCTCATGTTGTTAGATCAAGACACATGGAAACATATTAATGAATCTTGTATGTACCCTTTCCTATATAATGAGGGTTATTGTATCATTTGTATAATACTTCATACCTCATCATTTGAGAGGTCTTAATATCAAGCAAGCTCATTCTTTCATATCCTCTTGTGGAAGGTTTATCATTATTTTTGTAGGTGTTCCTGGGTGTTGAGCTAATATCTTCATCTCTTACACCGAAAAATAAGAACACATCCTCCTTATTCATAAGTTGGGATGACTCTATTTTGAAGAACTGGAAGAACATAATCTTGCTATTTGCAAGAAGTTTACATCAAAATAGCATAGTGAAGGTGAATAGAAAAGAAATCAAATGGAAGCACCCATGCTCTGATTTTTCCAAACTTAACTTTGATGGTGCATCAAGAGGGAATTCGGGCATCTCAGGGGCAAGAATTTGTACCTGAGAATCTTTCGGATCAATAATAGTGGCTAGTTCATTTTCACTTCCAGTGGGTACGAATAATGTGGTTGAGCCTCAAGCAGTTCTAGAAGGATTGGAAATTTCCCTAAAATTGGGTATTCAACAAATTCATATCGAGGGGGATTCCTTAATTACAATTAATGCCCGCAAGGAGAGAAAGGTGCACAATTGGTGTTTGAAATATATTTTACAAAAAATATGGTTTTTGTTGGACAAATTTTAAGCTTTTATCATCTCACATACTTACAGAGAGGGGAATGGCATGGCAAACAAATTGGTGAATATGGGTTGTGATTGGAAATAAAGTGTTGTGTCTAATGACATATAATTGTAAGCATATATGGAATTTGTTGCAATAGTTGTTAAGGAAGCCATGATTTCAACCATGTGTGAAAGAAAATTATAATTCATTCATAAATGCAAAATCACATTGTTATGGTAATGGATAAATAGGTGTAATCACATTGTCATCAGCCTAGTTGAGTAGGATGATGGTCGCAATAAAAAATGAAGCAAGATGAAGGTGGCAATAATAAATAATAACCTGTTTGGTGGGTGGTGTCAGTTGTGATGTTGATTTCTTACCCTTTCGAATAGTCTCTTCATATGTATTGAAAATACTAAAAGAAAAGACAAGCAGCTATTTGAAAAGTTTACAAGAAAAGTTTTTGACTTAATTCTAGAGCACCAAGTTCTAGAGCAACAAATTTAGAAAACACAGTTCAGATTTGGCTAGAGATATGTCAGTGGTATCATAACAGTAGGACCTTAATGAGCAACATAAATGGATCTATAAGATACATGCCTATGATTTCAATATTGAATATGTTAAGGGCAAGTAGAATGTGTTGCCGATGCCAAAATTTTGGAGCAACAAATTCTGGAGCATCAAGCTCTAGAGAAACAGATTCAAAAAATATAGATCAGATTTGGTTCAAGAAAGAAGGGTGCAGGGTCCTTTTCTAGACATGATCTTAATAGCATAGGAAGACTCAATAGAGAATTCAGTCCAGGGGTCATGCAAGGGTTTATTTCATTTTTTATTTCTTCATGCCAAAATCTATCTATGTTTCAAGCCATAAAAACATTTTTTTGTTGTGAGTTTCTAAATATTTTGTATAATCAGCCCATTTTTAGTAGCAAACTAGGGTCTGGCAGATAGTTTATCACTGTAAAGGTGTTTTTGGGACCACATAATCTATTACCTATTGTAAATTTTATTATTATTAATATATCTACATGCCTTTTTCCTTTTGCCTAAAAAAAAAGATCATAGTTGATTTCAAAGAAAATCCAAACTATAAAGGACTCTACCATATTGCTCCTTCTCAAGAAGACCATTGCAAAATTGATGAGGTTCTCTTTGGAATAGATTCACACATAATTAGATAGAGAGATTTTGACAAAGGGAGAAGAATGAAGTAATTAAAGGAATAGACTATAATTAAAAAGATGAGTATAAGTGATAATATTTTTTTAAATTAATAGCATCCTCTTGGCTGACCACCATGTATTTAAAAGGCGCACACACATAATCACCCAAGAGAGTTATATAAAAAATGAGAGTTCATATAGAACGATTATACTTTATAATCAAAAGAAAATCATATATTAAGAAAAGTATATATATTAATGAGGGAAATATTATATAAAATCAGTGATTATATTCTATAAAGCAGTACTTCATTATAAGATAGAGATTAATGATATAAAAGGTTGTGATTCTATTTAAAGAAAGGAAAATACAAAGTCAGATAAAACAGAATTAAGAAAAAGACAAATAAAAAGTCAGCAAAGAATATGATACTTGGCAGTGATTCCATCTAAAGAAACATCAATGGTTATTATTTTTAAGACTAATAAGAGCAGAGGTTCATTATATGTGTAGGACAGTGATTAATAATAAGAAGGCATGGATTAATTATAAAGGAGCAGCGATTGACAGTAAAGGAGCAGTGATTATTAAAATTCATTATCAAAGGAAACGATTCATTTACAAAGGTTGTCTCTATTCAAAAGGATCTCTCTTCATAGAGACATAAAGATATAAAAGGTGATTGTGGAATTTGTTCATAAAGATATAAAAGGTGATTGTGGAATGTGGGTTGAATAAAGGTGATATCATAAATACATCAGTAGATCCAAGTGTATAAAAAGCAGATTTTTAAGAAGAATATATCTATATTTTAAGATAGATTTGTGAAAAGTTAAAAGGCAGATTTATATGAAGAATTTATAGCAGAATGATAAGAAGAAATCAATGAAGTATTTTTTATTTGAAAAACAGATCTAGAAGAAGAGAAGGAGCAAAAATATGAAGTATAAATCAAATTTATTTTAAAGAGAAGTATGTGTGGTTGCAAGAAGATGATATGAGAAAATTTTGAATAGAGATATTGATATTATTTATGATGAGATTTGAAGGGAAGAGTACATGATTTGGATTAGATTTGTCTAAGGGAGCAGTACATTATTTGTGATCAGATTTGTGTAAAGGAGAACAATATAATTCATTAGTGAATTGGTAGGTTGGTGTGTTTAGAATTTGTAAAAAACAAAAATTAATAAAAGCAATATTTTTTCCGTGGTTTTCTCCCATAAGAATTTCCACGTAGATCTTGGTGTTCTTGTGTTCTTAATTGTCAAGATCTTGCATGGTTATGATTGTTATGATTAAATTAAGTTTAAGTTGATAAAAGTTTGTATTATACTAATTCAATCCCCTCTCCCCTCCCACCAGCCCCCTCCTTCCCCCGTCAATCAGTATAATCGTGTGCTCATAAGAGCTTGGATGCCAATTACAGAAATTCCAACTATCATATATATTCTAATGACAACTTTGTGCTCCTTGAATGCCTTGATATCAGATGAAGGCAAACAAACAATGGTGATTTGTTGATCACAATATAAACAATAATACAAAAGTCCCAAATTGTCTTTGATATAATAAGAAGTACGACGTCTATTACATAAAGTTTCAAAAATATGTAGAATATTATGACACAACCATTTTTACCAATAATCCAACTACACTATTTAATGCATACAAAAAAATCAAATACATAATTTTTTTTCAAAAAAACGCACATACATAATTAATAAACCCATGAACATTACAAAAATTGTCAAAAATATAACTGCTGTGTGTTTATGGCTGCCAACATAATCTTCCGTATTTAAATCTATTTCCTCTCAACTTCCAATATTAGTCCGCCATGACGAAAGTCTTAAAAGCACAAGTTCAAAGGGATGAGTTTTACAAAAGATACATTTCTTTCGTTTCATAGCAATCAAATTCTAATACATAATCATTAAAATGATTTGATACAGAGGAAGGTATTCTTGCAGTCGCAAATTCAATCGCTTTCTCATGAACCAGCTCTCTTAAACGTCCAGAATAACAATCACTTTCACGATATTATATTTGCCAGGGTATCTGGTTTCATTCGAACTTGATGAATGAAAAAGACATTTTCACAAGCGAATACCTATATTGTCGGTAATTTGTCAAAGACTTGAGTTGTATATCCACAATTTCCAACAATATATAAAGTTGGCTGTGAATAACTCATTCACGTTCTTCTATTTAACTATTACTTTATTCATTGATATGTTAAAATCGAATGACATTTGTTTATGATCCAAAGTCAAGTTTTCACGTCGCTACTTAATTGGAGGCTGCTTAGTTTAGCGGGGATTCACATTGGTTCATAATTTCATCACTTCTTCGAGGTTCTAAATTTTCTTGTTTTCAAACTTACGTGGCATCATAGCACATACAAAGTTAATTCTATATGGTTTCTTGGCTATGATTGGTTACTTATGTAATAAAATGAGTATTTTTACTATTATTCAAATGACGTCCATTTGTGTGGTTGGGTGCATGTAAGGTAGACCTCCCCATTGATCCATGTGAGTGGTTACGAGACAATTGTTCCAAGTTGGGTGGTAGTCTTAAGGTGTAGGTTGTAATAGGTTATTACTTGTAATAAATGGAAAATCTTAGCTTTATTCCACAAGTCTATGTATGTGGTTTTCAAGTTAGTTGGATGGGTGTCATCTACATTAGTTAGTATTAGAGCATTCAATGGGTTCGATTACATCAATAAAGATTGTGTTTTCATGGGTATGTCATATTTCAAGTGAATTTATCAATATTAATACATTTAGTTATTTTCAAATGAAAGTCAAATTTTAATCAAATATATGATTTAGCTAGTTTCATTTTATATAAATTAGATCTAGGTCACATGTTCTCGTGAACGTGTCTACTAAATGCTTATGTAACACAACTTTGAAGGTAATTTACCAAACAATTATTTCAAAAAAAAAAAAAAAAACTTGATTTTCTCACAGTTCTTATTCATCTTAATAATTTTGTAAAAATTTAAAAATGCTCTTTTGTATACTGTGTATTTATAAAAAATAAAATTTAATAGTTTAATTATTACTTATATTTTTTTATTAGTTTACTAAAAATAGATCATGTCAACACCAAAATATGGAATTGATTGTCTTTTAAGAAAATATTAACAAATATGGTGGACTATAGAAGAGATTCATAATGACAATTTTACTATATGAAATAAATAGTTAAGACAAAAGTTAACATCCCATCAAAATAGTTGTTCTTTTAATAGACACAAATTATAAGATTATCTAAAGATATATTTATCAAATTTAAAAAAATAATAATCCATCCACTAAAGTTTTAAGTTATAAATACAAACAAAAAAATGAAGGAAAAAAATTATTTTACAAATAGTAACATCCCACTTAACCTTAGTATTTTCTTAGCAATTGAATTATAGTTCACCACTTTTAAGTGACTCAAGTTAAGAAGTTAACTTAGTGTTGTTTGTTTCCTTTATAAAAGTGACATATCTTTCGACTTTCGTCGATATTAATTATTCTATCCATTTAAGTCCCTCATTTTCTTTCACAATAACACACTCATCTCTATATTTTCATTGTCATTTTGTATCTCTAAGTGCATCATAATTTTGAAAAAAATTTATCTTTTATAATAAATGAAAAAAATATGCCTCAATAAATATTAAATTTTGAATATCTTCAAGAAATTCATGAGAATGAATGGGAAGAAAATAAAATTTTTAGGATAAGGTGCACTATTTGTGCAAAAAAATCAAAGTTACAAGATGAAAAGAGACTATAAGATTTTTTTATAAAGGATTATGCAATCAAAATTCCAAGACAAAGAAAAAGATGATTCTAGAAGAAAAGTGGACCAACCATAACTCAAAAATAAATAACAAAATATAGGTATTCAAAAGAAATCATGGTCCATAAATATGTTTTTATTTAATTATTTTGAATCTTATAATTATACTAGCATGCTTAAAAGGGATAGTAAGGATATAGGATCCAAATTGCTAGAAAATATGAGCCATGATAGAAAGAACACTAAAAGTATGGTTAATGAATATTTTAACTCATCATAATCAATGATAGACCACTACATGAGGGGTTTAGTTATATAAGCTCAAAGAAGTGGTCTAGAACATGCATAAACCAAGGACAATTTAGTAGATGTAAAATTTTATTTTGTATAATATTTATAAAACTTTAAGATGATTGCAGGTTGTCTCCTCAAGAGAAAAAAGATGACAATTCAAATATAAATACTACTTAAAATAAAAAAGGATGAAAATACAACACTTGAAAAGATGAGAATAAGAAATAGGGAGATTCCACTCTACTTCACTAATATGCAAGACTCTTAAAGTAGGTATCTAAGAGTGTTTGGATAAAGAATTAAAGAGTGTATTTTTTATTTCAATTGAATGAATAAATGAGATGTTGCATAGATTACTTATTCATTGCATTAGTTGTAGAAGAATTTATTTGGGAAAAAATTACATAGATTACTAATCCACTTGTGCAAAATCTCATAGAAATGAGTCCTAGAAGGAAAATATCATTTAATACCTTCATTTGAAGGTAAAAGGTCTATTATGTGTGAATGAGTTCAAATGAATATTTTGAATCAAGTCAAGGTTTATTTTTGAAATTTTAATGTCATTTCCAAAATAATCATGAGGAAGGACCTCCAACTAAAGGTACCTTTGAATGAAGGGAATTTAATTGAATTTAATTTGTTTAAATCCCATTTTTAAGAAGACCCTTAATCAGAGCTTAGGTAGTGCTCCATCTTTTGATCACCTAATTTTCAATAGAAAATGTTGATTTGAGGTAAGATTTTAAAAGTTGAATGAAATTGTTATGGCACAATATTTTTCACAATCTTAATCTTGAAAGTAAGATTTCAAAATACATAATTTAAAAAAAAAAATAGACAAAATGAGGTTTTTACCAAACATAATGGTCTATGTCTAACATGTTGAAAAATAGAAAAATGTATGCTTTATTTTTTTAAAATATGTCTATTGATGTCCTTGTTTATACAACAATAATAATTTGGATGTGTACAATAAAAATATATGATGGATACACAAATATTACTTTAGATTATAATCAATATGAATTAAAATAATAATAAAATATGCAATAAAAAAATTAAAATCATCCGTGCCCTCAATACTATTATTAATTTTCTATTTTAAGAAATTATAAATTGGTCTTGTTTCTAAAATATTTGCAAAATATCACTAATTTAAAATATTATAAAAATATTAAAGATAATTTATTAACAAATGTTTAAAAAATATTTATTTATTTTTATTTTAAAAAATATATATTTAAAATCTACACATGAGGTTTTAAAAATCAATAATTCACATCATCTTGAAATTCGTAATGATTTTCTTTCTATAAATGACATAAAGTGAACTTTGATTTTAAATGTTGATTTTAGTGTCCCACTTATGTCAAAAAGTGGGACACCTTTATGCTCCTACCCAACCACTATAGGGAAATGTGCAAATAAAATAAAATATAATATTGTGGAGAAGAAGTAGATGTGCAAAAAATGATATTAAAATTAGAAATTGAGAACTCAAATCAATTCTTTACCTAATTCAGTCAAGTGGGCATGTTCCTCATCCCCACACAATGAGCAAATTAAACTCATTTATTTTTTTCTTTATTTCCTTTTTTTTCAATAAATAGAATTTTATTTTCATACTCTCAAATAATGAGTGTACAACATACTCGCTACTTTTTCTAAAACTAGAGCTGAAAACTTGAATAAAACTATATTTATACAAAGAAATGTATCCAATGATAGTCATTTTCCCATACAAATAAAAAAATATTACCTCTTTCTTTTATTCAAGTAAAATTTTTATCAAAGAATAAAATGACAATTGGTCATATCATTCAATTGTGGTGTAGAATGGTTCAAGATTTGTTCTTTCTTTGAAATTGGTTCTTTAGTGTGCTTCTTTCCCAGTAGTGGATAGTCACTTTTTCTTTTTCAATTCCTCAAATATTTTGATGGAATCTCTAGCATTTCCCATCCCAATATCATTCAATCTTGTAATGATATAGTTAATTTAATTACTTTTACACATAATCAAATTCTCCATTATCACTATCATTTAGTATCTCCAATTAACATAGTAATTATAAATTATTGGTTTGTTATTCTCTACCATTAATTAAAGAAATAAAAAATCATCATGTTTGAAATATGTACCAAGGCTGTAAGATCTAGCTCACTAGAAAGGATGCCATATTATGGAATATAAATTGTTTCACTAGAAAGGATGCCATATTATGGAATATAAATTGTAAAGGATGGTCAAGTAACAATTAAGCCTGTTATAATCAAGGAATACCACTTGATAAGGGCCTTATTTATGAAATCATGAAAATTGGAGGAAGATCAATGAAAGGGTCTACACCATGCACAAACTAAGATATTTAAAGGGAGGCAAAAAATTCCTCTAATGTTATTTTTTTTGTAAATCCATAAAAAGGATTGTAGGTAAAGTCTCAAAATTAAATGAAGAAATTGAGAGATTTTGCTTTATCTACTTCACCATTAGCCACTAAGAAGGTAAACAAACATTTGGGTAAATATGGTAAAATGGAAATCCTAATTATCTTGTAGCCCTATTTTCATTCTTCTTAGTTAGTGACTTTTATGTTGTTAAATAGTTCTCCTTATTACCTATTACTATTCTTACTAACATACTTATTTATGATGTTGATTTCTAATAAACCTTGTTGGTTGGTAACTTTAATGATTCATGGATTCTCACATTGGTAATCATTAACTACTAGGTATTTATATATAATCTGACATGTGTTTGGGTGATGGTGATCTAATTCCTTGAAGGTATTGGTGATTGTGTTCATATTTTTAATTATTGTGAGTTTTATAAATATTGTATTACAAGGAACACATTTTGGTTTCCACATGTTTCTATTATATTACTTTTTAGGAAGTTAATTCTATAAGTCTACTAAGTACATAATTTTATTTAATATGACTTTTGATATATCATTGTAATATAAAGTTGTTAAATTATTGATATACTTATGATGAATGGTGATGCATGATCATGTGATGCTATCATACATAACCTATATAGTGGCTATAGACTCCACAATTAGTTAAATTCATTCATATCTTCTCCTCCTTAATTGGGAAAGGGTTAACTAGTCTTTCCACTCTCCTAGAATCTTGACACACATTTTTGTTCTCAAAACTATACTACTAAGTTCTCTATTATACTATTAAGTCTCTTTATGTCCTCTATATCTAAGGACACTCACAATTCTTCCATTTTTGTAGGTACTTTGGGCTCCATCCCTTCTCTCTCTTCATATATCCATCCTTACACAACTCCATACTAAGTTTCCCTTCCATTCAAGTCCTCAAACTAAATTTCTAGGCTACTCCCACACCTTCATTTTTGTGGAGAAAAACTTTCAAAAACCTCATAGTACCCCCTCTTCGCACACCACTAACACTTCATCAACCTAATTTCTTTTTCCACTATAGTACATACAACACAATAGTGGTAAGAGGCCTTTTAGGGTTTAATAGGTGCATCCATTGTACTCACCACAAACACCTATAATTAGGAATCACACACTCCCAATAATATTTCCCTTTCAAGGATAAAGCATGTCCTCATAAGGAATTCACTAAGACAATTTTAAAAAATAGAGCTAATATTTTTGTTTCTCTATAATACTTTTAAGTAATATCTATCAATGAATAAGAAATTTTCAAATTTCATAAATGATATGCACTAGAGAATTTAGGCAAGAAAATCCTAAAACTTGTAAATTAGCTGAAAAAAAATGCATTAGTATATATGATGGTCACCAACATCATGTTTTGTAACTATAACCCAACTAGACATGAGCACCTTATTAGACTCCTAGCACTTTTCTAGAACATGAGTGTGCTCCCTGAATGCATCTAAGAAAATTTCTCTACTCTTTATTAACTTTCTAGAACCCTTCAATAATACCAAAATAATAAACAATTTGAATTATTTTAAGTAAATTAGAAAGAGAAATAAATACTTAGTGTGAATGCCATATTTATTTCTTTACATTTTCAACCACACGGATAGCTTGGGCATATAATTATAAAAGTTAAGCTCACTATTTTTAATCTGTTTTTAAATATACCAATAATCTAGTGTCCACAGTGCATATCTCTATGCATCAATTAAAAAAAAATGCTTTGTGGTGCTACAAAATAATTTTAATGTTAAAAGTATTACGTTTCCACAGTCGAATATAATAGCTCTAAAACTCTATCACAGATTTTGGCATCAACATACAATTCGTAATCCTCAATAAAAGAAAAAATGGTAAAATCCAAGCTTCCCATTATGAAAGAAAAAATTGTATAATCCAAGCTTCCCAAATGGTGTTCAATAAGACATAAATGCTGATTGAAAGCTACAGAATGCCAGACTGATAGTAAAACCTTGTACAATGAAAAGACTACAGTATGACAAGACCATGTACAGTGCCAAAAAAAGATTATATGAGAGACTAGGTTTTCATATCTTTTCGCTATTCAATTAGCCAATCATAAAGCGACACAGTCCAAAATGAAGACGAGTACTGCCTGGATCTACAAATCATGACTACATGCTTGTTTACTGGTCTTTCTAAAGCTAAGGGAGAGACATCTTTTTTTTCAGACTTTCTAAAGGAAATACATGTGTTGCCTCTCTACCAGAGGCATCAAGGCGTTAGTCTATTCTTCAATTGACATACCAGCTCTTGGAAAAGTAAAAAACAAAGTGCAAGATATAAAAGCCCACTTGCAACTCAACGTTCAACATTCAACATTGTTAGTTTTCAACAAGAAAAGGAGAAATGAGAATAAAGTTTGTTGAATACAGAAAAGTTGAAGAATAACAAGAAAAGCAGAAACGAAAATAAGAAACTGACATACCTTCGTTTTAGTCGAATAACAAGAAAAGAAGAAATGAGAATAAAGTAAATAGAGAATCAGATTGTTCTAGTCCTAACTTTTAGGTGGAAGCTAGATTAATGAAGAAAAATTGTCTGATAGGGAAGTTGGACCATCAAAAAGGAGATTTCCTGATCTCATAAGCCAGGTGATACCCATTCTCATTAACTCAATATACATGGCTGTACTTATAAACTACGCATTATGTGAGATATAGAAGGAGATATTGTTATTTGTCATGTTGTATTTTGCCAATTAATTATGACATGCCAGTATCTTTGCAAATCTATTGTATGCTAGACTCTTAGAGTATATACTAAAGCTAATGCAAAATGTTCGGGATTGCCACAAGTAATTGAGAAGATTTGATCGCAATAAGGTGGTTATCAGCTCTGATTTGGAAATTGAAAGGAGATGAGCACTTTAGACATCCACTGAAATTGCATTACTTTCATCCGAATTCTCTTATAGACTTCTTGTATCATGTTCCATTCAGCTATCACCAATAGAGTACATAAAATTTAATATGAGGTGAAAGAATAGACTTACAGGACTTCGATATAACATTCGAAGTATCGCTAACAGATTGCTAGGATGCATTCTATTCCATAGGGAAGGGAAAATAAAAAAGAAAAATTGTAACTACCAACATTTTGTGTTGTTAATTATGATGATCATACGTCATGGAAAACTTTTTTATGAAGAAATTTTCAACATTGTTTAGTTCTAAACCCTTTCATGAGTATCGAGGAAGGTTTTAGTGCCATACCCATCCTTGATAACTCTTAGAAATAGTTTAGGAGGTTATATTTTTTCTGTACAATAACATGCAGATATTCGAGTTCAATATTTTCATTAACCATCCCAGCCTACATAGTTTCCCTCATCAGTCATATTTACATCAAGTCTGTAATCTTTGTCAGCAACCTCGCAAATTAAAGAAGCATAGAAATCTGTTTATATGCAGAATAGATTAACTACGTAGTAGTAAGGATCATAAAAAACAAAGCCTCTTCCGATCATACAATTACTTGATCAGCACCGACTAGTACTAATCTATTCCTCACACTTGTAATTTTTCACAGTCAAAGCTCTAGCAATACTGGCCTATTAGGGAAGATAAATAAATATCTTAGTTCGATTTCAATTTGAGCTTTTCCTTATCCAAGTTTACAAAGTCATATTTAACTAGCATTTATCATGCAGATTGATCATTAGCCTCTATATTTTACAGGATAATAATGCCGGTTTCTTCACATCAGATAACAAAGAAGGCCAACAAAATGATGACAATTATACTTTAACATCCTGACCTATGCATCAGTTATATTTGCTTGACCAGACGGCAGAGCTTCTGATGAAGACTTGTCTTGTCAAAATGTTCAATATCTGAAGCCTGCAATGCAGCTAAAACGTTACATATTTTAGTGATTTCATGATGGTCAGAAAAATGTTCTAACTAATCAATGCCTCAAACCATAGTTATAAGTTGTAAATAAATTCTCTACAGAAATCACATAAAGATTAACTTTAACCTAGATAACTCGAGCAAACAGCGGTTAAAAATCACAAATCAATATACCTTGGTGTATAAGGTATGAAATTCTTTGTCCTCTGTGGTGTAGACATTGGCACTAACTACATCAAGCCCCTCATTCTCCAGCGCAAGGAGAATATCAGACAAGACAACTTGACATTTTAACGAGCTTGTTGTGACTTCAATACCTGAACCAATAGCCATTATTTTCACAGAAGGAAAAGACTGTGATCCACCAATAAATGGCAAAACATTACAATTTTTCTCTTCAGAATTAGATACGGAAAAAGTTCCCATGTCTTCTCTTCTCTTGGCAAGCTCATTAACATGTTCCTGCAGATGCTTAATGTACTCAGCGGCTCCCTCGACTTGATCTGACAGTGATCGTCTTCCCTGCACAACACACTTCTTCAACTGTAAGTTGACCTAAGGATGACCTAAAAGCGATCCACCAAATTTTCCCAACATTCTCAACGAACTAAACATGAAATTGCCTTACCAGAATATATTCTTCTGGAAGTAAAGATCTCAATACAGAAACCCTTGTTTTCATGTCAATCCGCCTCTGCCTTTCAATAAACTTGTGCATCTGTTTGGGATTGGCATTTCCTGCCTTACTGTTGATAAGCCCTCTAGTGGAAACCCTAGGCAAAATTTTAGAATGGGTGTGTTGCACCATTGAATAATCAACCACTTGTGGAATGAGGGGAAAACTTGCTGTTTCATTATCCCCGTAATGAATAATATAAGGAGATTGAACTAGGGTATTTTGGCATGAGTTGTTCATGTTTAGATCTTTCTTACCAAACTCAATCGTGTTCATATCTTTCTGCCGGGGCCGGACAATCCTAACTACTAAATATTAATCAGTACTTCATATAAGGTTTATTTTAAAAAACCCTAGAATCTATAATAAAGACATGGATGAGCATATAGAAAATATGTACCATTACTGGAACGTGCAATTTGCAGACAAAGCCCGGCAAAACATGGGGCCAATCCTTAGAAAGTTCTGCAATTAGAGATCTATGTAGATCATTGCAGAGCCGCAAGTAGAAGGAGATTTGTCGGATTTAATCCCCACAGAACAGACATAGTACCTGTTTCAGGGAAAATAAGCCATTTCATCTTTAGATTGTAGCAAATACTGCTTCAGCAGCTTCTGACATGGACAGGTATAAAATTTATTAAAGCTTCAATAATTCAGGCATACGAAGTTATGAAATACCGTGGAAGATGCGCACAATCCCTATTTACAAGGTCCTGGGTGTCTTCCTATGCATTTTTTAAAAGTAAGGACTGGCTTTATTTCTATGAACTTTTCATAATTATACAAACCACGTTTATTAGAGTTAAACCAGAACGTGGCCTTTCCCATTTGGCAAGTTGTTAATTAATTGAAGTTAGCTTTTCAAAATGGATACCCTATTTGCAAGGAACCCTCAATATGGTCATGCCTACTTTAAAGAATTGAGGATGGTGGATGATTTACCTTAATGAGAATGTGCTTTAATTTTGTGTGCAGCTTTATATTGATTTTATATGATATTTACATTATTTATTTTCCCAATTTAGGATATAATGTCAATTTCATTTTTATGGTATCGAGGTCTATTAATATTAGATTCTTGGTGGATTCATTGAGTACTGTTCAACTTTATCAATAGATAGAAGTAAATTAGATTTATGTTAAATGAAAATAATTTATTATGAGAGTGAAATAAGTATAAGAATAAAATTAAATTTATGGAGGTTAGATTTTATGTGGTAACAATATTGATCATAAATTGTAAGATTGAATGGCAATCAATCAAACACATGTTGGCAATCTCTATCTATTTAAATTATATGATAGATAATCATTGATTTTAATTTTCACTAATTATATTCTTGTATGAATTCAAATCTTATGGAGTCTAAAATTTTGTGATGTTGAAGAATTTATTTGTTGTTTTTATGTTGTAAATGACCATATCTTATATATGACTTGGAAAAAGTCATTGTTAACTACTTCAAAGTTCTACCTTGCTAATGATATGAGGCATCAACAAACACATGTAGATTATTTATAACAACCTATATAATGTCATTTGTATGTTGTGTGCCATTCATAATATTACCAAGTTTCTATTTTTAATCCTTATGGCGGGTTTCTTATGGTGTGGGCTCATGATTTTTTTATAAATATAATGATATCCTTGATTTATTTTAATTAAAATATAGTATATGCCTTTTTTAATAGAAGTATAGATTTCTTGGTGTAAGTGTGTTTTAATATTTTATAATAATTTAAAAATAATAATTATAGAGTTACATAATGGTTAAAATAGTATACTTTACACATTTTTTTGCTTTTTGTTTTGTTTACTTTGACTTGGTTATTCTTTATAAGATGATTAATATAATTGATATATTTTTATGTAAAATTTGACACATAATTTAAGTCTAACTTGATTCCATCTATACTCGCTCTCAAGAAATTATCCTTATCCTATTTTTACCTATCGTTCATTTCAATTTAAATTTATAGTTTGTAAAATTTGTCAAAGTCAATTGGACAATTTGTAAAAGTAACCAAAAAATTTGAAACTCAAGTTCAAATTTGAGCTTGAGCCAATCCCTTTTCTAATTTTTTTTTTGTTTACAACTTAATGGTGAAATGCTTCATTTATACCCTTTTGAATTTTATTGAAAGACTAACCCTAAGTCTTTTGAAAAGATCCCGAACTTGGATATCAATCAAGAGCTCTTACTTCTAGCTTGCATCACCACTTAGAGAGTGTAATTGGAGAATCAACATTGCATCATTTACTTACATCAATATCAAGGGAATATTCAATGAGTGTTTATTAACATCAATTATTTATACAAAATTGTTAAATCAATATCTTAGAGGTTTAAGAAAAGAAGAATATATCCTTGCCGAGAGAACCCCCAAAAGATGTCCCTTTACACCATTGGTTAGCTAATTAAAAGCATAGACATTAAGGTGAACCAAAAACATATATCAAAATTATCAAAATTCAAGTTTATATACTAGAGTTGAAACCCATATACAAAATTCAGTCCAAAATTTCAAATGTGAATGAATTAACAAATACATTTGATTTTTTAGATTTCAAAATGCAAACCTTAAATTTTTACACATTGACAGATTACTTCCAAATATTTTACACTATATATTCCATCATTTAATTTTAACTATATACTTTTATTTTAATATTTAAATTCCATATATATTTTTATTTTTATTCCAAATAATTTTAACCAATTCTTTATTTTCAACAAATTATTTACTCATTACAATTTAATTTATTCCCCTGAAATATTTATGCGAAGCGTGCTTATTTCTGTTAAAAAAATACATTTACCCACAACATGAGCTTCCACCTGCATTTGTCCATATCTTGGGTGAGATTTGTGAGAAATAGAATATTACATACCACATGCTATTGACAGTATATTGAAAATAAAGTAATGCACACCTACCACCATTGACAGTATATGAATAGTTAAAAACATTCCTCAAATGGAAATTCATGGCATTCAAATCTGGGCACAGGAATACTAACGTGACAAATCGATTTTCTTACAGTAGATAGGATTACATCTAAAATTTCGGTGCCCCTTTTTTCGCTGTCTCCAACAAACTTCCAAATGAAATTAGCAAAATTTCTAGCTTTTCCGTCAAATTAAGAGGTTATGAAAGTAAAGGAAATTAAGAGGTTATGAAAGTAAAGGCCCTGCTGAAAGAAAAATGAACTCAAGCTGAATAGGTCCACTAGCCTATTGGTATTAGCTACCTGTGTTGACAATACCTTCTTGTCTTGTTAGCCACCGTCTCAGGCCATAATAGATATTTTAATTTCTTTATTATTAAATTCTTATGGAATGTACAAAATTAGTATTAGAGTACGACGTTTACAAAACTAAAAATAAACCATTACTGCAACGCCCAATCAAAAGGCCGAGGAGCACATTCAGACTTATCATCAATTGATTTGAATCCTTCATGGTTGTTACCTAACCAAAAATTATGTTTGACTGTTTCATAGGTTGCTTCCTTCATTAATAAAAGAATATACACATTTTAATTCAATGCCTTCTCGTCTCTTGTTAGCAATTTAAATGGAGAAGTTTTATAAAAGATAACATAAGAGTATCACTGTAATTAAGGATACTAAATTAAACGTGAACCATTGCTTAAACGTACAATCAATTTAGTTTTTCTAATATTCTTCATCTTTAATAATTAAGAAACGGGTTCATTCCATTCTTCCAATAATTGATATTTTTGGTTGTTTTATAGAAGGCTTTGTTAATTTAAAAAAACATATATATGTGAACATATTTAATAGTTGTGTTTGTTTGAGGGTCACTTTAACATCTAATAGCATAAATGATTTTTTATTTTTTTTAATACAACAGGGTGTCCCCGCGACCCAACCTAGTGGCCCAACAACTTGTATCTTGGGTACTGGGCGAGACTAGTCCCTTGTGGGTGAGATCATTCTTTATCATTTAAGTAGTTATTTTAGTCAAACATGACAAATGTAATTAATACACAAAAGTATATACAACTACCCATCATCTCATGCTAAAAACATAAATAGTGATCAAAATCTAACTCTATATGGCACATAAATAATCTAAGTCATGCACATGAAGATTAAAAATTAAAAAACTATGCTATTAAAATACAAAATTATGTCTTTGTTATCACATTGAATAGTTTGAGTTTGTGCATTTTATGAACTCTTTTGTTTGAACACACAAAACACGTTTGCCAACATCATATTAATTTTTTTCAAATTAAATACATAGTTGATAATTTAAAAAATTATCTTAGTGTACAATTTTTAATCCTAAACTAAATCAAAATTATTTTAATAAATAATATATGTTTTCAACTTACCATATTTATTAATCCAATTTCTACAAGTGATTCCTTCTATTTGAATTTTGTGTAGTTAATACCCTTTTTTGAGACCTGAACCACCAATAAATGAAGTGCTTGCAAGATAGGAACAAGATGTTAGGCTCACCAAATCATTTAGCTCTGAAATGGATGGACTATTTTTATAATTCCTTACAATACAAAAAACTCACGATATCCAAAACATCACTTCTTACCAAATCCTTTGCAAAATATTATATATCTATGAATCTCCTCAAGAATTTTATTAACTCTTTGAGCTAAAGCAAAGAAAAGAGCCATACATTCAATTAACCATTGATGAAAAATGAAAAGATACTTGATAGTTTCATTTATAATCTACAAAAAATGTACGAAGGAGAGTACATGCTTTAGAATTTAGATTTTTTTCGATATTAGTAATTCATGTAAAACTATTTAAGACTATTACATAAAAGACCTACACCCAAGACGAATGGCCAACATATTCATCAAGTCTTCTACATCACATTTATTTTCTGCACTCAAAACCTCCCTAGACCATTCTAGACTCAAAATTTTGACCCTTGTAATGAGCCTTGAAGTCCCTTTTATAGACTAAGGGAGCAACAAGCATCAGGCTCATTACAATTACATTTCAAGTGTATTTCATTTCAACTCAAATTTGAATCATTTCAAAAATTTCCTTGATGGTTACTTGTAATCATTACCAAGCAGGGGAAACTAAAATGTAACAACCATCAAAGGTTATCCAATACCACCAAAAGTGACCTCTAATCATCAACACAACCTAGTAGTCCATGTCCACGGTTAGAAAAATCTTCCTAGAACCAACTTCAAAAATTTGTAGTCGACACAAAAGCACAAAACCAATAGCTGCAAAAATGTAAGAAAAACCACCACACAGATCTGGAATCCCAACAAAATCCAAAACCCAGACACCACTTTCATCACCCATAACCAACACCAGCACTAGAGCCATGATATACACACCCACTTTGTGTCTTAGCAACAACAATGGGGGGAACCACCGCCCCCTCTTCATTCTTGTCCCTACCAGTCATTGAGTAGTCATGCCCACTGGGAGTCCTCATAGAAATAGGAGGAACTACAAGCATCTCTTAACCTGGGGACACCAATTGGTTTAGAATCATGAGGTAATTGTTGGTAGCACAAGTCTGTTTCAGTCTCACTATTAGATGGGCTATTAGTGATAGCAATGGGAAAATTCTACCATCCGTAGGAAGCTCGACCTTACCTAATTTTTCTTTGAATTCCCCTTGAGGACCCCTTGACTTCTTTTCCCTTTACCTCCATCACCTCTACAATCACAGCCTGGCCTCTCATTTCTCAACCTGTGGTTGCTTCTAATTGTGTTGTAAAAAATTGTAGCCTTGACACTTTTCCCTTGGATTTTGGTTTGGTTTTGCTTTGATCTAATGTTGCAATGTGGTCAACACATTCACATTTGGCCTTGAATGCTTGTTAATCAACAAAAACCTAACAAATTTTTACAAGGATGTTGTGAAGTGTTGTAACACATTTCCTCACTTTTCTAGGACTTTTCTACAATAATTCACCTAAATAACCCTTTTCCAAACCTTAGTCTAAAGTGTTGTAAGGTGTTTTAATTGACCCTCACACTTTTCTAGGCTTGTCATCACTAATTCAACCCTTTCCCATGACAAAATGACACCTTCATGTACTTTTAGGCCCAACTTAAGTGTGTTTCGAGAGACAATCTCATTAATCAACATTAAACACCTTTTTATTTCTGACTACCACTTTAATTTGTCCAATTGGACTAAGTCACCACATTGGGCGACTTAGACCCATTTGGCATAAAATTCAAAAGTAAAAAAAAATTCTAATGGGACTTTGCCTCCAAAACCCTAAGGTCGCCCTATCATGTGTTATTTTGGGGGAATTAGGGCATAGTATGTATAAATAAGGATTTTTATCCTCATTTTATCCCCTCCTAACATCTTTCATCTTCAAAAAGGACTCAAGCATTTTATCTTCTCAAGCAAGCATCAAGTACTCAAGCACTAAGAATTTTCAAACATCATCCTGAACTGCCAAAAACATATCGCTTACCAAGGAAAGATGATTCCCTTACTAGGATCTTAGGTGTTTTCACCCTAAGAGCACTTGGTTAGGAAGAGCACTCTTTTTCCTCTAGGTTGATATGTTTAGGGCTAAGTTCATTCAAAAGGGGGAGAGGGATTTGATGATGGTTGTGAATGTGTGTGATGTGTGGCTAATGATGAAAGTAAAATGAAACTAATCTAAATGCATGCAAGTGAAAATAAAGCAAAACTAAGCTAATGCAAACTAACTAACTATATGCCCTAAATGTGTATTTTTTGGAAAATGACAGAGAGAGAGAGAAGGTGTGCACCTAGAGAAATGATGTGACAGTTGAATGCTCCTGGAAGCTTCTGGAAAATGCTAGAAAATGGAAGGACACTTACGCCAAGTTGGGTGACCTAGTCCTCCAACTAGGAAATTGTCCCGAAACAGGTTTCGAGGAAATGGGTATCCAAAAACATAGAAACCCTCTTCTGAGCCTAGCACAGGGACAAGGTTGCCAATAGGGGTGACCTAGTCCTCTTGTGGCTTTCTAAGGAATCAGGCTTTTTTTTTGTGGGTCCCCATTGACGTTCCCCTTTTGTGCAACAATCTGTGACGTGAACCTCTGAAAGTGACTTGCAACTTGTCTTTTGTCCTTCCTATGGTTTGAGACTTAGATTTGACTTGAGGAGAATGTTGGTACTTCTTGCAAAACTTTTTCCTTCACCTAACCTGCATCAAAAGATCTACAAACACATGTAAAGACCAAAAATTGTCTAGGGTTAGGATATAGGGGTATCCCTAAGTCAAACCCCTTTGTAGGTGATTAAACCCAAATGAGATAAACACAAAGGAAAGAAAGAGTGAATGATAACACAATAGAAATGCTTACCAAACCTTTGTTGATGGTTTGCAACATGCATGAGAAGCTCCAATGGAGTTAGTCTGAAAACCCTAATGCTTGTAGACTTGCTTAGTTGCTTGAGTACTTGATGATTGAGAGCAAGAGAGTGAAAATGAACTAAGAGATTAAAAATGAGCTTGGAGAGAGGCAAAATGGAGGTATAAACCCTTATTTGTCCATGTGAAACCCTAATTTTCCCGAAATGCAACCTAATAGGCCAACCCTAGGGTTCAAGATGAAAGATTCCCATTGAATCTTATTTAAATTTTTATTTTTATGCTTAAAGGGACTAGGTTACCCAAAGTGGCGACCTAGTCCTCCTAGGAAAATTTTGATGATTGTCGAGAATTAATTTATGTTTTATAAATTTAATCAGGTTTTCCTCCTGAAACACACTTACGTCGGGACTAATGATGCATTAGAAGGAAAAATTAGCATATAAAAAGGGTTGATTTTGGGGTGATAAGCCTAGATAAGTGTGAAAATGCAACACAACACTTGACAACACTCTTTCTTAAGGCTTAGGAAGGTGTAAGAATGTATTATTTAGGTGAATTATGTTGAAAGGGTCTTATAAAAGTGAGGAAATGTGTTACAACACTTCACAACACCTTAGTAAAACACCATTAGATTAGTGTCAAATTGCAAGCTTACAAGGATGAATCAAGGTGATCAAACCTAAAAGCCAATGGAAAAGGCCAAAATGAGTGAAAAAGTGCCAAGGTATACGCTTTTTGGTGACACACATCCATTGGAGTTGGTTCTTGCATATCTTCAGACTTCTTCAACAAGGGCTTGGTTTGTATGTAGATTAGTCAAGGAGTAGTGTTGAAAAGGGTGTCATTATTCCATCCACATCATTCCAAGTTAACAAACCCTAGAAGGAGACAAAAGACAACTTGCAGGTCATTTTCTGAAGATTCAGACACGAGTCTCTATCAAAAATAGAAGTACAAGTGGGCACCTACAGATTCCAATCTCAAAACTCTCGAAAGCCCCAAGTGGAATAAGCTACCATCATTGGCGAATTAGTCCCTATCCTAGGCATGAAAAGTGGTTTCTATGTTTCTAGATACCCTTTTTCAAGAAACTTGTTCCATAAAAGTTTTTCGATAGGAGGACTAGGTTGCCCATTCTGGCATAAGTGTCCTAGTGCACATTTTTAGCAAATTCTAGAAGATTCCAGAGCTCCTCTTCTTCAACCTTCATTTTCCAAGTGCACCATTTTTGTCTCTTCCAGTTTCTTTACAACTTGCATACATTTTAGGTAATTCTTAGGACATTGCATATAGTTTACATTTCATATTTACTTCATTTCATTACTTAGCAACATTTAGACACACTCTATCACACACAACATAACCCCAATCCTTGAATGAACTCACCAAGAATACATCCTTTAGTGTGAAAGAGAGTCATTTCTCAACTAAGATCCTAGGTGGAAAACCCTAGGGACCTATTGGGGAATCCTCCTTCCCTATTTGCATTTTTTTTTTGGTGGTTCATTTTGGTGAACCCATCCTTAGAACACTTCTTTTTCACTTCTGATTTTGAATTTGCATCCTAAGAAAAATCTTGCATTACATTAGGGTTTTTCATTATTTGCATTCTAGGGCTCTACAAAGTGCATTAGTGAAAATTTCATGTTAGCTTGCACTTTGCATTCCATTTTCATTGAAATAGTACAAAAAAAATTGCATTTACATTTTGTATTTGCATCATAAAAGCATAAAAAACATAAAAACTAGTCAATTTTTTTGAAAAGTGTAAAAAATATCATTGTTTGGACTAATTCACCACACTAGGTGACTTAGTCCACTTGCACTATTTACACTATAATTTTTGGCATTTTCAAAGCATTTTCTACACTTTTATTTTCTGGTTCTACATTTCATTTTTATTTTCCAGAATCTTGGTTATAAGCATTTTAGTCTTCTGTGTTTACATTGCATTTGCATCCACCCCACCTTAAGAAACATTTGCATAAGCATTTTGTGTTCTCTTGCTGATACTGTAGTGAAACAAAGCTCTAGACTCATGGAATCTCACAAAAATACTCTTTTTGTAGATCTTGGGATCTCTTAGACCTCTACTCCTAGTATCGACAATAGTGCACTAGGCTTAGAAACTACTCTTAGTAACTCTCTACATTTAGGAGAGACACATGCTAACAATAAACTTGATGACCTCCCACATGAAAATATATTTCACATTCATCAAACCTAGCCGACCTCCAACATGAAGTGAGTTTTGAGACCATTGTTGCCACTGCTATCCCCACTATCAAAAACATTCACCCTATGCTTGATAGTGATAATGGATTAGGTGTTGTGAAGAAAATAGTTGAGATATACCAAAAACATGTCTCTTCCACACCTAGGGTCTCTCAACTAGCCACCTCTATTGTTAGTCAAGGAGGATCTTCAACTCCCCCTCCATCAACAATAGCTTCCATTCCTACCTATGCCTCTCCTCATGTGACAACAACAGTTCAACAAACTAGCAATGTTATTCCTTCCCTAGGTATTCCTACTAGTATTCCTAGTTCTTATGTGGCATTGCATACTTTAGCCTCTTCCACCATACCCTCCATTAGCATCCCATTCACTTTCCCTTCCACTACATTCACCCCATAACCACTTTCTCTTCCACCTAATCCCACTTATGCCAATCCTCCCATCACACAAATTTTTCACACCATTTCCTCCATGCAACAATAGATTTCCACCAGCAATCAAAACCAACATGTTTCACCCAACCACTATGTGCACAGAAATCCCTTGTCCATAGAAATCCCATGCACCCCGATGCCACAAGGAATATAAATACCTAGATTTGAGAAGTATGGAGGGAAGGGTGATCCTTCTAATCGCGTTAAATACTGCTTTATGTAGTGATTTTTCTCTTGATGACAAATTGTTAGCCAAACTATTTCCTTGGACCCTCAAAGACATTGCCTTGGATTTTTTTTCTTCCTTATCGAACAAATAAATTAGTTCATTTAATGAACTAGTTGATTCTTTTATCAACCATTTCCAAGTGCACCTGACTACTAAAAAGACCTTGGCCGATTTGATGAGATGTAAGTAAAACACTAATGAATAGATAATAGACTTTATCTCTCAATATCAAGTGCTTTATTCCTTAATTGATGTCAAGATACCTGATACACATCTTCAAAAGATGCTTATTGAAAACTTGCTAACATCCCTTCAAGATAAACTCACCTTGATGAATTTCCCTTCCTTCATGCACTTATGCACAATGCTCTATGATTATCACAATTCAACTAGTAGTCGTGATACACGATCCACTTCTAGTCGAGTTGAGAAGTCTGGCAATACTAACCAAACAAACTCTCAGCCATTTTGAAAGCCAAATAAAGGGTTTTTTCAGTTTAACCCTCCTTCACAATCCCCTCCACCTATTAATAATCAAATAGAAGTTGTTAAGACTATGGTTCCTTTCAGTTATGGAGATCCCAAATGAACCTTCACACCTTTACCTAATACCCTCCATAATACAATGACCCCACTTCTATAGTAACAAATGATTTCCTTACCTACTTTCCATGCACCCAATCCTAATAAGCCTTTACCTCCATCCTATAACTCAAACACAAGTATTTATGTTCTCATCGACAAAATGGACATGGAATCAAACAATGTAAGTGTCTTAAGACCCTTGTGCAAGACCTCATTGATTCGGGCCGTCTATCCATTGCTGGTATTAATGATAAAGGCAATAAGTGTATTGCACCCCCAAACCAAAATTTGCAAATCTTTACTAATCCCATACCTAAAAATAATTTTTCATTTGCTAAAGCTATTCAAACTTCATAGAATGATGTTATGAATGTTGATACACAAGATGCACATTTTGATCCTCTTCCAAATGTGACCCATGTCAAGCCTATGGATGAAATGGTAGGCATGATTGATGTTATCCCTCATAATGGCCAAACAAAAACATCTCTTGATATTACCTTTTCACCTCAAGACATACTGAGAAACCTTTCTGATGGTCCTCTCTACATAGCCAGCATAATCTATGATAAGCCCACTAATGGGATACTCATAGATCCCACCTATGGTGAGAATGTAATCATAGAAGAATTTTTGGTACTACATGATCTTTATCAAGATGTTTATGATAAACATAATGCATGGATCAAAACAAATAATGGTGTTTCTTGCCCTAGGATTAGATCGATTGCTCTCCCATTATAGAGAGGCTTTAAGACATTGGATGTTATATTCTCTATCATCCTATAGTTGAACCAAACTTTTTTGTGGCTAGGCCACCCATGGCTTGACTTAATGAAATCGGTCCCCTTGGTTCTTCACAAATGTTTGAAGTTTCCGTTTGACAATGCAATATTCACTATCCACCATAGT
Organism: Sequoiadendron giganteum; assembly: GCA_007115665.2. NCBI lineage: Eukaryota > Viridiplantae > Streptophyta > Pinopsida > Cupressales > Cupressaceae > Sequoiadendron > Sequoiadendron giganteum. The sequence continues at coordinate 128,630,328 of CM021107.1, read as the reverse complement.
GGCTTCATTCCCTTATCCTCCAAAGGAAAATTTTCCTTAGAAGCCTTTTGGCCTGAGCCCATGGAACCCATCACTCCCCAAAGAGATTTCTTTTTCATTGACTATCAAAATTTTAAACAAAAAGAAAATCTCTGAATTATTTCTTTGCAACATGACCCCCTCAATTTTTGAAACCCCCATCCTTGATGAAACTATGTTTCAACCCGACTCCGACATGCCTAACCAGACAACACATGAAACCTTCTCTACATCATCAAAAAGGCCTAGAGATTATGATAGTAATTTCATCCCACCTCTTTGCTTCAAACAATTTTATAAAGCCAAGGAGAAAGTGGATGACCCACCTATGGTTCCTCCCATTAATCCCCCTAGGAATGACAAGCAACCTATGGTTGAACAGCCCCCTCCTTCTCAGATGCAACTTGAAAAAAGAATAAAAAGAAATAAAGGAGCTAGGGAGCGTAGGTGTCACTATCGTGCTCTTTCTCACCAGTCATGTGATGAAGAAAATATTGAAAATCATAATCCAAAATTTCCAGAAGTAGTGCCTGATGGCCCTCCTCCCTAACCACCACAACCTGATCCTATACCCCTATTGCAACCAATATCATATGCTTCAGTTGATATTGTCCTTCACCCTCCTATTGTCATCAATCTAGATGATGATGGTGATGAGGAGAATGCTAAAATAGATGAAGTGCACAACACTTTGAATACATCATTTTCCTCTTCCATGAGCATACATGATAATTCTCCTCGCACAAGCATTGACCTTGATGCTAGTTCTACAATTTCTATTGTCCCTCTTGCTAGTCACCCACTCGAGTTTTATACTACGCAAGATTGGGAGGCAAATGACTTGCTTGATGGTTCTCGCACATTTGCCTTACTAGCCTTATATTTTTCTTTTGCATGTTTGCTTGTGTGTGACGTGTTTCCCCCATACTATTATGTTTGATGTCCTCTCTCTTGACATTCTTCTATTTGTACCTTCATTCTTCTCTATGTCATGACTTCGCTTTTGCTTTATTTTCCTTTTCTTTTTTCTTCCTTTTGGGTATGATGCAAGGCATCGAGACCGCAATGTCTCCTTCATGTTGACCCAAAAGGTCATTTTCATTTTCTTTTTCCTTCCTTTTGGGGATGATGCAAGGCATTGAGACTACAATGTCTCCTTCATGTTGACCCAAAAGGCCTTTTCTTTTTTCTTTTTTGCTTTGCCTTATTTTTGGGGATGATACAAGGCATTGAGATCGCAATATCTCCTTCATGTTGACTCAAAAAGGATCTTTTTATGGGTATGTGCAGGATCATCATGGAAAAAACAACCCTTAAGTGGTGATGAAAATTCAAAAAATCAGAGTTAGGCAACTTGACATAAAAAATTGAATAAGTTATCTATATTATTTCAAAAATATGTAAGAATAGAATCTGTAGAAAATTGAATTTAGTTTCTAAACTACTAGTTTATTTTTAAAAAAAATCTATTTAGTGAAAATTTGAAATTTCAATCTAGTAGTACTTAAATTTCAGGGAAAAATAAGAAGTAGGTGTCTGTCTGACCACCCTAACCACAATAAAATGATAATATTTTTTTATAGATTTTAGATATAAGTAGAGGACTCATGTCCTAATGTGATGAATATTTTTTGTAATTTTTTCCAAGTAAATAATTAATTTTGAATTTTTTATTACAAATTTTAAAAAATATAAAACTTGTATGTCTGACCACCTTAACTTGGTCAAAATTTCATGAAATTCAACTTTTTTAATCCTATAATATGTGAAGCTAGAATGTGACGCATGCTTCAGATTAAAAAAATGTGATATCGTTTGAAAGCTATAGATGTTTTTCAATTAGCTTATCAATCAGGACTTTAATCATAATTCAAGTAGAAAATGAATAATAATTATTTATTCAATTCAAAGTAAAGCATAATTTATATTGGTGGAAAGCTGAGAATCTCCTTCAAAAACCCTTTTTGTTTTATCAATTTTGGGTAAGAAAAAAGTCATCAGCCACATGGGCCATGATATCACTTACATATCACCACTTTTTGGCCCATCATGATCCTGCACATACCCTTATTTGTCTTTTCCTTTTGCTTTTGTTGTCCTTTTTGGGATGATGCAAAGCATCGAGCCAACCTATGTTTCTTCCATGTTGACCCAAAATGAATTTATTTTTCTTTGTTTTCACTCTCTTTGTGTCCTACTTCCATCTCTATGTATTTGTTGGAATGATGATAGTTCTGAGCTCTCTAAATAAACATTGCAGCAATGAACATACTGACACTAAATCCATAGATCCCTTATGTGTTTGTTGTTTTTCATTTTGGGGGAAACCCCCTTTCTCTTTTCTTTTTCCTCTTCTTTTACATGATGCAACATCCCTTGGAAACATATCACTTGGCATAGGGATTTCCAAGTAGGCTCTCATGTCCTTTTCTTTTCTTTTTGCATTTTTCATTTCTCTACTTTAAAGTAATTTCTCACAAAACGGTGTGTAGAAATTCCTTTAAAGTGGGGGCATACATTGGCATTATCTATTTTGCATTTTCTTTTATTTTTCCTTGGTTCCTAGTGCAGCCTTATTACTTCATACAATGTGTTTTCCACTTTATGGATGACATTGGGTGTAATTTCCTTCATGAAAGTGACATATTCTAGCATATTACATTCCTGTTAGCAGCCTGATGCGATGCACTGCATCCCCTAAGTTGTGAATTTTCTCTTCTTTGATTGGTCCTCTCTAAGAGACATTAGACACAATATTCCCTAAGTTAAAGACCTTGCATGAACTAAACAAGAATCCTTTGAACACTCATTTTACATTTTGCATTTTGTATTTTACATTTTTGTATTTTTCTATATGGCCACCTTGCATAACACAACTTGCACTTGTTCATGAGCTCCAAACGTACACAGCTTTGCTTATCTCATGAAGCACAAACCCTTGTCTTTTGTGGCACCTTCCCAGATTCATCAGGAGGTATAACTTTGGTATGGTTCAATAGGAAGCCCAACTAGCAGCACAACTTTCCCCATAACCACCTTTGTGTGTGTGTGAGTGCATACCAACCGACTGTATGTTTCTCACCCGATGGACAACTAAAATTCTCGTCACCCTAGAGTGAATACACTTCCTTTCAGAGAAACAACCTAGATCTGATCCAAAACTAGATGGACAAATGGTCAAAGCTTGATCCAAATTTCCCTCACTCTTCACCTGTTCACATCACTTTCTTGTGTGATCATTTGTGCTTATGTTTGGTTTTCCATGGGATCTTGATCCTAGGGCTTGATGATCCCTCTAGATTATATTCATCTCATCTTACTTGCATGAATACATTCAGATCTCTCTCGATATGCATGACTTGGCTACTTTAGTGTGAGTTTGAAGCAAGTTCATCCTCTCACTAAAGTGGGGGCTAAATGTGTCACCAAAAACTGTAACCTTGACACTTTTCACTCATTTGGGCCTTTTCCATTAGATTTTGGCCTGGTTTTGCTTTGATCTAATGTTGCAATGTGGTCAACACATTCACATTAGGCCTTGAATTCTTGCAAATCAACAAAAACCTAACAAAGTCTTGCAAGGGTGTTGTAAAGTGTTGTAACACATTTCTTCACTTTTCTAGGACTTTTCTACAATAATTCACCTAAATAACCCTTTTCCAAGCCTTAGTCTAAAGTGTTGTAAGGTGTTGTAACTGACCCTCACACTTTTCTAGGCTTGTCATCACTGGTTCAACCCTTCCCATGAAAAAATGGCTCCTTAATGTACTTTTAGGCCCAACTTAAGTGTGTTTCAGGAGACAATCCCGTTAATCAACATTACACACCTTTTTATTCCCGACTACCACTTGACTTTGTCCAAGTGGACTAAGTCGCCACCTTGGGTGACTTAGCCCCATTTGGCATAAAATTCAAAATTAAAACAAAATTCTAATAGGACTTTGCCTCCAAAACCCTAAGGTTGGCCTATCATGTGTTATTTTTGAGGAATTAGGGCATCCCATGTATAAATAAGGGTTTTTATCCTCATTTTACCCCCTCTTAACATATTTCATCTTCATAAGCACTCAAGTATTATATATTTTCAAGCAAGTATCAAGCATTGAAGCACTAAGCATTTTCAAACATCATTCATTGGAGCTGGTTCTTGCATATCTTAAAAATTCTTCAACAAGGGCTTGGTTTTTATGTAGATTAGTTAAGGAGTAGAGTGTTGAAAAGGGTGTCTTTATTCAATCCACATCATTCCAAGTCAACAAACCCTAGAAGGAGCCAAAAGATAACTTGCAGGTCATATTTTGAAGATTCAGACATGGGTCTCTATCAGAAACAAAAGTACAAGTGGGCACCTACAAATTCTAGCCTTAAAACTCCCAAAAGCCCTAGGTGGACTAAGTCACCATAATCAGCGAATTAGTCCCTATCCTTGGCCTAGAAAGTAGTTTTTGTATTTCTGGATACCCTTTTGGCAGAAACCTGTTATGGAAAAGTTTCTCGACAAGAGGACTAGGTCGCCCATTCTGATGTAAGTGTCCCAGTGAGGATTTTTTAGTAGATTCCAAAAGATTCTAGAGCTCCTCTTCTTCAACTTTCAGTTTCCAGGTGCACCATTTCTGTCTCTTCCAATTTCTTTACAACTTGCATACATTTTAGGTCATTCTTAGGACATTACATATAGTTTACATTTACATTAGTTTACATTTCATAGTTAGTTCATTTCATTACTTAACAAAATTTAGTCACACTCTATCACACACAACACAATTCCAATCCTTGAATGAACTCATCAAGAACACATCCTTTAGTGTGAAAGAGATTCATTTCTCAACCAAGCTCTTAGGTGGAAAACCCTAGGGGCCTAATGGGGAATCCTCTTTCCCTATTTGCATTTTTTTTTTTGTGGTTCACTAGTAGTAGTTGATATGGGCTCCTTAGCATAAATATCCTTCTTGCATTCTTCCCTCAGAATTACAGTATCTTTGTGAGCTCTTCATTTGTGCTTTGGGTCATCATCATGAGGATTCTGCAAATTAAGTCAATGGGACCTCCACACTTGTAACAAAGGAACAATAATCTTACTCATATTACAACCTGACGAACTCACACTTGTATAACCTCAATTTTCTGCACAAACTCAAAAAGCTAGACAACTAATTGTAATGGTGAAAATGGCAGCACTCAATCTGTATTGATTGAGCAATCTAGTGATATCGATCATCAATGTTCAATAAAAACACACACGTGAACAAGTGATCATTCATTGGCATCAACTTCATCACCATTAACTTCCCAGGTGTATGGAAATTCACATATCATTCTTCATGATTATAAGCAACTAATTCTTCACACATAGGAAGATCAACCTGAACACTCCTGAAGAGTATACACCATCAATGCTTGCTCTTGGAAGAGAAAAATAAACCATCATATGGATGTTTTTGGTTTTTTTTGAATGTTAACCATCAATCCATTAATGAGGTGGTAGATCAAATAGCTCCTATTGAGTTGACTATTTTTGAATTCCATCAGATCATCACCAGGGATAACTTTAGTGTCGAATCTTCACCAATTGGCGAATATTTGAAATTGGGACCTCCAAAAATGGTGAATAATATAGGCTAGAAAGGATGCCATATCGCCAGGTTTTTACAAAAAAAAAAATTATCCCGATTAATTCGCCAATGTATTAATTTTTAAACAACACATCGTCGGATCTGATTCGCCAATAGTTTATACTGTAATTACAAATATTACTTATATTCACTAGTAATTTTATATTCTTACAATGAATTTTTATGGTATATTCGCCACTAATAATAATTTACCATTTCATTTTAGGGATATTTTATCTTTTAATAGTTTTATTATTTATTGTCATCAATTAGCTTTTTAATCAAATGGTTGAAAGTGAATTTCATGACTTTATTTGCATGTGCCTTTTAAAAAGGTTGTTGAGGCCCAAAATTTATTTTGGGCCACACGATTAGATTTGATCATGTGGCCCAAAACAAATTTCGGGACTCAAGAACCTTTTTAAAAGGCACGTGCATATAAAGTCACAAAATTCACTAAGTCATGAAATTCACTAAGTGCATATTAAATCGTTGTATCAGTGAGACATCCCTAACTGTCCCACCGATGATGTTAACTCACACCGATAAGGCTTCCATACTCCACCTGGGGTCCACAAAGGCACAGGTACACCACTTGTGTAATTTTGGAGAATCATGAAGGGAATCTACAATATTCATGTGAAGCTCCTAGAAAGACATCTGATCAAAGCTTTGTATCGTTGTATCGATAGGACATCCCTAAGTGTCCCAACGATGATGTTCACTCATGCCGATATTTGCTCATGGAATGAACTTGCAGTCGTCCGATTTTCAAGTGAGATTTTTTAAAAACACTTGATCTGTGTGTGCTCCAATGCATTTTCAATAGTGAATTTATGCTTGGTGGTGAGGGGCTCTGCCCCTCGACCCCGCCTATATCACGACAGGAGTGCGCCAGGGCTGCTGTCCTCGGACCCCACGAGGGGGCGTTGCCCCTCGACCCCCCACAAGGGGGATTTGCCACCTTGACCCCCGCAAGGGGTGCTGCCCCTTGACCCTACCGGTGGCTGTCGCCCCTGGGCCCCTACTTCAATATTTAAAAAAACAAAAAAAATATGGGGGAACTGCGCCGACCAAGTATGCAAATTTTTAAATGAGAGACTCACCATTTTAATGAACCGTTTTAGTGATTATTCACTAGGATTCACCAAGGTGATTTTTTTTTTACCAATTATCCATTAAGATTTGCGAGGATTTTACAAATTTTTGAATAATGTGCATAAGATTCGCCAAGAAAAATTAATATATTTTTCAAATAAAAGGAAAGATTCGCCAGGATTTTATACCTTTGCTGAGGTGGGGGTTTCTTAAAGTTATCCCTAATCATCACTTATCCATTTCCGGCCAATAGCATTCATCCAAGTGAGAAGCCACATCCTTCATCTATAGGTCCGACCCACTTCCCACACTAGTTGATCAATCCACTTGTCATGATCTCACCAACCTTGCAATTCTTAATAAGTTCTCACCATTTCCTTGCGAGCCAATGGGGAATGGTTGGGATTGATTCATGCACACGATCATCACTATTGATTTAGAAAAACATGATGTAAGCTCCAATAGTGGAGACCGAGCCTCGCATCCATATAAGGATATGCATCATCATCTCATGGAATTCGGAATTTGAAGCCCGTGAACCAGTGGAGAATGGCCTAGATTAGATCTTAAAATCAGATAACTCCTCAATCTGCACACACGATAAAATTAGCTATAAAAATGAGGCTATTGCTAGGCCAACGACAATTTGACCCTCAGGAAAACATGACTTAGGCTTAAGTCACTTGGAAATTTTGGTCTATCTTTAGGAAATATTTGAAATGGGCAACATGAGGGGGGACTGACATTCTAAACAAAAGGGGGTCGATGGAAGTACGCATTTGAAGGCTTGAGTAATGACTTAAAATATTGGTAACCGGTTGTGGCATGTCAACACGAAATTAAAAAAAGGTGAGGGTTTATGATGAAAAACAATGAAATGAGGGTTTTCCAATCCAAAATCCTTCCCTATATTTGGGAACAAAGGCTCTAAAAACTTGATCAAACCCAGGTATTACTAAAAAACTGCAAATTTTTGGGAGCTCCACTAGTGGCTCATGATCTGGGATGTGTATCCCTAATGGGTATAGCGAGAATCTAGAATCTCGAGTTAAAGTAGATCAACGAAAGGGCACAAGAAACCAAGAACAAGAGCATCAAACCATATACAATGATAACAGGGGTATATAATGTAGCTTTCATTTGGGCCATCCCAGAAGCCTCCCTTAGTTTCTTAGGCTTCATTCTCCAAATTGGAGGCCAAATGGCCCCCAAAACTTAGAAACACTTCTTTCCTCTATCAAATACCTTATCTTGTGTAAATTGCAATAGATCAACACTTATACAAGGTGCCTCTGCACAAGGTACCTTTGGACAATCGACTCCATCATAACCAACTTGGTCAACTATTTTTCAGAAACTATCTTGTCCATACTTAAACTTTGATGTACTCTCATTTGGGTGCATTGGAAAAATGAAATATCCATATGCCATTTTATCATCCATATCATTCATTTTGTCCTCATATTCAAAATTCATTTCAGGATGACAGCTTCCATAAATACTTCAGTATAGACCTCACGAGAAATCCTTAGGTATATCAAAATAGAAAGATTCATATTCAAGAGTCTTCCTAAATTGGAGGTTAGTACAAAGAAAAGGATCCAAGTAACCTGACCCAAACAAATCAGCACTCATATTGTCTTCCATACTAGAGTTATGCATATTTGATGAGAAAATTTTCATAATCAAATCAAGGAGGTGTGAGGCATTAGCAAAGAAACACCTGAATCCAACCTCACATTGATCAATAACACATCAACCATTGCTTGCATCACTTATTACCTCTTTATACCATTCAAAACATCCTTCAATGCCAACATGAGTTAAAAATTCATCAATTTTTTTTTCCTTGTCAACATGAAATAGAATTAATCCAATATCAATGTAATAATCCGAGTGCACAACTTCATCATTGAACATTAAAACTCTTCCTCCTCTAGGGTGTGCATCATTTTCCTTTGTACCCATGGTTAATAGTTCAACAACTACCTCAAAACAATTATCTTGAACCATAGGAATAATTGAGTATATTCATCAATTCTAATCTCATCATACTCGACAATCACTACCTTATCTTTAACACTTTCATTAGCAGTAGTATGCATTTAGCATCATTTCCACGAGGAATGACATTCTCAGTTTCAAAATTTCCACAGTATAAATAACTACCAGGTACAATTGATAGCATACCTGAATTACATTCTTGGTTATCATCAGATGCATTTTTCTCATTCACTTGTGGGCAAGTGACCTTGCTAACACTTGTACTACTGCATCCTTCATGTGAATAGGGATTTGTTGATTCAAGGTCACCATCTTCAAGGATGGAGTCTGTGTCGCCAAAAACTGATGACTTTGTCACTTTTCGCTCATTTGGACCTTGGCCTATGATCTTGGACCATTTTCAACACATTTTTACCTCTTTCCAAGCCTTTTGAGGAAGTGTTGTAAGGTGTTGCAAAACATTTTCACACTCTCCTAGGCTTTTCATCACTTAATCAATACATTATTATGCCAAAATGACCCCTTAATCCTCATACAAATCTTATCTTGGTGAGTTTTTAGAAGACAGTCCTGACAAACACAAATAATAACATTTTAATTACTGAAAAAACACTTAAAAATGCCAAGGTGGACTAGGTCGCCACCTTGGGCGACCTAGTCCCATGTGGCTTAAAATAACATTTTAAGCTAATTTATGTCAGGATTTAGGTCTCTAAAACCCTAAGGTAGGTTAGTTTGATGTTATTTCGGGAAACTTAGGGCATAACTTGTATAAATACCCTCCAAAACCATAATTTCTCATTAGGTACCCTCATTTTCCACCTCTCCTCTCAATCTCCCTACTCTCCCTCTCCTCAAGCCAACTAGGTTTTTCATCTTCTTAGTCAACAAGACACCATTTGTGAAGCATTCAAGGGCTGACTGCTACAACAACACAAGATCAATCATCAAACGAAAGGTAACCTCCATCACTCCATTTTTCTATGCTTCACATCATTTCTATTTTCATTTGGTTTGATTACTCAAAAGGGGTTTGACCAAGGCAAACCCTGAATTTCTAACCCTAACCCTTGTCTCTTCTTTGCATGTGTGATTTGCAAGTTTTTGTATGCAAGTTTGTGAAGAAGAAAGGTGTTATAAAGGTGCCCTCAATGCATCAAAGACATTCAAGTCAACGAAACCCTAGTTCAAGCTTGGAGATCTCTATCTACCCATTTTCAACCAAATCAGAATAAGATATCTGTTGTAATCTAGAGTGCAGACTGAGCACTCCAATATCCTCATTCAAGTTCCCAAAAACCCACAAGAGGACTAGGTCACCCATAATGGCGACCTAGTCCCTTTGAGATTTTGTTTCAGGGATTTTCACATTTTTGAGTACCCATTTGGCATAAACCTGTTCTGGCCAAGTTTCCTGACAAGAGGACTAGGTCACCCAACTTGGCGGGGATGTCCTTGTGAAGATTTCAGACATTTTCTAGAGGATTTTGGGGCCTCTCATCGACATATTTCCATTTCCAGGTGCATAGGTGTCTATATTTCTTGTTTTATTTATATTTGTAAGCATTTAGGTCATTTTAGCTTAGGTTATTTACTTCACATTATCTATAGTTTATATTTAAATTCATGTTTAATTAGATTCATTCTTTTATAGCACTTAACCACACAACACACACACATATCAGAAACCCCTTCTTTGAATGAACACCCAAAAACCCCAAAGACCATTAAGGTGAAAGAGAGTCCATACATCCAAAAGTTAGCTTCTAGGGTGAAAAACCCTAGAAGCTCATTGGGGAATCCTCTTTCCCCTTCTTGTATATGTTTTTGGTGGTTCATTTTGGTGAACCCGAAATTCCTATACCTTCATTTTCTAATTTGGACCTCTTCTACCTCCTAGGATTGCATTGCATTGCATTAGGCATTGTTCAAATTGCATTCTAGGGTTTTCAAATTTGCATTAGTAAAAATTGCATGTAGGCTACATTTTTGCACTTCAATCATTACAAATTGTCTGAAATTCTACATTTTCTTCTTATATCTACATTGTGCAACACAGAAAAAACCTATACCAACTAGAAACTCCTGAAAATTCTTAAAAGAATTATCAGGAGGACTAGGTCGCCATCCTAGGCGACCTAGTCCCTTTAGGGTTCTGAAATTGCCCTTTACAGAGCCGAAAACCTAGTTTTTGAGCTTTTGTTTGGTGCCCAAACCTACCTGTATTAGTTGGTTGACTTTTTGTAGCATTCATTTCATTAAATCTAGTCTAAATTATCTCTTTTGAAGCACTTCTTAGTTTTAATTTTGCATATATTACATTTCATTTTCAAATTGTTACATAGTGAAATCAGAAAATTACCTTGTTTTCCATCTGAAAAATTGCATTTCAAAATTTTAGTTTAAATAATTGTATTGGATTCTCTTCCCTCTCTCTTCAATACAATGTTTTCTTTTAAAATATGTGGCTTTGATTTGGTTTCAAATGGATTGTATAAATTTAATATTCCTTCTTATGAGTTAAATGTAGATTATAATAGTGAATTCATTAGAGAATGTATGTTCATAACCAAAACATAGACACTATTCTTAACATTGCATTACCCCTTGATGAGGGCATTTGTGCTGATAATCATAAAAATCATCCTTGTGCTTCTCCCTATACCTCTCCTACTAGTGACAAAGGTATTTTGGTGACAAAAGATACAAGCCTTGAGGGTCTTGATTTTCCCTCTCCTCATCCCCCTTTTCCCAACCTTAAACAACAAACAATTCTTGACACTACCTTCCCTAGTCCCTCTAACCATAACCATGACCCTCACACTTTCTCATCTCCTACCATTCCTCCTCGATGGAAAGAGGATAGTTTGGTGTTAGAAGATACTCTAGTATGAGTAATGACACTACTAACCCTCCCTTTCCTAATGCTCCTCCCCTTTCGGGTAATCTACTTCACAACCATGGTGGATCTTCTTGTGATTCCTCCCTCCCTTGTGATGAAGCATACAATGAACCTCTTCCATGCTCCCCTATTAGGGTAGATGGCATGGTACAAGAGAATGAGACCATTGACAATCAAATAGACTCCCCTCCTAACCATCCCCCTCCTCCCTATTCCATCATTGATGATTCCCCTTCTAGTGATGAAGTTACTTTAGATGAACCAATCCTTGAATGTCCAAAACATGTAGCTTGTAGTTCTCCTAAAAACTCTCCTTCTAGGGTGGATATCGTGATGCAAAATAAGGATAACATTGAATCTCCTTCCCAAGGTGAGGTTAATATTATACAACCTCAACTCATCCTTTCTCCACCTTCTAAACCTTAATTCATTCTCTCCCCACCTAAGCCTAATGTGTTCAACCAATTGAGTCATAATACCATTTCTCATACACATTACACCCAAAACAACCCGTGTTTCCAACCATCAATCTCAAAACCTTTACCTTCATCCCCTACTATCCTTCCTGCTACCCCTCGCTTTAGTTCCTTCCTTAGGGAGTATGACCTTGTTGATCAACTAAGGAATACTCCCGCTAAAATATCTTTATGGGACATTATCCACGCCTCCCCTCACTATCACCACTTGATGCAAGATGCCTTACAAAATATTTTTGTCCCTTCCAATGCACAAACAAATGAAATTGAAGCTATGATCCAAGGCTTAAATGTTGACATTGTTTTCCACCAAAGTGAGCTCTCTCCTTTAGACATGCAAAATAAAATTGAATCCTTCATGACCATATCTCAATACAAAAGCATAGGGATCAAGTGAATCCTTGATAGTGGCTCCACTGTCAATGTGTGTAGTGTCAATCTATTAGATAGGCTCCATATTGATAGATCAACCATTCAACCTTCCTCCTCATCTATTCATGGATTTGACAATGTAAGACAAAAGCTACTTGGTGTGACCACTTTACCTCTTACAGTTGGAGTGGCCACATTAAACACATCAATCCAAGTCATGCCAAATGATGTTTTATCTAACCTCATTTTGGGCAGGCCATGGATTCATGCAATGAATGGTGTGCCTTCCACACTTCATCAAAATATGAAGTACATATATAACAACAAATTGTACACACTTGACACTAATCTTGAACCTTATAGTGTCCTCCACCTTGAACAAACCAAATCCACACCCTTCATCACTACACCCACCCAACATGTGGACCCTGTACAACCAAAGTCCTTTGATGATGGTTGGGGTTCCTTAGACTTCTCCCCTCCTTTACTAGGATACACCCAGACCAACAACAAAGAGTCTTTAAAGGGACACATAGTCTTGTTAACACAAGACTCGACTAATCCTTCAATAGCATCCACCTCAACTCCCTTAGCCACCAATGCAAACAATGAACCATCACCCGATCGAGAGAAGTTGAAAAATATTTATGGAAAAGGTTATGAGATCGTGAAGCAACTTGTCTATAGTGGACAAGGTTGTGGGGCTAACAAACAAGGTATCCACAACCCTATCGAGCCTCATACACAAACATCCACTCATGGTCTTGCATTTTTCCTTTTCATCAAGATCATCAAACCTTCCCCTAGCACGAACACTCTTCATCATCAACCTTCCCACCCAACCTTCACAAGTGATCCTTTGAAACCAAAAAAGGACTCTTTGTTTAATGCCAATGTCATCTTGCAACCTCCTCTTGATTCATATTTTACACACTCTTCCAAAGGAGTATAAAAAATATCTCAATCCATAGAGCCTTGTGTAGGTATGACATGCCATACTAAGCAAGATCCTTCCTTGTTGCCAACCAAACGATCACCTTCTCCCTTCAATCAAGAGCGTATATTGTCAATACTCCTCCAAGATCACTTGGTCTTCCTTCCTCCCAGAACTCGAAAGAAATGTTCTAACAAACATGTTCCTTTTTTGCTTACCATTGAGTTCATGGTCATCACACTAACGAGCGTAAGGCCTTGAGTTGTAAACTTGAACATATTAAGGAGCTTTGTGCTCCCCCTTATGTGGGAGAACCTTGTTCCTACTAATTTTCAATCTCCCTTGCATTCCCTCAACCCTTTTGGCTCACTCTTGTCCTGCACTAAGTGGGGGCAAGAGGTTAGTTAGCCTTTCTTCGTCGTATGTCACTTGTCGTTGTCTTTTATGACTTGTCGTTAACCTTCCATTAACATATAAGAGAAAGCTTGGGATGTGGATGACATGTATTAATTTGACTCGCATGTGACATATACTCCTTCTCCTCATGCTTGTGTAGGATCATGATGGGCCAAAAAGTGGTGATATGTAAGTGATATGATGGCCCATGTGGCTGTTGACTTTTTTTTAACCCAAAATTGATGAATGAAAAGGTTTTTTAAAGGAGATTCTCAGCTTTCCACCAATATAAATTATACTTTACCTTGAATTTAATAAATAATTATTATTCATTTTCTATTTGAATTAAGACTAAAGTCCTGATTGATAGGCTAATTCAAAATCATCTACAACTTTTAAACAGTATCACATTTTTTGAATCCGAAACATGTGTCACAATCTATGCTTCGCATACTATAGGCTAAAAAAAAAATGAATTTCATGAGGTTTTGACCATGTTAAGGTGGTCAAACATACGAGTTTTTATATTTTTTAAAATTTCTAATAAAAAATTCATAAATAATTATTTACTTGGAAAAAAATTACAAAAAATTATGCATCACATCAGGACATGAGTCCTCTACTTATATCTAAAATATTATAAAAAATATTATTATTTTATTGTGGTTAGGGTGGTCAGATAGACACCTACTTCTTATTTTTTCCCTAAAATTTAAGTACTACTATATTGAAATTTAAAATTTTCACCAAATAGATTTAAAAAAAAAAAAAAACCTAGTAGTTTAGAAACTACATTCAATTTACTAGAGATTATATTCTTACATATTTTTGAAATAATATAGATAACTTATTCAAATGTTTACATCAAGTTGCCTAGCTCTGATTTTCTAAATTTTCATCGCCACTTAAGGGCCTATTTCTTCCATGATGATCCTGCACATACCTTGCAACTAATCAAAAACATATGACTCAACATAGGGATTTCCGAAAAAAATCTAATTTCCTCCCCTTCTCCTGTTCTACTTTAAATAAATTGCTCATAGAACGGTGTGTAGCAATTCCTTTAAAGTGGGGGCATACATCACCACTCACATGTCACTGTGCGATTTTATTTTTTCTTATGATTCCTTCTCTTAAAAACATTATAAAGAATGTTGTTCAGGATTGAGACATCAAAAAATTTCCTCTTTTGCATATAAGATGAGCCCTTGCCTCTCTTGCATACAAGATGAGTACATTTGCACTATGCCTCTCTTGGAAACATTATGGATAATGTTCCTTAAGATGAGACATCACACGAACAAAGAAAAATCCCTTTGAACAATTCATCATTTCAAACATGGCTCTCTCTTGTGGTGCCTTATCAAAATTATCACGAGGTATAACTTTGGTATGGTTGAGCGGGGAGCCCAACAAGCGGCACGAATTTCCCCATAGCCACCTTTGTGAGTACATACCAACCGTGTGTATGTTTCTCACCTTTTGGGACAACTCACCCCATGAAAAATTGATGTTTTGTGGCCCTAGAGTGAGCACATATTTTTCACCCTTTCCATTCTCTTCACACTAAACCTTGTCATTGCATGATCATGTATCTTGTTTTTCTATAATGCATTCACCCTTGAATGTCTTTTGCATTGATGTCGACTTGACTTAGAATCTCAAATCCTTGGGGGCTTGACTACCTCCTTCTCTTCCCATTCTTCTTCTTTTCAACCTTCACCATTTGAATCATGTGGTTACTTTAGTGTGAATTTGAAGCAAGTTCATCCTCTCACTAAATTAGGGGCTAAATGTGTCACCAAAAAGTGAGGACTTTGTCACTTTTCGCTCATTTGGACCTTGGCCTATGATCTTGGACCTTTTTCAACCCATTTGATGAAGCCTTTCCAAGCCTTTTGACGAAGTTTTGTAAGGTGTTGCAAAACATTTTCACACTCTCCTAGGCTTTTCATCACTTAATCAATACATTATTATGCCAAAATGACCCCTTAATCCTCATAAAAATCCTATCTTGGTGAGTTTTCAGAAGAAAATCCCGACAAACACAAATAATAACATTTTAATTACCAAAAAACCCTTAAAAATGCCTAGGTGGACTAGGTCACCACCTTGGGCGACCTAGTCCCATGGGGCTTAAAATAACATTATAAGTTAATTTATGTCAAGATTTAGGTCTCTAAAACCCTAAGGGCAGTCAGTATGAAGTTATTTCGGCTAAGTTAGGGCATAACTTGTATAAATAACCTCCAAAACCCTAATTTCTCATTAGGTACCCTCATTTTCCACCTCTCCTCTCAATCTCTCTTCTCTCCCTCTCCTCAAGCCAACTACGGTTTTCATCTTCCAAGTCAACAAGACACAATTTCTAAAGCATTCAAGGGCTGACTGCTACAACAACACAAGATCAATCATCAAAGGAAAGGTAAAATCCATCACTCCATTGTTCTATGCTTCATTACTTCATTTCTATTTTCATTTGGTTTGATTACTCAAAAGGGGTTTGACCAAGGAAAACCCCTAATCTCGAACCCTAACCCTTGTCTCTTATTTGCATGTGTGATTTGAAGGTTTTTGTATGCACGTTTGTGAAGAAGAAAGCTGTTAGAAAGGTGACCTCAATCCATCAAAGACATTTAAGTCAACCAAACCCTAGTTCAAGCTTGGAGGCCTCTATCTGCTTGTTTTCAACAGAATCTCAATAAGATATTCGTTGTAATCTAGAGTGCAGATTGAGACTCCAATATCCTCATTCAGGTTACCGAAAACCTAGAAGAGGACTAGGTCACCCATAATGGCGATCTAGTCCCTTTGAGCTTGTGTTTTGGGGATTTTCACATTTTTGAGTACCCATTTGGTAGAAACCTATTTTGGCCAAGTTTCCCGACAAGAAGACTAGGTCACCCAACTTGGCAGGAATGTCCATGTGAAGATTTCATACATTTTCTAGAGGATTCTACGGCCTCGCATCTGCGTGTTTCTATTTTGAGGTGCATAGGTTTATGTCTATCCTATTTCCTTTTTGTTTGTAAGAATTTAGGTCATTTTAGCTTAGGTAATTTACTTCACATTGTATATAGTTTAGATTTACATTTACTTCATGTTTCATGCTTGATTAGATTCATTATTTTACAACACTTAACCACACAGCACAAACACATATCACAAACCCCTTCTTTGAATGAACACCCAAAATCCCCAAAGACCTTTAAGGTGAAAGAGCGTCCATTCATCCAAAAGTTAGCTTCTAGGGTGAAAAACCCTAGAAGCTTATTGGGGAATCCTCCTCCCCCTTCTTGTATATGTTTAAATTGGTGGTTCAAAATAAAAAACCTTAATGTCGAAGTGGCGTTCATTCCTTCTTTCTTGACTTGTATCAACTCCAATATATTCAAAGGTGGTACTCGCCAAGGATTCATTAGGATCCTCAAGAAAGAGTGGATTATTCCTACACTAGTAAGAATCATCTTTTATCATCTCATATAATGGTGAAGATTCATCATATAAGGAATTATGCCACTCCTTCATTGTTGTCTCACATACCGTTGCCTTCTTATTATGAGGATTCCCATCCTTATAATAAAAAATGCACTCAAAATCATTATAATCACCTGAAAACAAGGAGAATAATTCTCAACATCATCTACATCATTTGAATTCAAGATTATTGACCCACATTCTAAGAACTCTTCACATGAAGAAATTTTTTTCTCCCAAGAAAACACACCCTCTCAAGGTTATCAACATATCCTCTACTTGGAGCAAGATATTTCATCTCTACTTCATAAGAAGAATTATAATCAACAAAGGACCAACCAAGCTCAATCTCATCACCTTGGTCTCTGCCTTGTGATGTAACATTGACTACATATGCATCACCATCATTGACTTCATCATGATTTGAAATTACCTATTTCCTTCCTTGTATCTCTTCAATTCTAAGGACACCCAAAGGGTATAAATCATGTATGATTACCTTTTCCTCATATTGGATATCTTCATTCTCATAACTGCTACTAGAAACTGCATCTATGTTGCCTGTGAATTGACAAAATTGATTAATCAATTGTTCACATTTAGATACATCATCTTCACTTGATTTCTCTGTCTTTTGATCTTTCTCAGCATTAAAATAATTGCTAAAATTTTGAGAAGTTAAACATGTTGGATGTGTCCATACTTGATCTCTTCTATAGTCCTTATCCAATCCACTACCTAATCAAGACCATGAGGTTTCTAATCCTCTGGTAATCTACTCAACCTTGGCTTGTAAACCCCACAAAAAAAATCAATACCTATTGAATCATTGGGTCTACCACTCTTGGGTATCTCTATCAAGATATCCAAAATATTGAGAAAAAGTCATATGGTGATTCTCCTACATATCTTTTCACTTTGTATAGCTACCTAATAGGGAGCATTGAATCAATCTTTCTCAAATCTTGTTGATGTATGGTTGGGGTATGCCTGAGATCTACATGTTGTGGAGATGGAATAGGTAAAGCATCTGAATAATCTTTATCTTGAAAAACATTCTTGCTACTTGACCCTTTTGGTTCATTAGCTTGAATCCTATTGGAGCCATTCATACTAGTAGCCAAAGTCCTTTTATGATTGAGTATTTCAGATTGTTTTAAATATTCATGGTGGATTGATAATATTGTTGCAATATAGTAGGCTCTTTGTCCCTCAATAGGTAGCTCATCTTGCTATCAAATGAACCAAGGTACACAACCAAACATTCATCATCATTTGGTCTCATATTTTTAGGAATGTCCCTTATGGCCCTTGCAAATCTAAGATTGAAAGAAGGGATCAACTCCTCTTCATTCCTATGGATCTCCATGAAAGTTTTCCTCACCAAATTTGGATTCACTCCCTCACCAAATTGATCCATGAAGGCCATATTAAACTCATCCCAAGAGTGTATAGAAGATTCTAGTAGAAAAGAAAACTAGTCTCTCACATCTTTTTTCAAATTCTGAACAAACAACTTCATGACCACATCCTAAGAGTTTATTTCATAATCTCCCATCATATCAAAAAATTCCTGCAAATGTTTGCTTGCTGATTCAGACCTTTTACCATTGAACCTTCGTATTTTATCTTTGATCTTAGGTGGTACCATATGTGGGTAACCACAAATATTACCAAAATTAATAGCCCTGTAACTTTTTGTACTAAAATTTCCTTGATGTGACAAGGATGGTTCATTATGCATGGTTGTATCAACACCCACATCAGAGTGTGTGGTTTGACAATGCATTCTACTACTCCCTTAGAAGATTTATTAAGACTACCTTAATATTAAACAAGGAAACAAAAATTCCTTTTGGAATTATCATCCTAAATCCTTACAATGAAAATCTTCTATCTCTTCTTTGCATAACATCTCTCAACAAGTGAAATTCATGAATATGACAAAATTATACATCCCTTTCAATTTCACTTTAGAACTAAATACAAATAATACCATTCCTTTCCCTATCTTAATGCTATTTCACCAAATTTGGAATTATTTATATCATATATCTTGAAAATTCCCACAAATTATATACAAATGTGACAATACTTTCTTTAGATTCATGAGAATACCTGCAATTTTAGAGCAACCATTCACCTTCGATTTTGAAACCTGCATATCTCAAGATTTTTTATATTCTTTATCAGGTTCTTTGAGTCATAGTCACCACCTCTCTTCACAAAGGATTAAACTTCAAATAATATGAAGTGTCTTCAAAATAAATCTAATTATGGGTTTGCTCCAACAGCGGAGTCACCTTCAGATCCTTCAAAATTTGTTGCAATTGAATCCTTCACTAGGTTCAATAATTCCTCACTATCTGAACAAGATGTTTAGACTTATCACACCATTTGAATCTATAGTACAACAACGTGGGACTGGAGAATGAAATTTGACCCTAGTAGAGTCGCCAATACTGTTGGTGTATTTTCCAGCTAAAACCTAGAATTCTCGAAAGGGGAGCTAGTCCTTATGCTCAACAAATCCCTAGGCTAGTGGCCAACACAATGAGTAAATAATTCTAAGGCTTTTAATCCTACACTTCAGGCTCTGTGGGACTTGTGAGAGCATTTCCCTATTGTGTTCATTCTAATTTTTTTAAATGGAGAACACTTCATCATAGATGGGTTCCTACTATTAGAAAATGAACAAAATCCACTAAGGATTTGGTTGATCTTTAAGTAAATAAATGTCGATTTACTAGGAATGAGGGTGTATTTCACATTTACATCTCAAAATTGACAAGATTTTAGTGAGTATTGTTCTTATTTCGAGCCTTATGGCTAGGCCTCTAACCAATTCATTAATTGTGCGAATTCTTGACAAACATGCCAGTGCTTCATCATTTGGGTGAATTGAGTCAAATATGGAATACCTAGTAATACACAAATCATTTAGCTCTAAAATTGATGGACTATTTTTTGTAATGCCTTACAATACAAAAACTCACAATAACCAAAACATCACTTCTTACCAAATCCTTTGCAAAATATTATAGATCTATGACTCTCCTCAAGCATTTAATTAACTCTTTGAGCTAAAGTAAAAAAAAGAGCCATACATTCAGTTAACCATTGATGACAAATGAAAGGATACTTGGTAGTTTTATTTATAATCTGCAAAAAATATACGAAGGAGAGTACATGTTTTACAATTTAGATTTGTTTCAATATCAGTAATTCATGTAGAACTATTTAAGACTATTACATAAAACACTTATACCCAAGAAGAATGACCATCATATTCATCAAACCTTCTGCATCACATTTGTTTTCTACACTCAAAATCTCCTGAGACCATTCTAGACTCAAAATTTTGACCCTTGTAATGAGCCTTGAAATCCCTTTTATCAACTAAGGGAGCAACAAGCATCGGGCTTATTACAATTAAATTTAAAGTCTATTTCATTTCAGCTCAAATTTGAATCATTTCAAAAATTTCCCCAATGGTTACTTGTAATTATTTACCAAGCAGGGGAAACTAAAATGTAACAACCACCAAAGGTTAGCCAATTATAGCAAAAGTGACCTCTAATCATTAACACAACCCAACAGTCCATGTCCATAGTTAGCAAAGTCTTCATAGAACCAACTTCAAAAATCCACAGTCAACACAAAAGCAAAAAACCAATAGATGCAAAAATATAATAAAAACCACCACACAGCTTCGTAATACCAACAAAATTCAAAACTTAGACACCACTTCCATCACCCAGAACCAACACCCACACCAAAGCCACGGTATACATGCCCACTCTATGTCTTGGCAATAGCAGGAGGGGAAACCACTGCCCCCTCTTCATTCTTGTCCCTACCAGTCATTGAGTAGTCATGCCCACTAGGAGTCCTCATGAAAATAGGAGAAACTGCAAGCACCTCTTTCCCTAGGGAAGCCAATTGGTCAAGAATCATGAGGTATTGCTGGTACCCTGAGCCCATTTTGGTCTCACTATCAGATGGGCTATCAGTGATAGAAATGGGGCAATGTTGACGTCCATAGGAAGCTCGACCATACCTAATTTTCCTTCGAATTCCCCTCGAGGACCCCGTGAATTATTTTCCCTTTACCTCTATAGTCACAACTTGGCCTCTCAGCTTGTAGTTTCTTCTAGTAGCAACTGATATGGGATCCTTGACATAGATATCCTTCTTGCATTCTTCCCTTCGAATTACATTATCTTTGTGAGTGCTTTGTGCATGCTCTAGGTCATCATCATGAGCATTTTTCAAATTATGTCGAGGGGACCTCTGCACTAGTAATAAAGGAATAATAAGCTTACTCATCTTGCAACCTGACAAACTCACACTTGTATAGCCTCAGTTTTATTCACAAACTCAGAAATCGCGATAACTGATTGCAATGGTAAAACTGATAGCACTCACTCCATATTTATTGAGAAATCTAGTGATATTGATCATCAATGTTGAATAAAAACACACACATGAACAAGTGAACATTCATTGGCATCCACTTCATCACCATTAAATTCCTAGGTGTATGGAAATCCACATATCATTCTTCATGATTATAAGCAATTAATTCTTCGCATGCACAAATATCAACTTGAACACTCCTGAAGAGTATATGCCAATAATGCTTGCTCTTCGTAGAGAAAAAATGACCATCATATGCATGTTTTTGGTTTTTTCTAAATGTTAACCGTTGATCCATTGATGAGGTGGTAGATCAAACAACTCCTATCAAGTTGACTATTTTTGAATTCCCTGAGATCATCTCTCATCCATTTTTGGCCTATAGTGTTCATACAGGTCAGAAGCCACATCCTTCATCTACGGGTCTGACCCACTTCCCACACTGGTGGATCATTCCACATGTCATGAGCTTGCAAATCTCGTAGTTCTCAATAAGTGCTCACCTTTTCCTTATGAGCCAGTGGGGAGCAAATGGGATTGATCGATGCACACGATCATCACCGTTGATTTGGAACAACAGGATGTAAGCTTCAATAGTGGATATTGGACCCCACATCCGTATAAGGACATGCATCATCATCTCATGAATCTCACACCAAATAACAAGCCAAAATTTGAAGCTTGCGAGCCAATGGGGAATGGCCCGGATTAGATCTTGAAATTAGATGGCTCCTCAACCTGCACACTTGATAAAATTAGTTATAAAACTGGGGCCATTGCTACGCTGACAACAGTTTGACCCTCGAGAATACATGAGTTAGGCTTAAGTCAATTGGAAAAGTAATTTTGGCCCATCTTTAGGAAATATTTGAAATGGGCAACATGAGGGGGGACTGACACTCTAAACAAAAGGGGGTTGGTGGCAATATGCATTCGAAGGATCGAGTAATGACTCAAAAGAACAACAACCGGTTATGGAAAGTCAACACAAAATTAAAAAAAGGTGAGGGTTTATGATGAAAAACAGTGAAATGAGGGTTTTCCAAGCCAAAACCCTTCCCTATCTTTCGAAACAAATGCTCTGAAAACTTGATTAGAAACAGGTATTACTCAAAAACTGCAAAATTTTGGGAACTCCACCACAATCCACACCAACCCCTCTAAATTGGTAGAGTTCAAGTCCATGGATCAAAATACTAGAAACTCAAGAGGGAAAAATTCAATTATGATCATATACTAACATCTAAAATTTAAAATGGACTCACTCCCCATCAATGCCCTCTCAACCAATATTATTTATGGGCATTGATCAAACACATCAAGAATTTAGGAGTAATATAGTTTATGAATTTAAAAAAATGAATCAACAAATCCTTTCCATTCAATGTGATAAATATGCCTAAATTTTATTCGTTTAAGGGTTGATAGGTGTAACAAAAATATAATTCAAAAAACTTGAAAAAGCCAATTAAAAAATCAAATTTAACTTTGATGGTGCCTCTAAAGAAAATCCAAGCTTAGTAAGGGTATTTTTTTGTGAATATAGACTCTCAAGGTAGATTCATTCTTGGAGTTTCATCATTTTTGGGAAATGATCCAATAATTATATAGAATGGACAACCCTTCAATATGACTACATGTCATTGTCAAAACTATATTTAGGGACATAGTAATCAAGGGTGGTTTGAAAATTATTGTTAGCACTATCAATAAAGGATATTGTCCTAATTAAAAATTAAAATTAATTATAAAAGAGACTAATCTATGGAAAGAGAAATAAAGGGTAATGTAGACTCTAAAATAATTTCTCTAGTCATCATTAACTATCCACAATTATTTTCATCCTATTATCATAAATTATTTTATTATCATCTCATTAGTTATCCTATTATCATTTATCATTCACATTATTATCAAATTATCTATTATTAATTATTTAATTAGATAATATTCTATTATTTATTTTTTATAAATTAATAAATAAAGTTATGTCCTCTCACCACATGATTGATCTTATGCAATATAGATATCACTCACATTCATGCACTCTATCACATATAAATTTCACTCAACAGCTTCCTATCTTATCTATTATTACCATGCCAAAATCTTGATCTATTTAGGAATCTCCTATCCTTATCCAAAATCACATTTCATTATTTGAACCATTAGATATATGTCAACGAAAAATTATAAAGAATGATAAATTAGGCTCCAACATAAATCAAGATCAATTTTCCTAAAAACTCCCCATAGATGACATGACATTCAAGATCCTATCTATGATCATGGAATTCAAGATCCTTTATATGATCATGACATCCAAGCTAATCCAATCTTTGACTAAGATCCTACCTAAGATTAAGAATTCCAAGATGGTCCCCTCCTCCACCTCTCCATGATCATAAAATTGAAGCAGATCTCATTCATATTCTAACCTATTAATACAAATAGGGTCCTTATCAAACTAGTTAGCATATCACTCTTCCTAGATTGACCCATTCACACTTGTTAAGACTCCACTTAAGGATTTAATATTTTTTCTCTCACCTTATGTGGTTGGGACATGTGTAATCACCTCTTGAGACACCTACCTCATACACAATTACACATGATCTCACATTTTTCATATGAGATTACATGTGTTCCACATTTGGAGGGGTAGTTAGGCATTCAATCCTACATTCCAACCTCCTCTTTGTTGCATTTATATGAAAGGAACTCATTGCAAATTTTGATATTCTCTCATAATATGTGATAGATACACTTTTTTTTTTCTATTTTTTACTTGTGGAAGACTATCTCAATGTTGTTTTTAAATATTTACTTCTCCAACATGGTATCAAAGCTATGATTGTGTGTCTTTTCCTAAATCAACATGTTAGTGACACATAGCCTTCTATCACTACTCTCCTCTATTTGACATGCAGACTATATCAAACGTTAATGGACACTACCAAAAAATAATAGTGATTAATTTTTAAGCACAAATAGTTATTGTCAACACTATTTATTTACCATTAGAGGTCTATACAAACCACCCATACAACTTTGTAATGACTAGGTTAACATTCAGGATTGTAAAGTGGGGACCTTTTTCTTTTCATCATGTCTCACATGGGAAGTCAATTTTTCAAACTTGAATAGTCAACAAAACCATTTTTCTATTTATGAATACCATGGGGTAATGAAATTTAAAATATTTCTCTATTTTAAACTATTTTTAGCCTCCAAAGTTAATGTTTGTTTGTAAATTTTTATAAGGTATAAATTCCAACCTGCTTATCAAAATTTTATTAAATTTTATTTGAAAATTATTAAAAATTTGCAAGAAATTCAATTTTGTATGTATAATTAAGATTTGGATAACCAGTTTAATAAAAAATTATAAAAATATATCCATGTGTTTTAAATGGAAAATTTAGGCATTCAATTTGAAGTCAACTTATAATTTTTGAATATGCAAGCACGATGAGTGGCTCGGGTGGGAAGGAGAGTGGTGGTGGATTTTTGAAATCCTCAGAGGCCGATCATGGTGATGCAGATGATCCTGATGTGGATGATTGTTTGAGGCAGGTGGCTTCTTTGGGGGTTTTTTCTATTGTCTTGCTTTGGTGGGACTTGCTTTCAGTTGGATTTGGCTATTCTTTGGTGCTTGGGGCTATGGTGGCGACCCTCTTTTTCTCATTTGTTTTTGTGGTGTTGCATCTAGGTTTATCCATGGTGTTTCTATTTCCCTCTATTTGGAGGTTTCTCTGTATCTACGGGGGGCAGTTAGTTTCTATTTTCTCTTGGTTGTGTGGAGCGTTTCTCATCCAAACATGCTCTACTTGGACTATTGTGGGTTCTTTGTTGGCTTGATGGGTTTTATATTCCAATCCTTTTTAATCTATGGATGGTTTTCTTTGTGAAACTTTTGTGTTAGCTACTGTTTTTGATAAAAGGGTAAAACAGGTTTTACAAGGACCTGAAACCACAAAGTTTACAAAATAGAGAAAAGACCACCAAGGGTCCACCAAAAAACAATAGCTACCCAAAAAAAACTAGTAGTGAGTAGGAAAAAAAGACCAAGAGGGTCAGAAAGGAAAGGACAACAGAAAAAGAAACACATAATTACTTTAGAGACCTAAGGAGAGTCTTTGTCTATTCCTCCAAAACCTGCATATCAGTAACCCCCTTCTTGAAGGTTTGAACCATTTTTGGGGTTAAAGGGGCCTTTCACTTCAAACTGGCATGAGTTCTTCTAGAAATGCCTCCATCAGTTTCTTGGCTTTTATCTTCATTGTCTTCTAGATCAACCACCAAGGATCCCTACTGGGCTTTGTCAAGCTTTTCAGTCATTGCATTGATTATTATAGCATTGTGTCTTGCTATTAGATTGTTCTATTCTGCAATGGTTCTGATGTTAATCCTTAGGCCCTCAACATCATTATCAGTGATCCTATTACTATGCACTACATCTTTCTTGCCCAACTCTGCCATCTTGACACCCATTTCCTCAATCTTGCTTTGCAGGGCCTAATTTTTAATTTTAAGCTCATTGATTTCGGAGAAGGTCCATTCCAGAAGTTTAGAGTGGGACTCAAAGTTGGTTTTATCCAGGTACAAAAAGTCAAGGGAAGGCTCTTTACCAATGTTAATAGGGGAATTGTCAACATTCTGAATGTCTGGAATAGGGCCCACACAGTGCTCAGAAGAGTTGGTATCAGCTTCCTCCGGCTCAGAGGACTCTTCGGTATAAGAGACAAGGCTTTTAGCCTGGGAGGTTTTTCCAGCAGGGTTGGACTTAGGAGGAGGACAGTTGGGCTCAAGCGCAACTCGGATTTTACTCGGAACCCTGGAAGGGCCAACATGCAAACTATGGGTTTTTGGGCTAGGGCTAGGGTTAGGCAAATAATCCGAGCCACTAGGCTCAGTATCATCACTATTAACATCAGGGTTGGCTTCCGAGGTAGCAGGGGCATGCTCATGCAGATATTCAACAATAAGCCTAATTAACCCAGTATGAAGGATAGGAAATCTGTTGGAATTCTTTTTATTGTCCTCCAAACTTTTCTTCAGAGAGCATAAGAGATAATAAGGGATAGAAACCCTTACCTTGTGGCGGAAATGGTTGAGGAGGGCGAAGTGGTAATCGTAGACTTTAGTGAAATGCCCATCCACTGTGATATACTCCATGATGGCTCGAAGGACCTTTCTCCAGATAGATTTTATGGAGTCTACATGAAAATAACTGTTCGCAATTTTGACCAAGTTTTGCTTTTCCTTCTGATTTTTGGGGAATTTGATAACAGCTTCATCAAAGTAAGCCCTATCCCTGAAAAACTTCTTCCCATCAGTAGGTAATCCCATAACTTTGGCAATTAAATCTTCGTTGAGCTCCACATTCCTACCAAACAGAGTCAAGTTGCCATCATGCCATCTTTTGGCAAAAAGATTCGTAGTCTCCAGATCAGAACCATGAAGCTTTTCCAGAAAAGGGAAAAGACCTCCACTTTTTATCTTGTTCCAAGCCTTAGCATTTTTCATATGGATTTCATAGCTGTCCGGCTCAGTTCACTTTCTGTCCCCACCCATCTCGGCCAACACAGTGAGGAAGAAACAAACACAATACTTTCTAAAATTGGCCCCGCAAAATCTAAGCACCCACAAAGCATGTGGAGTAAACTTGCAAATTACTCCACAAAGCTTGATCCCATACAATCTAATGATTGTGATGTGATAGATCCAACCTATCCTCATTAAAGGGATAACACGATGCCTTACCATGTAGTTTATCATAATTTAATAGGGCACAGACTTTAATATTAAGATCGCTATTATTAAGCCAGGTACACACTTCTTTATTCCTGACTCCTTCGTTAGCAAAAAATCCGCGACAACATTGGCTTCTCTATAGGCGTGTGTTATTTTAACTTTTTCAAACTTGTCCAATTTCAATTTAGCTTCATCAATCCATGATTTGATGGTCCACGAGGGAGGAGACTTGCCACGGAGGTAGTCAATTATGTTTTTGGAGTCTCCTTCAATCCATAAGTTTTTAATATTGAGACTTTGGGCCAAATTTATAATATGGTAAGCACCAGCCACCTCTGCAAGGTGATTAGTTTGAAAGCCAAGAGGAGAGGCCATCGCACCCATGAAGTTTCCATAGGAATCGTTATAACTCCTTCATAGCCCACCGCCCCCGGATTGCCTTTAGCCACACCATCAAAGTTAGCTTTGATCCGCCCATTAGGTAGAAAAGTCCAACAGACTCCCTCTCTATCCTTTTTAGCCCTAAAAGTAAAGCTACCTAGAATGGGGGTTATGTTCCATTCCTTAGCAACACAAAGATCATAGTTCGAAAACTCAGCATTCAAGATCTTTCTATCCTTCTAAGCCACAGTACTGAAGTTTTCCTTTATAGATCTGGCTATTTTATCAAAGACATAATCCACAGAAGCTTCTTTGCCCCTAAAAATTATGTTGTTGCGTTCTTTCCATATGCCCCAAGCAATATGAGGGAAGGATAGCTCCCAAAAAAATATGAGTAAAGGATTCATTGTTGGGGCTTTCCATTGAGAAAAGAGTTCTTCAATGAGCATTGGGAAGACCCAAGAAAGGTTCCATAATCTGTTAAAATTTTCCCAGAGAGAAGCAGCAAAAGAGCAGTGAAGGAATAAATGATTAACAGATTCAACATCCATCTTACAAAGACAACATCTATTAGAGATTTGAAATCCCCATATACACAAATTGTCAATTGTTAGCAACTTATTTTGAAGCAAGATCCAAAAGAAGATGTTAATTTTAGGGATCAGATTATTACTCCAAGCTTTAGACCAAAAGGGAGGGTGGTCCAGAGAAGAAGTGAGCTTAGCAAAAGCAGAAGATACAAAGAAATTACCGGAGGGATCATCAATCCAAACCGTATGTTCCTCCAACTGCTCCGAGCTAGGTCTAATAGCCAACAATGTAATCTAGATGGGGGCCAAAACCTGGCTAACACTGCTTAAGTCCACCCAATTACCATTCACTTTGTAATCTTTCACATAAGTACCAAACCTAACCTTGCAATTCTCATCCCAATCTCTAAAAGGATTAATATTTATCAGAGCCACTATTACTTGGCTCTTGATATTGGTTTGGTGTGGTTATTCACCTCTAGTTTCCTGGGTGCCTTTATTGGGTATTTCTCTTTGGAGGTTAATGTTGCTTTTCTTGGTCTCCTTTGGTAGTTGCTGCATCTTAGGGGCTTATTTGTTTCTTCTCTCATGGGGTTTTGTATCATTTCTTGGGATGGGCTATCTTTGCTCCATTATTTTGTGGATGCTCTTAAGATTCTTATTGAGCTGATGGTCGTGTTTATATCCCCTAATTTTGGTGGCGTGCTTTTGGCTGGGTTGAGTGTCATTCTTATTTTATTGCCTCAGTTGTTTTCTATGGTTAGGGTTTCCTTTTTCATGCCTTCTTCTAAATGGTTCTCTAGTTACATTCTTTTAGAGGTGGTGATGGAGCTGGATGATTCAATTTTGAGGTTGCTATTGAAGTTTTACTTGGATGCAGTGTGTGCTCTGGGTTCTTTTCTACTGGTGATTTGTTGGCTGAAGGCTCCTGCTATTTTGGACTCTATTCAAATCAGTTGTGGACTTGTTCTCTTAGCTGGGTGGTTCTCAATTTTGAATCCTAGACCTTAGACGGTGTCAATTTCCTTGCTTCATGCTACTGTTTATTGGTTTTTAACTAGGTTACTACAAGATGTTAAGGTGGACCTTTGGCTATTATTTGACTCTTTTCTTGGTGCACAATTTTTTGTTGGTCCAAGGTTTTCCTGAGGAAGCTATGGTCACTTTCTTGGCTACCGTGTTGGATTTCCCCTCAGGTCCTATGGAGGTGGACCTAATGCAATTTTTGTTCTTATTGAGGTGGGTAGTTCTCTTATGGAGGTGGAGGTTGAGAGTGTTGGAGATTTCTGGTTGTGATGGTTTAGTTGATCATATCATCCTCTCCAATAGAGGAGAGCTCACTCCTTTAGAGGTGGAGATGGTGTTGGTTTCCTATTACTAGGTGAGTTTGTGTTGTAGGGAAGCAATTTTCTTGCAATTTAGGGTCTTGGTGGTGGTTTACACCACTGTGTTTTTTGGTCTTTTGGGCTCATATGTGAATGATCTGAGAGGCTGGTTTGCTAAAGCTTGACTGATTTAGGTGATGTTCAAGTTTATCTAAGGCTTTTTGGTCGCTGTCAAAACTTGTTTGCAATTAGGTTTTAGGCTCGTTCTTTTCCTATTTAGTGTAGCTCGCTTAGTCTTGCCATTCTGTTTATGGCTATTGTTGTTTATGTTGTTGTTGGTTTGTGTCTTTTTATTTATGCAACTCTTTTTTTGGGGGTTTTAGATCCCTATAAAACCTGTTTGTACTGGCTTTTGGGGCCCTATCAAAACCTCTTGTACCCTAATCAAAAACTTATAATTTTTCATAGATATCTTTTTAGGGGTCTAATATCAATTATAATAAAATTAGAGGGTAATCTAAGTGTTATTGATTTTGATTTTTTTTGTTCATGTGATCATGTCACTCATAATAAATCCCTTCCATTAGAGTATTATTCATAATCCTCATCTAAATCTAATATCAAGTGTGGATATTGTGGGAATAAAATACATATAATAGAAGATTGTATTCATCAAAAAAATTGGTGAAATAAATCAACTTATTTTTAATCATGGTAATTTATTACTTTATGGTTTCGTTTCAATACATGTAGAAATATCATATGGTCTCACTTGGGCATATTTTGAGACATCCACCTCATTTGGGGAAAAATAATACGTAGTTCAATGACTTGAATGAAGATATCATCTCCTCCATCACTTGTTGCTACATCCAAATCTAGAGTTGATATATCGATGACTTATAGTGATTTTATGTATCAAGACATTAATATTAGTTTTTATATATTGACCACATAAGAATGCATTTCTACAAAACATATTATCCTTATTTTTATAGTCCAACATTGCATATTTAGAAGACAGTATTGAGGAAATTTTTATTCTATTTGATGACAACCATATCAACATTGTTATCCCCACATATAGCTATTTTGATCTTACTATATATCAACCTTTTCATTATATATTTATGGAAAAAAATGAATACATAATCATTGGCATCATCTAAGTAATTGGATAATGTAAAAAAATTAGAGACATTCATCTTCGTTCCTACATATTTCTATTTGAAATGGAAAGTCATCTTGCACAAATTTGTGTTGTTGCTTCTTTCCAAGGGGAGAAATATTACTCAATGATTTTGGGTCATATTTTGCATCCAATATTTATTATTTGTTGGTACTATAGGATGCATTTTGAGGGGAGGTTGTATGGTTTATCTTCTTATCTCATTTTTAGGAGGAAGCATTTCATTGTGTGAAGTTATTTCCTTCTCAATTTTTTGGGGGATCAAATAGACCTTCTCTCTTTTCTATCCTAGATAGGGGAAAATTTTATTGTAAATTATGGTAAAATTAGTCCTTGGGGATTCATTATGAGTCCTTCTATCACACATATTCTTCACTTGCACATTCAATTTAAATAATTTATCTTTTGGTGAGGAGTTCTTTTCCACTATATTTTCTCCTTTACTCCTTTTATGAGAAATTTTTAAATGGTATGTAAAATGGCCTAGTAGTTGGGACCCATCATCATTACAAAAAATTATCTCTAAATTGCACTTAAGGGGTGTATTAGTGTAAATAGGGTCATTATAAAACTAGTTAGCATATTACCCTTCCTAGGTTGATTCATTCATAATTGTTAGCTCTCCATTTAGAAAATTTTTAATTTTTGTCTCACTTCATATGGTTGAGATACATGTACTCACCTCTTAAGGAACTTATCTTATGCACACTTACACATTCTCTCACATTTGTTATATGATATTACATGTGTTGCATATTTGAATTAATAATCCAATATTTAGGTGTACCTTCCTACCTCCTCTACCTTTCCTATATATAAAATGTGCTCATTTTATATTTTTCCATGGTCTCATTTTATATGATATATTTATTATTGTGATTTAATTTTCACTTGTGAAAGGTTCTCTTGATATCTTTTTAGATATTGGCTTCTCCAGCACAACCACTTCCACTACCCAAGATGAGTCACATCACTTAGATACATAGATGATAAAATAAATGACATGGATCATATAAAAAATATTTACCAAAAATATACTATGGATCACATTGATATTGCAAATGATCAATTGACAACTAGCATGAGCAGGGAGAAATTCCTAGCATCCTATCAAATAATATCATCCACTTTTGTCAAAGTAGGCTTTCTTGTAGATGTGATGATATTAAACATTCATGGTTATCAACTACACAAATAGGGGTTATCATTTTAATTCCAAAATTATAAATATCATTTTAAAAAAATTTGTTGAGTCATGCAATAGCAAGGAAATGGTTTAGTCTTGCA
The DNA here is from genome assembly GCA_007115665.2 of Sequoiadendron giganteum. Lineage (NCBI taxonomy): Eukaryota > Viridiplantae > Streptophyta > Pinopsida > Cupressales > Cupressaceae > Sequoiadendron > Sequoiadendron giganteum. The sequence goes on along the minus strand of CM021107.1, from coordinate 128,598,151 downwards.
TTCAAGACATTTTAGAACTATTGCACTTTTATATTAGTCCTAGATATCAAGGGCTTGGATACTCATAGATTAGTAAATTTAGTGATGTTAGTGGTACTTACCAATACCAAGGCCATATTTATCTAATGAAAATATCAAAATAGGTTCCATATATAGTGCTTACGACAAATTTTCTTTTAACACTCCTCCCATTCATAATATAAACCAACACTCCTAAATACTTATTAACACTAAGTTGAACCAAAAAATATAAAATTATTAAAAAGAAAAGGAAAAAAAAAAATGTCAAAATTCATTGGATACAACATTCAAAGTGGACACACGAAGTTAAAATTGATGCTAAAGAAAGTTGGATCAAGAAAATCTAAGTATTTAAATCTAATAGGTGATAAAAATATGGATCTACAAGAAAAAGGCATCTTGCATATAAAAAATTTTCATCTCCTTCAATATGGTCACCACTCCCACAATATAAGGCATATAAAAGTGTAGATCCTAAAAACAAAATCCAAACTCCATTATCCACAATCCCAAGTTTGGAAAATAAAAATCATATGTCCAAAATGCTAAATAATCCATTCACAAATACCATCCCCCATCACATGGAATCCCCTAAAAATATGAAAATCCTAACTCACAAATCCATTGTATCTTGGCATCATCACATTATATAGGCCTATAATGGAACTCTACTAGAATGTGTGTATTTGGAGAAGGCCAACCCTAGTATCACAAATAATCACAATAATATATATGGATTGTATACAAGTGTTATGGTTATAATAAGGAAAATCCTCCATATAAATCACTATTGACATATTATAACACAAAATTCTGCATCAATTCCATCTAACGGACTAGAAAAAATAATGAAGATACGAAGTTCAATGATTTAACAATACCAAAAAAAATCAAAAAGTCAAAATAATAAAAATAAAAAGTAAAGAAAATATTCCTTCTAATGAAAATAATTTCTATTGCACCTTGGGTTAGTCACCATGATGAAAACATGTTCATATGAATTATATTTAAAAATAAAATAAAATAAAAATAATAAAAGAGTAAAGAGAAATAATTCATCTAGTAGTGGAAACTATTCTTATGGTACTTTGGATAGGTATCATCATGAAAACCTATAAAACATATATCATGTTTATAATCAATTATTTATATACATATCAATAAACTTGGAGGAAAGTTATCTTATCTATCACATCTTTTGTCATGGCAGCACTATATCCTACATCATTTCCATCCATATTCCCTACCCACCTTGATCTTGATAGGGAGGGGGGACATTCCATCCTTTGGTGTTGCACCATATAGGGTCATGCCATTACCTACATATCACTATCCAATCTTATAAATTGGAGAAAACATATATTATTCCCATGTGACATAGTCATTGGAGATCACATCATAAATCCACCATTTAATAATTATCCTAGTACTTTTCCCCAATATCATAATCCTCATGCCTCTTATCCCCCACATAATCATCCTCCCATCCTCAACCTAAGCAATCCCTTATTTTTTAATCCTTATTACTAGTCAATTCTCCCTTATCATCACTTCCAAAAAAATTATTCCACCTATCCACATACCCCCACAATCTAGCCAATACCAAAGTATTCCATTCACATGGAACATGATCCTAATCCATGCAATACATCTATCCAATCTAGTGTAATATCCAAAACATCCCTTAATTTTGTTGTCAACCTTATTGTAAATATTTATCCATTCTAGTCATAGTATCATCTTTAGGTTATGTCATACCCATTCCTCACATTATTTTCAAGATGTATCCTTCCTACATCAATAAATTCATCATAATATCATCAACCAATTAGTTTTCATCTTGATTAGATGTAGGATCATGTATTTCTTTGCATAATTGTGCTTCCTTGCTTGCTTTCTTTTGTGTATTTTTTATTAATACTCATTTATTATCGCCCTTGTAGTATATCGCCATAATAACAACATGGTCTTTTATATCATGATGTCCAATAATATACACTTCTAGGTGAACTTTGGTTTTTAAGTTAGTCCATATACGAGAAGTTGATGTATGGCCATGATGACCACAATAGGAACACAATAGAAATTGCACCAATTTAACACTTGTACAGGAAGATTCAACTTGACATGCATTCATAATCCCTCCAGTTACAAATTTGATGGGTTTGGAATACTTTAAAACATAAGACCCAACAACTCCCTTATAACCAAGACCACATTTTCCTTTGTTTATTTTTTAAGATTCCTAAACCCTCACATTTGGCTTTAATTCACTTGTTGTATGGAAGTGGTAGAAGGAACAACTTGTTCAAAATCTTTTTATTGTGTTAAGACAAATTAGATGTATTCTTTTGTAACCTATCTATTTCTTGCTGGACAAAAATATACTAAGCACAGAACTACATAAAAGTAGGCTAAAATAACCTCCAATGTTTTTCTATTTTATTTTCTTCTTCCGAGTTGTCAATTTTTATATGTAGAGATAAAATTCCATCTTAAAAGAAAGTAGATCCCATTATATCTTAATTAATAATACAAAAAAAGTTATTTTTCCTTATCACACACAAAAAGCACCTTATAACAACAAACCAACATCTTATATCTACAACGTTTATCGGGTGATCCCACAATAGTGGTTTATAATGTTTGGCCAAACTGGACACTAAAATATTTTTTTCTAACTAAATCTTCACTTTTAGGCACCTATAGCAGCTAAACTGTGAGGAATTTGAAGATGATACAAACTAGTGATTTGTGAAATTTTTTCTATAGATTCTAAATATATTCTTTTCAAAAAAATTGGAATCAAATTGCACTTCTCTTTCCATCTCCTTCGAAAACTAGTTTTATAGAAAACAACATTTATAAGGAGTGATGCTTACCGTATACAACATAACATTTTTTACATGAAGGATACAATTCTAATTCTTTCAAATTTAGAATTTTAACTCTGATATCTAGTGCTTCCATTTGGTCTCATAATTATTTATTGAATATTGTATCCTTAATCAACTTTTGAAGTCAAACCGATTACAATTCAGACACAGGCAGACCGTATACAATGTAACAATTTTTGTATGTATCGAAATTCAATTTTATTTTATTTGTTGGATCAAGGACTTCAATATTTCATGCACTAATATTTTTAAATTTTTTTTTGATAATCTACTATTTTTCCACATGTGCAGAACAAAGAACTTGATAGTTGGTGAAAAATCTATGTTCAATGAAACTAAAAAAATAAATAGATAATAAAACCAAAACATATTAAAATTATATTCATTAGATAGCTCATTCCAAGGAATACCATCATCTAGTTGGGTTTGTGAATTCTCCTCCATTTTCATCCTCAACCCAAGCTTTGAAGTGCAAAATTATGGACTTTTCTTGTGCCTAAGGGGGAGAAGGAGGGAAAAGGGCGGTTTGAGAGAACCCCTAGGGGTTCGCTCGAACCCGGGTTCATTCAAACCCCCGTTTCAAATATTTTTTTATTTATTTTTGGTAGGAATGGTGGGACCTTGTATTTAATTGGTTGACTCGAACTAGGGTTCATTCAAACCGTTTTATAGTTTGATCAAACCTATGGATTCATTCGAACCGCAAAAACCAAAAAAAAATTCATGAGGTCATTTTTGCAAGTTTTCCTTCCTCACTCAAATTTTAAACCACTTTTGTGGGTTTACCCTAACATACAACCAAATGCAAACTCTTATTACTCTTATATCTCTTATTGTAAAAATAAACAACATAAACTATAACCCTCCATGTCTGAACTTTGATGTTATTTGATCTTTTAAAGCCAAACCTTCAGTGAATCAAATTTATTCTAATAAGAAAACAAATTAGAACTTATATTTTCATATTGTTGGCAACACAAGGGCAAACAACTGAGAGGGGGCATGAATCAATTGTCACAAAATTTCAAACTTATTAACTTTGTTAACCCTTATTCTCAGATCTGATTAATAACCATGAAAGCATAAATCAACAACACATCAGAAATACACATAAAATCAAGATTTTTGCATGGAAACTCTATTAGGGGAAAACCATGGTATAGGTTAATCCATAATTTTATACTCTGTTAAAAGTATAAGAAGAATAAATGGGAATGTACATGCATTTAGACACACTTCCTAGAGCTCACTGCTTAGATATAATGGAAGACTCATTGTCTTGCATAAATATTCAAATTAAATCCATCTAAATATTTTTAACTAAGAAAGTAGCATCTACTAATGCCTGATTACAGTTTTGGTTAACCACATGAACACTTCTTCATTTTTCTTCACTCTTCTTCACACTCTACTCTGCCTTCGAATGATCTAATATTTATTCGCACATAGCACTCACACACTTCACATCATGCATACCTCAAATGAGATAAAAAATCACTCATATATATCCGTAACAAGTAATTACATTGCTTCATGTCGACTTGAACAAAATAATAGAATGAATGCAAATTGTCAACCCAAAATAATAAATATTATTAATGTGAATCTACCAAGGTCAGCCACAACATAGTAGAGACCTAAAACAATGTCCTAAAACAAAAAACACCTTCAAATATTTTTCCTCAAAGATCCACAACATGCTTCAATCATCCTATCGGCCATGAACATGAAAAACATGATCAATGTGGATGTGCAACATGGATAAAAAATGATCTAGAAACATCCACAAACACTAGAGGAATATACACAACAACTCAAATTACCAAAATCACATTATCTTCTTCCAACAACACCAACTACAGTAACATAATATTTTTTAGAACACATAAACTCATAGCTTGCACAAATATTCATGCATACCTTTGAAAATTTTTGTGGATAAACTAGATAGAATTGGAAACAAGCCTTTAATCCACAACTTCTCACCATCAACATATTGAACTTTCCATCATATCGATCTTCACTGCTTCACAGACAACCTGCAACTTATTTTATTACAATTTTCTCAATATCCTTGACATATACAGTCTTAAAGACATTAATGCTAATAGTGTTGACATCAATGACAACCACATATTAGTAACACAACCACAACATCCAACAATCTCCCCCTTTGGCATTGATGGAAACACATGATGTGAAAAACACCATCAATGCAACTAACTCCAACACTTACTCCCCCTTAGGTTTTGACTTCTTCTCCCTAGATAATTTTTAGTTTTTCATATTTCTCTTCTACCCCTTAATTCTTAAAGATTTTTTCACATTATTCTTCTCCCCCTTTGACATAAATGACAAAGATACACAAGCTCTTAACCACATATCTGAATCATCTAACTACTCCCCCTGAGTAGAATCCACCACAACATCAATTTGAATCAAGATGCTTGTGAAATGCTCAGACTAATGCAATGTCTTGCATCTTAGTTTTGATTAGGAGGGGTAATCACCCCTAACTTCCCTCTGGGATACTCAAAAGTATCCTTAGGAAATGGATTAGTAAATATGTCTTCAATTTGTTCCTTAGTAGGTACATATTCCAATCTGACTTCCTTATCACTCACCTTGTCTCTCAAAAAGTGGTACTTGATAGATATATACTTGGTCTTTGAATGTAGCACCAAATTCTTAGAAATGTTAATTGCACTTGAATTATCACAAAATATAGTAATAGGTTCATCATACAGAACTCTGATATCTTTCAAGATCTACTTCATCCATAATACTTGAGTAGAATTGTTAGCAACAACAATGTGTTTTGCCTCTGCAGTAGACCAAGAAATGGCATTCTACTTTTTACTTAACCATGAAATCAACTTATTTTCCAAGAAAAATGCACCACCAGTGGTACTTTTCCTATCATTCACATACCCTACCCAATCAACATCAGTAATGACACTTAAAGTAAGATCATCATCTTTAGGACACCGCGGGCCAAAATCAACTATTCCCTTCAAGTTTCTGAAAATTATTTTTATAGCATTCACATGAGATTCCTTAGGATCTGCTTGAAATCTTGCAACAATACATACAACATTCATGATATCAGGTCTAGTTTGAGTCAAATGAAGAAATCCACCAATCATTTATCTATATCTAGTCTGATTTTCCTTTAGAGAATCATCATTTGTTGTCAACTTACATCCGGTCACCATGGGTGTACCAACTAGCTTTGAATCTTCCATACAAAAATTCTTTAGCAATTCTTTCATATATTTGGACTGAGATATAAAGATCCTTTTATCTAACTAATTAATTTGCAATCCGAAAAAGAATTTCATCTCTCCAATCATTGACATCTCAAACTCATTCTGCATCTCATTAGCAAACTTCATGCACAAACCATCATCTCACCAAAAATGATATCATCAACAAAGACTTACACAATCAAATCTTTATCATTATCAATCTTGAAATATAAATTAATATCAACAGTACCTTTGTTAAATCCAAGCTTCAACAAATACTTGTCCAATCTAGCATACCAAGCTCTAGGGGCTTTCTTGAGTCCATAAAATTCTTTCTTTAACTGACACACCATATCTCCCTGATCAATCAATTGAAATCCATTAGGTTTCTCATTGTACACTTCTTCCAATTCACCATTTAGAAATGTTGACTTGACATCCATCTAAGAAACCTTGTAGTTTTTGTTAGCAACATAAGAAACAGTCTCATAGCTTCAATTATAGTAATAGGGGAAAAAGTCTCTTCAAAGTCAATTCCTTCCATATGGGAATATCATTTACATACAAGTCTTTTTTTGTTTCTAATATCTTCACCTTGATCATTCAGTTTATTTCTAAAGGTCCATTTAGTTCCAATTAAATATTTATTCTTAAGTCTAGGAACAAGAATCCATGTATTATTCTTCTAAATTTGTTGTAGTTCTTCTTTCATTGCTTCAATCCAATGTTCATCTTTGCATACTTCATTTACATTACTTTGCTCAGTCTTTGATATCAAACAATATTCTTCTGCAATTCTTCTCCTAGTTTGGACACCTTTGTTCTTATCACCTATAATCTGATTTTTTGAATGATTTAATCTCACATACCTTGGAGTCTTAGGTTGTTCTTGAATTTTAGGCTCTTGTGATCTCTCTTATGTACTTTCACTAGTTTCTCTTTCCTCTTGATCTTCTAGATTCACTGGAATGATCTAAACTCGATTTGAGGTTCAAACTTTGTTTGTACTGTCATTCTAATAATCAAAATCATATCCACAGGTTGTGGATGGTCTAGCAATGTCTTCATCAACCTTAACATTTCCACTTTCAACCATTGGTAGGCCTTTCTCTTAGTAGAATAACCAAGAAAGATTCCTTCATCACTTCTAGTATCAAACTTTCCTATATCTTCGTCTCTTCTGATGTAGCATTTACTCCCATAGATTTTGAAATATCTAACAATAGGCTTATGAACAAACCATAGCTCAAAAGGGGTCTTACCAGTATCACCTTTGATTTACAACCAGTTGAGGATATAAATAGAAATACTCACAACTTCTCTCCAATAGATATGACAAACATTTCCTTTCAACATCATATTTGTAGTAGCATCTTGAACTGTCCTTTTCTTCCTTTCAACAAATCCATTTTGTTGAGGGGTCCATGGTGCAGATAATTGTCTCTTTATCCCATGCACTTCATAGAAATAATTAAAATCACCAGAAGTGAATTCACCACCTCTATCTGATCTTAGACATTTAATCTTTAGAACTATCTCTGTCTCAACCATAGCCTTGAAAATTTTGAGCTTCTCTAGAGCTTCATATTTCTCCTTTAAGAAAGTAACCCACATCATCCTAGAATAATCATCAATAAGAAAAATGAAATACCTATAATCTTGAAAACTTTTGATTCTATCAGGACCACACAAGTCAATATGCACAAGCTCCAACAATTCATTTGAACAATGTTGTTTTCTCCAAAATGAAATTCTAGTTTGCTTTCCTAACTGACATTCCTTGCATATGGAATTAGAGAGTTTTATCAACTTAGGAATATCTCTCACTACCTGAGTAGAACTTATCTTGATAATACTATCAAATCTTACATGACACCTTCTCCTATGCCACAACCAACTTTCATCAACTTGAGCAATCAGACAACTTTTACTAGCAGCATTCAAGTGAAAAATGTTACTTTTTGTTTTTGTACTTGAAGCAATCACATTTCCAAATCTTCCCAATATTCTAAACTTTCCATCCTTGAATTGAAGATTGTATCCCTTATCAACCATTTGTCCAATACTCAAAATATTATGCTTCAAACCTTCAACATAAAGAACATCATCAATATAATGCTTACCATCAAAATAAATACATTCTCTGCCATGGATTATACCACCATTGTTATCACAAAATTTTACAACACCACCATCATAATTTTCCAGGCTCACAAATTTTATTTTATCACCTGTCATGTGATGTGAACATCCACTGTCAGTTACCCATTCATCCTTTTCTTCAACTCGAATAGCTAGGGCTTTCTCCACATTTGTACAACTAGCAGATTCAGTAGACATGGGTTTATTTTCCTTGATAGCAATAAACAAAAACTCATCTTCACTTACATTCCCTTTATCAGATTCATCATTTGTCACACCTTCATCAACAACATAATAAAACTTCTTTTGAAATCTATGTTTGTTATATCTTGGCTTAGGGACTCTTTTCAGACACTTTGATGCAAAATGACCTATCTTATTGCAAGAAAAATATTTAATAGGAAAATTTCCTTTATACTTACCTTCTCCTTTGGCTTCTCTTTTGACAATAAGTGCTTCAAGCTCGTTCAACTCTCTTTCTTCTTCTTTAGTCTGTCTCATTTATTCCTCATACTTGAATACCTTTCTAGATGAACTTTCACCCGAATCATATCTTTGCTTGTCTCTCCCGAAGGTTGTAGCTTTGAATACAAATTCTATCTTAGGAAGGGCATCGCCGAATTCACTCAACTCAAAAGTAGTAAGTTTACCAATCAACATATCTCTGGTTACATTTGTCATAGTCTCGAGCTCACTAATAGTTGTAGCTTTGACTTTGTATGCATTAGGAAAGGATCTAAGCATTTTAGCAACAATCTTCAAATCATCCATCTATCCACCAACACATCTGATACCACACACAAGTTCATTCACTCTTTGCATGAAAGTAGTAATAGTCTCATCATTACTCATTTTTAACAATTCATATTTCCCTTTCAGATTTTGTAGCTTAGTAATCTTCACATTAGCATTGCCTTCATAGAAAGTTTCCAACTTTTTCTAGATCTCATAGGCAGTCTTCAGATCCATAACATTTGTCATTTTAGAATTAGTAAAAGCACTCAATAATGCTTCCGTAGCCCTGATATTGTATTTAGCATCCCTAATCTCAGCAGTAGTAGTAGGACCACTATGAGGAATAACATACCTATTAATTGTAATGTTCCAGTAAGATTCACCAATGCATCTCAGATGTCACCCCATTCTAGTCTTCCACAAAGAATAGTTTGTTCCATAAAATCTTAGACTATCCTTCTTATATGTTGCCATCCCAAATCACCTCAAGATATTAAACTTCTTTCAAGGAACCTGCTCTGATACCAATTGTTGGCAACACAAGGGTAGAGAACTGAGAGGGGGGGTGAATCAATTGTCACATAATTTTAAACTTATTAACTTTGTTAACCCTTATTCTCAGATCTAATTAATAACCATGAAAGCATAAATCAACAACACATCAAAAATACACATAACACCAAGATTTTTGTGTGGAAACCCTGTTACGGGAAAAACCACTGTGGAGGTTAATCCATAAGTTTATACTCCGTTAGAAGTATAAGAATAATAAATGGGAATGCACATGCATTCAGACACACTACCTAGAGCTCACTACTCATATACAAAGGAAGACTCACTGTCTTATAGAAACATTCATATTAAATCCATCTAAAGATTTTGAACTGAGAAAGTAGCATCTGCTAATGCTTGATTACAGTTTCGGTTAAGCACATGAACACTTCTTCATTTTTCTTCACTCTTCTTCGCACTCTAATTTTCCTTTGAATGTTCTAATCTTTATTCACACATAGCACTCACACACCTCGCATCATGCATACCTCAAATGAGATAAACAATCACTCATATATATCTGCAACAAGTAATTACATTGCTTCATGTCGGCTTGAAAAAAATAATAGAATGAATGCAAACTGTCGGCCCAAAACCATAAAGATTATTAATGGGAATCTATCAAGGTCAACCACAACATAGTAGAGACCCAAAAAAATGTTCTCGAACACAAAAAACCTTTAAATTTTTTTCTTGGAAGATCCAAAACACACTTCAATCATCTTGTTGGCCATGAACATGAAAAACATGAACACACAAGAGAAAATCATGGATCGCGAGCATAACGATTAATGTAGATGTGCAACATAGATATAAAAAAATCTAGAAACATCCATGAACACCACATGAACATACACAACAACTTAGATTACCAGAATCACATTATCTTCTTCTAAGAACACCAACTATAGTAACAAAATAACTGTTAGAACACAAAACCTCATAGCTTGCTCAAATCTTCATGCACACCTCTAAAACTTTTCTTGGATAAAATAGATAGTCTTGAAAAAAACCCTTTAATCTACAACTTCTCACCGTCAACATACTAAAATTTCCATCATAATAATCTTCTCTGCTTCTCAGATAACCTACAACTTATTTTATTACAATTTTCTCAATATCCTCAACATATACAATCTTAAAGACATTAATGCTAATAATTTTGACATCAATGACAACCAGAACATCCAACACATAATCTAAACTTCAACAAATCAAATAAAATTTACCATTTCTTGTGGGTATTTTAATATTATAGCTACCTCTATAAATTTGTGAGATCTTCTCTCAACACTTTATTTGTTTAAAAATATTTCTTCTTGATAAAATTGTAGACTTTGAAAAGTAGCCTCTAAACATAGCCAATAGTCACATTTTTTTTGTGTTATGTTCCTAATTTGCTACTTGTCATGAAACAATCAAAATATTAAAAAATAAACTATGCACCAAAAAATTGTGATGATGAAATGGTTTGTTAACATTCTCACAACAACAAAAAAATTATGCTGATCATACCCTACTACATCTACTACCATCTAATCTTCACCCCTTTCTTATTGCAAACCATTTTAACGAAGCTCTTGTTCCATGAATTCACCTGAGTAAATTTATAATTCATACTAGCAAGGTGGAGGAGGTGACAAATTTTGTTATGATATTGCTTCTAAGATTCAAATTAGTCACATGCATCTGCTCTCTAACATTAATTCAGATACAAGCATTTCAATATTCTCTACAAGTATATGCCATGCTCAACTTCCTTGTGTGACAATAATGTTAACACATAAAAAAAATATTTTAGATGCTCTTGTTTAACCTTAAACACCTCTTTCTCTTTCATATGCCTTAGAAAACCCTTACATGCCTTTTCTATGATCCCATTAAAATTTTGCATAGGCTTTCAATATTTGTGTGGGCTCCCATCATTAAGTAGACACATAACAAAGATGCACATTAAGAATGACTTCTTTGGAATGCATGTCTTAAACCATCTTCATATTCCCAAGAACAAAAGAGACACAAGCTCTAATACTAATTGAAGGAAAGTAAAAATAAAAATGAAAACTAAAGAATTACATAATCCAAAATTAAAGTTGTTCTAGTGCTTTCATTCTATGTTACATTGTTCTATATATATATAGATTTAGGAATATAACTAAAATTTAAAACTGAATTTAAACAAATAACTAATCATCTAAACAAATGTTCATTATCCTCCAAATTTTCCTAAATATTGGGATACATTTGTTGCCTCTCCACTAGAGGGGTGATCCCACAATACTGGTTTACAATTTTTTGCCAAACTAGACATTCAACTAATTTTTTTTAACTAAATCTTCACTTTCGGGCACCTATAGCTGCTAAACCATGAGGAGTTTGAAGATGATGCAAACTAGTGATGTATGTCATTTTGTCAATATATATATAAATTATTGGAATCAGATTGCATTTATTTTTCCATGTCCTTCGAAAACTAGTTTTTAACAATAAACACCATTTTTAAAGAGTGATGTCCCCCATAAACAACATAAATTTTTTCTATGAAGGATAATTTTTTATTTTTTTTGAATTTAGCTTTGTTGTATGATATCTAGCACATTCATTTTGTTTCATAGTGTTTTATTGAATATTTTTTTCTTAATTAAGTTCTTAAGTCAAACCAATTACAATTTATACATAAGAAAACCGTATACAACATAACTTCTTTTGTATGTATCAAAATTAATTTTCTTTTACTAGATTAAGGACATCAATACTTAACACAAACATATTTTTTAGATTTTTTTTGATAATCTACTACTTTTTCACATGTGTAGAGTAGAGAGCTTAATTTTTGATGAAAACCTATATTTAATTAAACTAAAAAAATACATAATAAAACCAAAATATATTAAAATTATATTCAATGGATAGCTTGTTCTAGGGACTACCATCATCCAGTTGGGTCTGTGAAGTTTCCTCCATTTTCATCCTCAACCCAAGCTTCAAAAGGCAATTTTTTGTAGAAATTTGGTAGAAGAGGGGGATAAAGGAAAGAAAGGGGGGTTCAAGTGAACCCCCCTTGACCCCTTTGAGAGAAGGGGGGTTCGCTCAAACCCCCCATTTTTAAAAAAAATTCCTTTGTTTTCATTTAAAAAATGTGCCAAAAAAAGATGACATCACAAAGGGGTTCACTTGAAGGGGGGTTCGAGCGAACCCCTTTTTGGGTTCATGTGAACCCCCCCTTCAAGTGAACACTTAAAAATCCAAAAATAATTTCTTCGGAGCATTTTTGCAATTTTCCTTCCTCAACAGAATTGTAAACCAATATTGTGGGTTTTACCAGAGGCATTAAGGCATTATTCTCTTCTTCAACTAACATTCCATCTTCCTAAAAACATTATAAAAAAAATTCAAGATATAAAAACCACTTGAAACTAAACATTCAATATTGCTTGTTTTTTAACATGAAAAAGATAAATAAAAAGTTTTTGAATATAGAAAACTGAGGAATAACAAGAAAATGAGAAATTAAAATAAGAAACTCACATACCATCATTTTAGTCGAATAATAAGAAAAGGGGAAATGAGAATAAATTAAATAGAGAATACAAATTATTGTATTCATAACTTTTAGGTGGAGCTAGATTAATGAAGAAAATTTATCTGATAAGGAGTTGTTAGGATTTCCATCGAAGATCATAACAACAAAAACCTTGTGCTTCCACTAAAAAAACCTGCACATAATGAGCCTAATTCACATTATCAAATAGATTGATAAAGGAGTTGATTGAAATGTACAATATGACCTTGCATATATGGGAAAAGAAGAGGTAATCCACCTATCATGTGGATTGACAAGTTCCCCATGATGTGACACAAATAGGAAAAGTGTCCTATAGGTGTCAACCTTTGGATCCCTTGGAATGTGCAAACCAACCTATTTGACCCAGTCATCAACCTTGGTGGAAAGTGTTGAATGACTTCAAAAGTGAACTTTGAGGTGAGATGGAAAGTCTTTCAACCTCAAAAGGTATGCACAAGAGGTTTACTAAAAAACTAGATAACCTATAGAGGCCTAAAAGGTTGAATATTCAGTTAGACAAGATTTTTTATAACCTCGTCAGCCTAAGTACACTTAAGCTATAGTGAATAGATAAATGATTAACTCTAACACCCCCTCTTAAGTGATACTTGAGGGGATTGCAAAAGTGCAATAAATTTGAAGAAATGGGTCCTAGCTATGAGGTCTAGTGAGGTACCCATGTACAATGCAATCTCTCATAAATGGAGAAAGATAAAAAAAACTAGTGGAAAAAACTATCCTCCAAAAGAGAGATAAGAGAAGGATAAAACCTCCTTGAAAAATGTCCCATGATGAAGAATTGCTGAAGCATGTTGAATTTGTAAACTTTTCCAAAGATGAATTGGTGTTTGTTGGAATCAGAAAACCTCTAAGAAATGTAGATCAAGATAAGAGATAAAATAATTGCATGAGTGAACATATGAACACTACTCAACCCTAAATGCATAGATTCCTATGAAGTTGATAATACATATAGTACTATGATTCTATCTAGTACGCTCAATAAATGCATGAGTGACATGTGTACAAGACTAAAATATGCATAATGATGCTCTATATAAGTACTACAATCTCACAAAATATGATCCACTAAGATAATCCCTCATTCAAGCGATAAGTATGGAAGGTCTATGTGACCCCCCAATGTAGAAGGTTCCTCCACTACTCCATTGAAATAAGAATTATCATAACACTATCGTAATCCCCACTTAATGCCAAGAGGTATAAGCAAACCAACTGCAATTGGATAGAGAAAAATGTGCAAGGAATTTAGACCAAGAATTAGGTCCAACAAATGTATAAGAAATTGAAAAAGAGTGTGCATCAAGGCACACATGCAAGAGGCAAGAATCATGAGGATCCAGTGTTGTGATGGAAAATCAAGGCATCACAGCATGAGGATCCATAGCTGTGATGGCCAATCAAGGCACTATACAACCCCAAATTACACTTTATAATTCCATGTAAGTATAAAATTCCCTCCTTAAGGAAAACACATTCAATTTTTGACACTTTATATGAGTGCATTTACAAAATTATTTATTGTTATGAGTTCTTACAAATTGAACACAAGGAAATAGGTTTCCACCTTTTAGGACATGGAAGATCTAGAGACCTATTTCACTCTTATTTCATTCAAGGAAACTCTAGAGATCTCAACCTAATGATATAATTAGGAAAATAGATTGTTAGAAGGTCTCCTTGGGTGTGATTAAAGACAAAAGGGAGTTCACCACTAAGCAAAGGCTTAGAAAGAAGGAAATGAAAGCAATATGCAAACCTAGCTATGTGGCCTAGAAAATGGACTTTGAAAGCATGCAATCAAGTTGATAAACAAAATAAAATAGAGAAGTACTTGGAGAAATGAAGATGACAAAGCAATGCTGGAAAACCGGAAAAATTATTTCTTTTAAGGTGTACTAGGACTCATATGCCAAACTGGGTGATTTAGTCCTAGTATAAGGTTTTTGGGTAGGATCTCCAACCTCCTAGTGACTGGTCTAGATCTGTTGAAGACTGGTAAAAATGTTGTACTGGGACTCATACACCCAAACTATTGCAAAGTGTCCCATTTGGTTGTGCAATGTCCCAGGAGAATTTTTTTGAAGTGAAACTTTGTGAGCCTCTGAATATGAATTAAACAAGCACTTTCCTACTGGTTTCATGCAAATAACTTGGATATCTTGCTCTAGATTTGAGTTTTCATGAGCCTTGACAAATTCTCATGACAAGAATGACAACTTTTGCAACTTGGTCATTTTGGTACTTTTGAAGGCTTCAAATTTGTTTTTTCTTCAACCTATAAACCTAAAACACACAAAGAGAGAGAGAGAGAGAGTGTGTGTGTGTGTTGTTTTGTTAGGAAATGGGGGTTTTCCTTGGTCAAACCCAATTTTGGTAATCAAACCTGAATGATAAATGAAGCATGAATGAAATGAAATATGAAACATAAGATGAAACAATAGAACCTTGTTTGAAACCTTGTAGATCTACAAACAAGCATGAAGTGGCCTCAATGGATGTAGATCTTGATCATGATTCTAGATGAAAGATAATTCCTTTGAATACTTTAATTGATCTTGAACAACACATCACAACATTAGCTCCATACTACATGCATGATGAATCAAGCCTTTGACATGATAATGGGTCTTGAATTTTTGCAATAATCTTCTACAAATCTTCCCTTGAATGTTCTTAAAATTCTATTGAATACTTTATAATGCTCTTATGAAATCTTAGAATTCTTGACTCTTGATTGTGTTAGGATTCAAGCAGATTGGAACAATAAAAATTAACAATTATATACATATTAAATAAACTAGAAATAAAAATGAAGGATAACACAAAGAGATCAACACAAAATTTAACGTGGTTCACCCAATATGGGCTACATCTACAAAAACTCAACCATCTAATGATTTTACTATCCATTGCAAACAAACTACAATCTCATGAACACCATGTTGCAACATACATCCTAGCCAATTATAACAAGCTTTTTAGAACCTTCTAGAATTAGGGTTTTACAAGGTCAATTTTCATTTGACGTGTTAGAAAAAAAACCTTGACGTGTCAGTGGGAAAAACCTTAACATGTTAACAAATTTTTTTTAGGGCAATGCCCTAAATCCCATATCTTGTTATGAGTATATAGTATTTACATGATCAATCGCCACATACCAATAATCTCCCACTTGGAGATTGCTTAGGCCTGACACCAAATAGATTGCTTATGAAATTCTAGGATGAAACTATGTAAAATAACCTTTTATATTTATACTTATTTATACCAAATTTCCTAAAATTACAATGCTACAAGTAGACATCAAATATAGGATAGTAAAATCTCACCAAGAATTTAATTCAAAATAGGTCTTGGTTAAAGAAAAATTCATATGCCAGTGGCGTATGAGTCCCAGTAGCTAAAACTCGAGACAAATATTTCTAGTAGTATCTTGTTTAATGTGCAATTTGAAATCAGGTCCCAAGACCTAGGTGGGACTCATATGCCAAATGTGGCATATGAGTCCCAAATCACCATATCTGGAACACATGACCCAAAATATTGAATTATGATTGGTTATTTGCCGAATGTTGGGATTATCTTAAGAAAATGCATTTAATAAGGCTTGTGGATGCAAAATAGGACCAATTAGAGCATAAAGAAGCCAAAATAATTAATAAAGCCTTAGATTAGTGTGAATGTGTAAAGATACACTTCACAACACCCTAAATAAGGCACAGTTGGGTCCGTTTAGTTTAAGAGGGTCCTAAACTTAATATGAATGTGTAAAAAACATTACAACACTAAATCAAGGCAAGATTAATCTTAGTTTTATATTACTTATTCTCAAATTAAGTATGAGAAAGGGATACTGTTTTCCTACACTACACAAATTTATGTCGTTTATGTCATGGGGTGTTCATAATCAAGACATATATTAAGAATGCCTTTCAAACCTCACTAAAATGGCAAACATTAAAAATTAAAACCCCCATTATTCAAGGAATTAATCCATGTATTTACAAATTATTGCAAAACAAAAAAGCACCCCTTTCTAGTTGATGGCTTACTAACATTCCTTCTAACTACTAGTAATTAACTTTAGTTATTACGATTAGTAAAAGAACTAACAATTAAAATAAATTTGGCTAACTATATGTAATTTATTAGAGAAGATAAAATTGGAGGAGTGCAAGTCTTCATGGGAGTTGTTGAGGAAGTGTTGACCGGTTCTATGAATGTTGGAGTAAACCATTAGAGAGGCAAATAAATCTGAGATGAATCAACCATGAGATGGTAAATATTCCACATGCCAAATTCAAAGCTTTGTGTAGTAATAGTCTTCTATAAAAACCAATAGTTATGTCTTCCTTCATCTCTAAGGCCATGTAGAGTGAGGAAGCCTCCATGTACCTTTAGAGGAAAAAAAGTGATGTCATTCAATCTGAGACTAACAATTGAAATCCAATAGAAAATTGTGATGATCATGTGGAATCTAAATTTAGGTCAAGCCTTTGATTTTTATGCAATATTGATCAACAACCAACAGAAAGCTCTAGTGCAGAAATTTTAAGAATCTTAGTGGTTGATGGAGGTTCCATGTAAGGGCAGGTCGACGAGGATATGATACCATGTTAGGATTTCCATCCAAGATCATAACAAGAAAAATATTGTGCTTCCACAAAAACACTTGCATACAATGAGCCTAATTCACATTATCAAAGAGATTGATAAAATAGTTGATTAAAATGTACAATATGAGCTTACATATATAGGAAAGGAAGAGACAATCCACCTATCATGTGGTTTGACAAGTTCCCCATGATGTGACACAAATAAGAAGAAAAGTGTCCTATAGGTGTCAACCTTTGGATCACTTGGAATGTACAAACCAACAACCTATTTCACCAAGTCATCAACCTTGGTGACAAGTGTTGATTGACTAAAAAAGTGACCTTTGAGGTGAGATGGAAAGTCTTCCAACCTCACAAAGTATGCACATGAGGTTTACCAAACAATCAAGAAACCACTAGAGGCCTAAAAGATTGCATATTCAGTTAGACAAGATGTTGTCTAACCTCATCAATCACAGTACACTTAACTTATAGTGAATAGATAAATTATTCACTCTAACAAAAAGTTGGTTCATCGAAAAAGAGATTTCTTGATCTCATAAGACAACTAAGACCCATTCTCATTAACTCAATATACATGGTTGTACTTATAAACTATTTATTATGTGAGAGATAGGAGGAGATATTGTTACATTTCATTTTGTATTTTTCTAATTAATTATGATATGCTAGTATGTTTGCAAGTATTTTGTATGCTAGATTCTTCGAGTATATACTAAAGCTAATCCAATATGTTCAAGATTGTCACAAGTAATTAAGTAGTTTTGATCGTACTAACATGGTTATTAGGTCTAATTTTAAAATAGAAAGGAGATGAGCACTCTAAACATCCACTAAAATTGTATTAATTTCATCTGAATTCTCTTATAGAGCTCTTGTTGTTGGAATTAATTTATACCACATGCAATCACCTACCTCATTAAATTAGAGTCTAAAGTATTCGATGATAAAGAAGAGTCTAGAAAGATGACTATCGACAAAGACCAACAGACTAGTCCAAAACCATCCAAAGACATCCATAGCTGACCATGTGCTAAATACTCTTCCCCATCTAGAATCTTCACATTAAATCCTATTTCAACTAGCCACCATAAATATTTCAACTAATACTAAGCTACAGTTTGAATTGAATTAAATGTATGATGATCTATAAATTCAATGGAAGAGTTATGATCATCAACATTGAAAGATCGATGCAAAGAGGAGCAACTGAATTTTATGAGAGCAAGTTGTGAAATTCCAAAGAGGAGTCATTGAGATAGTGCAAATCGATGAAGTTGCAGCTACTCCACATTAGAGTCTTTGAGGGATTTTTGTTTAAGAAAGCTGACTAATGATTTGAAAGTCACCTGAAGAAAAAAATGCTAATAGGAGATCAAATGTATGGAAAAATTTGAGGAAACCGCATAGGATAACAAAAGTTGTAGCCAAAGGTCCACCTAGCTAGGAAAAGAGGTCATTGTTTGTCAAAAATTTCAATCAAGCCAAGATTTTCTCAAAAGAGGATCCTAGTAAAGAAGATTGTTTAGAAGGCAACTGCTAATGGAGGGAAGCCACCTATCTGAAAGGAGATCAGAACTATGAAAGAGGAGATTGCAGCAAAAAAATTGATGAAGTTGAAAAAGGTAAATTAAGATTGTGTTGTTTTTAAGTGGTGTTTGTCATTTTTAGGACAATTCTAGATAAAAAGATTGATATTTCAAGAGAATGGTTGAAGGCATGTATAGTTGTTAAAAGAAAAGGGAAATCATTGTAGCAAAATAAAAAAAAATAAGGTGAGTTTAAATAATTTGTTTCAATGGGTAAAGTTGGTTAAAGGGTAAAGAAAGAGATAGATTTTTTGGAGGAGGAACTATTAGAAGTTAACAAAAAAAATTATGAAGTGTTAAAAGATTAAAAAAATGTTTCAATTGAAAAAACTGGACAAGTGATAAAAAATTATGATCTTGAAATTGAATTGAATAAATTTAAAGAAAAGAATGAAGAGTTAGAAGAAAAAGTGAAGATGTATGATGATGTCAAGAAGAAATGTGAAAACTTAGAAGAAAAATTAAAGTTGTTAGAAAAGGAAAATGAATGTCTAAAGTTAAAACCAATAGTTTGTGATGCTTCATGTAATACTAAAGATTTGTGTAGTTCAGCTAATGAATCAAATGATGTGTGTAATATAGCTAAAGTTTGTAATGAAGAGTGCAAAGATGAAGATAAAAGTATATTTGAATCTACAAATTTTAATATTTGTGATGAAAATAATGTTTGTTTGAAAATAATGAAGAGAATAGGTTATAAAGGTAAAGGATTGGGAAAGCATGGTCAAGGAATGAGAAATCCAATTGAGCCAACAATGAGGCCAAAGTATGAAGGTCTCAAGTATGTCACAAGTGAGGGGAATGGTGCTACAAGTTCAAGCAAATTTGTTCAAGAAATGAAGAGTGTTGAGTGTACACATTGCCATAGGAAAGGTCATACCAATGATAAGTGTTGGGACTTACACCCTTCCAGTGTGTGTGGTTTGAAAAATCATTGTGAAAAGAAATGCTAGAATAATGTATCAAAGAAATATTCTATGGCAAGTTGTATCAAAATGGATTGTGGATGAAGATGTGGATTAAGTTGGGAAAAAATTATAGGTATGATTAAAAATTTGTTTAAGTACAAATGTTCAAGTGTGAGAAATGATAGTAATCTAGCAAGGTTTGAATGTTCAAGAAGGATAAAAAAAGGTTGAGTAAAACAAAATATTTGTCTAGATAGACATCTATAGAAAGTGAGTTTGTAGGAAGTTCGAGTTTTCTATTTTGAAGAGTTGAAATCCAAAGATTCAAGAAACTACCATAGCAATTGGACGAAGACATGAGAGAGAGGCATCATTATATTTGAAGATGGTTTGAAGATATATGGTAAGGAAAAGGATTTGAAAATTCAACAGACTTGGTTATGGACATCAACAAGAGATAAAAGAAGACAATAGTCAATGGAAAATGAAGAGAAAAGGAATTGGAGATTATGACAAAGCTAGAAGAGTCTAGAAAAATAGAAGAGAATAGAAGAAAGGAGAAGGGAAAAACAAATGTGGTTGGTAGAGTAGAAGTGCAACAATGGAAAGGGAGATTAAATATTCATAGCTGGAGCACCACATCAGCCAACACTTGTATCAAGTTACTTTCAGCTATCACCAATAGAGAACATCTAATTTAATATGAAATGAATGATAAGACTTCCACAGATTCAATATGTCATTCAAAGTATCCCTAATAGATTGCTAGGATGTACTCTATTCCATAGGAAATGGAAAAGGAAAAGAAAAATTGTAACTGCCAAAATTTTTCTATTGCTAATTATGATGATCATATGTTCATGAAGAAAGCTTTCAACATTGTTTAGTTCAAATCCATTTCATGAGCATCAAAGATGGTTTTAGTGCCATACCCATCCTTAATATCTCTTAGAAATAGATTTGGACGTTATAGTCTTCCTGTATAGAATAACATGCAAATATTTTGAATTCAATATTCTCATTATCCATCCCAGCCTACATACTTTTCATCATTGCATCAAGTCTGTGTTGGAATTTCTCCCAACTCCTATCATGCCTTTCCCAACTTCCCCTCTCTCCCACGTCCTCTCTTGTAGTGATGTGCAGTGTTGCAGTATCTATCACCATACCACAACTCCTTATCAAGTATTGTGTGGTAGTGTGGTGACTAACACAAACCCATGGTCTTTTCTCTAGCCTTGTGCAGTGGTGCGGTGCTCCCGCAGTAAAGCAGGTCTCTCTTTTGTTGTTGGCGGTTGTGTGGTGGTTTTTTTCTATGACGACAATTTTGACGTGAAATGTATTTATGACATTTTCTTTCTATTTAATATCTTTGGATAATATTTAATGTGATTTAGTGTGTAAGCTGAGTTAAAAATACTATTCACTTGACATGAGTATGAAGTTACTAGAGATGTAATTAGTTGCATTTATTTTCTCCTCTTAGCTTGTTGGCAAAGTTTTTACCATAGTGATTTTTATTATGTAAGAAGAAGGTTTTATTATTGCAGAAGTCATAAGAGAATAATAGTGTGTATGCTTAGTAGAAGCAATATTGTGAATTGAGAGCAAAAACTCTATGAGAAAAATATATTTTGAATGAAATAATACAATACCAATTTTTTATGGGTTTACTATGTGTTCTTTAAATTTTTTCTCTTTGAAATTCACTGTTCATTCTAAGTTGAGTTAATTTAGTTTTTGTATGCTCCTCCACCTTTGGCCTTCACATGGTATTAGATTAGGTTCCTCACAACAAATGGTTTTCTCAGAGGTTTCCAACAAAGGTGTTTTGAAAGAGATAAAAAAAATCATAGTGAAAATGGCAGCAAGCAAAAGCTTGAGAAACCCACAAATCCCATAGTTCAATGGGGAAAATTATGATTACTAGGAAATCACCATGAGGGCATTGTTTTTCTCACAAGATTTATGGGAACTAGTAGAGAATGTATTTCTAGAACCAGCTAATGCAGCAACATACAATGCTTTGACTCAAGCCGAGAAATATTTGCTTAGAGATAACAAAAAGAAGGATTCAAAAGCTCTTTTCTTCATCCTCCAAGGAGTGCACGAGAGATTTTTCCCAAGGATTGTAGTAGCAAAAAGGTCCAAAGAAGCTTGGGATACTCTCCAAACAACCTATCAAGGTATGGAAAAGGTGAAAACAACAAAGCTACAAATGCTGAGAAGAGATTTTTAAACAATATATATGAAGGAAAATGATATAGTAGATTCTTTCTTTACTCAAATCATTGGACTGGTGAACCAAATTAGATCTCATGGTGAGAATCTAGAAGATGTCAGAGTTGTTGAGAAGATTCTAAGGAGCTTTCCCACAAGATTTGAGTCTATTGTTGTAACCATAGAGGAAACAAATAACCTCTCATAGTTTTCAGTTGATGAGCTCCATGCATCTCTTATTTCTCACAAACATAGGTTAAGCAGATTTGTAAACATGCCATTGGATCATGCTTTCAAGTCACAAGCTTTAATCAACCAAGGAAGAGGCAGAGGAAGATCAAATTTCAGAGGAAGCGGAAGAATTTTTTACAGAGGTGGAAGAAGCAACCCTTCAAGCTCAAGTGGAAGAGGAAACACCAAAAACTCAGGATCAAGTGCATCTCAAAAAAATTCACAAGGAAAAAGGTATGATAAGTCTCAAACCCAATGTCACTATTGTAAATTTTTTGAGAATTACATGAATGAGTGTAGGAAGAAACAATATGATTATGGCAAACAAAATGCAAATTTTACAAAAGAAAATCAAAATCAAAAGTTAGAAAAGAGTACAATGATTTTGGCATGTAATGTTGCACAAGAAAATTAAAAAGATGTATGGTTTCTAGATTCAAGCTGTATTAATCACATGATAGGAAATCTAGAAAAAAAATCAAGTTTAGATGAAAATGTAAAGTCTGATGTCACACTAGGAAATGACAACAAAGTGTCAATTAAAGAAAAAGGAAATATCAACATTCTAACTAAACAAGGGAAGATAAAGTATATTTCAGACGTTTATTTTGTGCCTGGTCTAAAACACAATTTAATGAGTATAGGGAAAATTGTTGAAAAAGGATACATAGTATTGTTCAAAAATGGTTTGTGCACAATTTTAGACAAATATCCAAGCAACCAGCTCATTGCTAAGGTTAAAATGACAAGTAATAGAATGTTTCCTCTGAATATTTAGCTAGATTTGAATATAGATTATGCACAACCACAAGAAACCACAACAGTTATGCAAACTATCTTTCAAGCAGAAATAAAAGATGAAAATTGGTTATGGAACTTGATATTTGGGCATCTTAACTTTGGAGGTTTAAATTTTCTTCATAGGAAAAGCATGGTCAAGGGATTACCTTTAATAGAGAAACCAAAAAAAATATGTGAAGGATGCATTTTAGGAAAGCAACATAGAGAATATTTTCCAGCAAGAAAGTCAACTAGAGCAAAAGCCCCTTTGGAGATTGTACACTTAGATTTGTGTGGACCTATGCAAACACCCTCAATTGGTGGCAATTTTTATTTTCTAAATTTTATTGATGATTACTTAAGGAAAACATGGGTTTACTTTCTAAAGCATAAGAATGAAGTGTTTGATCTCTTCTTTCAATTCAAGTCTCTTGTTGGAAAGCAAAGTGGATATTACATTAAACCTTTGAGGACGAATAGAGGAGGTGAATATATTTCAAATGCAAAGATCATGGCATCCATAAACAATTTACTACTCACCTCAACTTAATGGGGTAGCTGAAAGGAAAAATAGAAAAATCATGGAAATGGATAGAAGCATGTTGAAAGCCAAACATTTTCCAAATGAATATTGGGCTGAAGCTATATCATGTGTAGATTATATAATGAATAGGTTTCCAACAAAAAGTGTCATGAATATGGTTCCCGAAGAAGCATGGACTGGAAGAAAACATAATGTTGCTAACATGAGAGTTTTCATGTGCCTGATGAATTAAGAAGAAAGTTAGATAACAAAGGAGAAAAATGAATATTTGTTGGATATAGTGATGAATCCAAAGCATAAAAACTTTATAATCCAACAACCAAGAAATTCATAATTAGCAGAGATGTATAGTTTGTAGAAGATGAAGCATGGGATGGAATTTTAGAAAAGAAAATCAATATTGCAGCTAATATGCCACAAGAAGATAATGAAGTTTCTCTACTAGAAATTATTCCTACTAATGTGACTCCTTCCACACCCATTCAAGCTCAACCAAGTGGTCCACAAGTGACGCCATCATCAAATGTAAGAACAACAACAAGAGGACAACAAACACCATCTACAACAAGAAGTTATGGCACTGGACCATCAAGTCCACATTCAACAAGTTCAAGTGATTTATCAAATCCTACATTGGAAAGCATGAGAAGACATAAAATCAGAAGTATAAGTAATATTTATGAGAAAAATGAAGGTGAAAATAATACCGATCAGATTTCTCTTTTTTCATTTTATTCATAAAGATGATCCAATTAAATTTGAAGATGCAATTAAAGATGACAAATGGGTATGTGCTATGGATGAAGAAATTGATGCAATTGAAAAGAATAAAACATGGGAACTTATGAGTCTTCCAAAAGACAAATATGTAATAGGAGTGAAGTGGGTTTCCAAAACCAAATTAAATGCAAATGGTGTTGTGCAAAAGCATAAAGCAAGACTAGTGGCAAAAGGATATTCACAACAACCTGTAATTGATTATAATAAAAATTTGCACCTATAACACGTCTTGACATAGTAAGGATGATACTTTCCATAACAACACAAAACAAGTGGTTTTTTTATCAGATGGATCATGTAAAATCAACATTTTTAAATGGCTATCTTGAGGAAAATTTTTATTTAGAACAACCACCTAGGTATGAGATTTTGGGTCAAGAAGAAAAAGTTTACAAGCTAAAAAAAGCACTGTATGGTCTCAAGCAAGCCCCAAGAGCTTGTTACAATAGAATTGATTCATATATTTTACAAAATGATTTCAAAAGGTGCAGTAGTGAGCCTACATTATATACCAAGATGAATGAAAAAGTTGAAATTTTGATTGTATGTCTATATGTTGATGATTTGTTTTTCACGGGTGATTTATCAATTGATTTGTTTAAAGGACCTATGAAGAAATAAATTGAAATGACAAATTTGGGACTCATGAAATACTTTTTAGGCATTGAAGTGAATCAAAATGAAAATGGTATATTCATCTCATAGAAAAAGTATGCAAATTATATTTTGAAAAGGTTTCATATGTTGAATTGCAAATCAACACCAACACCAATTGTTACAGGTTTGAAGTTAAGGATGATAAAGGTTCAAATGTGGATTAATCAACTTTGTATAAGAGACTTGTTGGTAGTCTCATGTACCTGACAACCACAAGGCTAGATATAATATATGTTGTGAGCTTAATTTAAAGATTCATGGAGACTCTAAAAGATATACATTGGAAAGATGGAAAAATAATTTTAAGATATGTAAATGGAACAAAGAATTATGGCAGTCAGTATTCAAGTGTAGAGGAATTCAAGCTAATTGGGTATACTGATAGTGATTGTGCTGGAAGCATCAATGATAGAAAAAAAACATCAGGTTATTTTTTTCACTTTGGCACTGGTATAGTATCACTGGCTTCAGAGAAACAACCCATTATCACTCTTTCATCAGTTGAATTAGAGTACGTAGTAGCACCAAGTGAATCATGACAAGCAGTATGGATGAGAAGAGTGTTGAAAGAACTAAAGAATTAACAAGTGGATGAAACAAATATATTTTATGACAATAACTCAACAATAGCATTATCAAAGAATCCATTCTTTCAGAAAAGGAGCAAACACATTGATACCAGATATCACTTCATTAGAGAGCTAATCAACAATGGAGAATTATTTTTGGAATTTTGCAGGTCTAAAGATCAATGTGTAGGTATTTTCACAAAGGAACTTGAAAAAGATAGTTTTCTTTATTAGAGAGATTGTTTGGGCATCATTAACGATAGTAGTTGTGATTAAGGGGGAGTTTTGGAATTTCTCCCAACTCCTATTGTGCCTTTCTAGGCTTCCCTGCTCTCCTGTGTCCTCTCTTGTAGCGTTGTGCGGTGTTGCAGTATCTACTAATAGTGTAACTTCTTCTCAAGTCTTGTGCGATAGTGCGGTGACTACCACAGACCCAAAGTCTTTTCTCTAGCCTTGTGTGGTGGTGCGGTGGTCCTACAATCTCGTGGGTCTCTTTTCCATTGCTGGCAGTTGTGTGGTGGTGTTTTTTCTATGACGACAATTTTAACGTGAAATGTCTTTATGAAATTTTCTTTCTATTTAATATCTTCAAACAATATTTAATGTGATTTAGTGCGTAAGCTGAGTTAAAAATATTTTCACTTGACGCGAATATGAAGTTACTAGAGACATGTAATTAATTACATTTATTTTCTCCTCTTAGCTTGCTGGTGAAGTTTTTATCATAGTGCTTTTTATTATGTAAGAAGAAGGTTTTATTATTGTAGAACTCAGAAAAGAACAATAGTGTGTTCTTAGAAGGAGGAATATTGTGAATTGAGAGCAACAACTCTGTGAGAAAAATATATTTTGAATGAATTAATACAATATCAATTTTTTATCGATTTATTTTGTGTGCTTTAAATTTCTGCTCTCTGCAATTCACTATTCATTTTGTGCTGAGTTAATTTAGTTTTTGTATTCTCCTCTGCCTCTGGCCTTCAACTATAATCTTTTCCAGTGTCATCACAAATTGAAGAAGCATAAAAGTTTGTTTATATGCACAATAAATTAACTACACAATTGTAAGGATCATAAAAAATAAAGCCTCTTCCCATCATACAACTACTTGATCAACACCAAATAATACTAATCTATTCATCGCATTTGTATTTTTTCATAGTTAAAGCTCTAGCACCACTAGCCTATTAGGGAATATAATGTCTTTGTTTGATTTTTATTATCCAAGTTTAAAAAGTCCTATTTAGCCAATAGGATATTTTGTTTAAAGTTTCTGCTAGGGTTTTTGTCAACCCAGCCATGAATTGGATTTGCTAGTGCGGGGAATGTTCTCACCGATAGAAAATTTTAACATGTTTTTTTCTAGCACTAATTACATGGGTTGGCGATGGTGAAGTTGGTGTCCTCAATATGCGGAAGGGGAATGGAAAGTGTTTTCTCGTGGGAGTGTTAATGCATTTTGATGTTGTTGTTGTATGATGGGGGCAGATGAAGTAAATGCGGGTGGATGGAGTAAATGCAATATTGAGTGTTGCAATGTGGGAAAGTATAGTTTGATTGAGCTGTATTATCAAAATAGTCATTGTGATGTTGGTTTCATAGTAGTGTTCACAATCTATAATTTTTTTTACATGGGTGTTTTGCATATATCATAATTATTTTTTTATGTTAAAATTGTTGTTCTCTGGAACCTGTAAGTGGTTTTACATGAGTGTTACAGTGTGGGAAAGTCTAGTGCAAAATCTGCCAGAAAATATATTGTTTAAGTTACATTGTCTAAAGAGAAATTGTGTTGTTGGTTTGATAGCGGACTATTCTGAAAATCATTGGCTTGGGTGTCATGGTTTGTTTGATAGGAGGCTATTGTAATAAAAATTGATAGCTGTGGCTCCATTTTATAGTAGATTGGAGGGTTTTAAAACTTTTGTTCTTTGTAATTTGTAAGTTGTTTTGCATGGGTGTTTTGCATAAATGAATTACTTATAGTTTATGTTGAAAATTTTGTTGTCTGAAATCTGTAAGTCATTTTACATAGGTCTTTGGCGTTATGGTTTTGTA
This sequence comes from Sequoiadendron giganteum, assembly GCA_007115665.2. Lineage (NCBI taxonomy): Eukaryota > Viridiplantae > Streptophyta > Pinopsida > Cupressales > Cupressaceae > Sequoiadendron > Sequoiadendron giganteum. The sequence continues at coordinate 128,570,015 of CM021107.1, read as the reverse complement.
TGGATGGAGAAATTGTAGTTAATATTTTTTCCTTTCGTCAAAAAATATGCATAGGGTTAATAATTTTGTCGTTCCTTGTTTATTGTTTGTACTTATCTCTGTGCATCTTTGGTGTTATACCCGTTACCATAGGAGAAATTGTAGCTAAATCATGTTTGTTTCGTCAAAAAATATGGTCGGGGTTAGTAATTTTATCACCCTTTGTTTATTGTTTCAGTTATCTTTTTGCATCTTTGCCCTTGCACCCATTAAAATAGGACCAATTATAGAATAACATAGGAGTGATTGCATATATATATATGCACAGGGTTATTAATTTTCCCATTCCTCATTTATTGTTCATAGTTATCTCTGTGCATCATTGGAGTTATACCCATTACCATAGGAGCAATTGTAGCTAAATCTTGTTTCTTTCATCAAAAAATATGGTTAGGGTTAGTAATTTTATTGTTGTCTATTTATTGTTTCAGTTGTTTGTGTGCATCTTTGCGGTTGCACCCATTAAAATAAGGTCCATTGTAGATGAACATAGGAGTGATTGCATATATATATATATGCAAAGGGTTAGTATGAAAGCATAAACATGTTTGAGATAAAATTAGTTTGTAGGGTGTTAATTGTTGTTCTTTTTAATATCTCTTTTATTTGTTCAATTTATTTGTTTGAATTTCCTAATGGGATTTTCGTTAGGTGAGCCATGAATAGCATTTGTCGTGTAATAGCTCTTCTACAATTTCTCTATTTGTCTAGAATATTTAGTGTCAGGAAATGTAGTAGCTATATGAGAGGTATTATAATTGGCATGAAATATTATAGACAAGAAAATGAAAAATATTTGAAAAATAATATAATAATTCATGATAGCAAGCTTCAAACAAATAAGGTCATCGGACACTAATTTTTTAATATTTCTTTTATCTCTTCCATTTATTTGTTTCAAGTTTCTAATGGCATTTTTGTTGGGCTAGCTGTGAATAGGATTTGTCGTGTAATAGCTCTTTTACAATTTCTCTATTTGTCTAGAATTTTTAGTGGCAACCAATGTAGCTCAAATTTTATCGATTAAGCCTGTAGCGTTGTATAAACATATTGGTAGAAGGTAAAAAGTGAAATTGGTAAATAAATAAATAGAACTCTAAAATATGGGGAATAGAAGAGGCAAACTATGATAATGAACAATTTGTTATGGGGAACTGAAAAAAAGAATATCATGAAGAACAGTTTAGGGTGGGGAAGTTGAAAGAGATGAGAAAGAAAGAATATAATGAAACATATTGATATAACACAATTCCATCCCATGTAATTAGCAAGGTCCACCCCTTACATAAACAGACCCGGGTAGTTTGTTTTGGGGAGCTTGAAGTAGGTAAGGGAAAAAAGAATATGATGAAAAATATTGATGCAAAGTTCAAGCTATGTTCTTTGTTAATAAATATTGAAGAGAAATAGAGAAATTGTATAAGAGGTGTTGAATTATTTTCTACAAGTTGTCTTACATGGGTATTTTGCATAAATGATTTGTGTATAGTATTTAATGCCAATCAATGTAGCTCGAATTTACAATTAAGGTTTTCATGTTATATGCATTTTCCATAGATTGTTGCATCATATAATTGTTGTCATAGACTAAAGAAACAACGATTGTCATAAAGAGTTGTGTTTACATAATTGATTTCAGAAGTTGAAAAGATATCTGTGTACGCGTGGAGAACTGTGTTTACATAATTGATAGAGGAGCCAAGCTATGTTCTTTGTTAATGAATATTGAAGACAAGTAGAGAAATTGTATAAAAGCTGGTAGAATAATAGTTATTTGCTACAAGTCATTTTACATGGGTTTTTTTCATAAATGATCTGTCTATAATATTTAATGCCAAGTAATGTAGCTCAAATTTATAATCAAACGTGTGGCATTATATGCACTTTGCAGAGATTTATGAAGCATATAATTGCTGTCATAGGGTATCGAAAATAGGTATTGTCATAAAGAAGTGGGTTTAAAAAATTGATTTGGCCAATTGAAAAAATATGGTGTATCCATCTATTTAAATATAGTGGTGTGAATATAAATAGATACATAAATGTGTGCATATGGTTATATATATATATGGTTATATGTGAGTGTTTTTAAATTTGCAGACAAAGGGGAAATTCAATGCACATATGTGCTTAATCATTTGTACTATTATTTTTTTATAGGCTATTGTTTAGGAAAAAAAGGAGTGAAAGGACCAATTAGCAACATATACAAATATCTGTATATAACTATATGTAAAAATATATTAAAATAATTCAAAAAGTAGATGGATATATATAAGAAATCTCAAAGGTAAAGAGATACATATAGCTGCATATACATATGAATTTATCATTTTTATTCTTGTTGATGTATGCCCTGTTGTTTTAACAGTATCAAAAGTGGATTTCTATTCTTGTTCTAGTATCCTATGTTCTTTGATTAGTATTAAAAGTGGAATGGTTATAGATTAATATTTCTAAGTTATCTTGCAGTTGGCATTTGGATGTTGAAATAGATTAATATTTTTCCTTTTATGATGAAATAGAGCTATGAGTTGGTCAACTCAAATTGCAACATTTTATCCTTGCAAAAAAAAGTCCCCAAAGCTATGTCTATGGAAGCGATCTTTGTGGATGGGTCTGCAAAGGCCCAGAATATTGATTTTTTGGCATCCCCCATTGTTTCCATTGCGGGGTCTAGCTCTAAGGGCCTTGCCCATCGACCTTTAGATCCCGATTCCGTAAGTATACATTCCCTTCTTGTTATAGTTGTTGTACATTTGGTGTCATTGTTCCTAGTTTTACATCACTTAAAAGGTGTATACACACATGTGTGAACTTGACAAAGTATATAGATATGCATGGAAATACACATTTATATTTTCTTGCACACAAAAAACATCCCTTTCATGTATATGTATATGTATATGTATATGTATACATATGTATTTATATGTGTGTATGTGTATATGTATATGTATATGTATATTTGTATGTATATGTTTGTGTATGCATATGTATATGTATATATAAATGTTCCTGCTGGAAATCACTCCTATGTTAATGGGTGTACTACAAACGATGCATAAACATAACTACAAATAGTAAATGAAGCTTGAGAAAAATTATTAGCCCTTGCCATATTTTTTGATGAAAGAAAGAAGATTTAGCGGCAATAAATACATGTGCATAGAACCATAATCTCTTTGAAGTGTCCAAAATGCATTTAACGATAAAGATACAAACATATAATAAGGAAAAATAAGCAGATAGCGAAAGACATGAACAATAAAGTAATCATTTATGAAAAATACCCATGTAAAACAACTTATAGATTTTGGAGCATAATAACTACACACAATGTATATGAGTATGTATATGTATGTGTATATGTATATGTATGTATATGTATATGTGTATGTATATGTATATGTATATTTATGTGTATATGTATATGTATGTGTATGTGTATGTATATTCCTATGTGTATGTATATGTATATGTATATGTCTATGTATATATGTGTATGTATATGTGTATGTATATGTATGTGTATGCATATGTATATGTATATGTATATGTATGTGTATATATGCCTATGTCTATGTATATGTATATATAGATTTTTCTATTGGCGGTGACTTGACCAAGTTGTTAAATGTCGGCGTGGAGCTTCTGAATTATGTGGGTTGATGATGGCAGCTTTGGTGGCTCTGATCCATGTAAATTGAATGGAAAGTGTTTGTTTATGTGGGGGTTGTTGCACCTTGGCATTGTTGTTTTCCTTTTCGTATATGTATATGTATATGCATATGTATATGTAAATGTATATGTATGTATATGCATATGTATACGAGGAAGCTAAATGGTAAGTGTTTGCTTGTGCAAGGGTTATTGTATGTTGCTATTGTTTTGTGATCTTGGCGATCGAAGTAAATGCAATATTTAATGCCTTGATGTGGGAAACTGTAGTTTGATTGAGTTGTATTGTTGAAAGAGTGCAATATGATAGATCAAATATATAGATAGTAGATTCTTCTGTACTTTTCCATTGTCTAATGTGGTATGCTACTCCATGAAATTCCTTGTTGATGTTCCATAATGTTCTTGTTCAGAGGTTTTGGTATAGCCTGTGACCCCCCCACGATGCACAAAAAAAAATGGCCACAATGACCCATAGTGTGGGTGGTGTGGTTTTGGTTTTAATGTCATTTATTTGTTCTAATGTAAATAGATGCCTACACAAATTCTTATATACAATTGGCCTCCACAAACATAACCTTCAACTAGTTGCGTGCATCAAATATTGTATTGTTGTGAATGGGGGATGTAACAATTATGAAATAGCGGCAATGGTTACCACAAAAATCTATAAAATTGTTTTGTATATATTTTTATATATGTATTCGTTTTGTGATCATCCATACATGTACATTTATATACACATGCATATACATGTATATTTTGTTATATGTTTATGTGTAATTACTACTTTAAATATATCGATGATTATACATGTATATTCATATGTGCTAATATGGTTGACCTTGTATGTATACTCCTAGGCTATACAAGTACACTCAAGTTCCACAACCCGATCAATTTCTGATTTTAAAAAGGCTAGAAAACACCAACAAAATCATTTGTACTATAGCAACATAGAGAGGAAATTTGTACAAAGCATCATAAAAAATACATGCAAAAAAGTTGTTTGCATCAAGCATAGGTGCAAGCGTACCTATTGAAAATATTCCATCACAACCCCCATTGGAAATGGTGGATGACACCCCTTATATACAATCTCATAACAATTCCTCTACTACACTAGGACAACAAGAATACTTGAAAGAAATGTTCAATGAATGCGACCTCTCTACAGTAAACTAGTTTCGGCAATGCATTGATGCACTTTTGAACCATTTTGTTTGTCAAATATGCAAGGAAAGATACATAGGGATGCACATTCATACATCGGGGTTGGGTATGTGCAGGATCATCATGGAAAAAACGCGCCCTTAAGTGGCAATAAAAAGACAGAAAATCAGAGTTAAACAACTTGACATAAAAATTTGAATAAGTTATCTATATTATTTTTAAAAAATGTAAAAATAGAATCTGTAGCAAATTGAATGTAGTTTCTAAACTACTAGACCTTTATTTTATTTTTTTAAATCTATTTGGTGAAAATTTGAAATTTCAATGCAGTAGTATTTAAATTTCAGGGTAAAAATAAGAAGTAGGTGTTTGTCTGACCACCCTAACCACAATAAAATGATAATATTTTTTTATAAGATTTTAGATATAAGTAGATGATTCATGTCTCGATGTGATGCATATTTTTTTATAATTTTTTTCCAAGTAAATAATTAATTATGATTTTTTTATTACAACTTTAAAAAAATATAAAATCCCGTTTGTCTAACCACCTTAACTTGGTCAAAAATTCATGAAATTCATTTTTTTTTTTAATCCTATAGTATGCAAAGCATAGAATGTGACACATATTTTGGATTCAAAAAATGTGATACCATCTGAAAGTTATAGATATTTTTCAATCAGCCTATCAATCAGGACTTTATTCATAATTCTAATAGAAAATGAATAATAATAATTAATTAAATCAAAGTAAAGAATAATTTATATTGGTGGAAAGCTGAGAATCTCCTCTAAAAACCCTTTTCGTTTCATCAATTTTGGGTAAAAAAAAGGTCGTCAGCCACATGGGCCATCATATGGCTTACATATCGCCACTTTTTGGCCCATCATGATCCTGCACATACCAAGCTAGCAATAACATGTGTAAGATGCTATGCTGAAAAGGAACCCACCGCTTTAGCTATGCCAATAGAATGGACCCAGACCCAAAACCATTGTTGTTAAAAAAGTTGGCACAGGTTGAAGAAATGCTTATTGCTAGAGTGGCTCTAGTTTTACAAGTATCCCATGCTAGAGGAGGTCTATTTAAATATAGCGGTCACACGATAAGCTTTCCTCAAGATATCTTGAGCATAGCAAGAGTTTTGTCACGCCAATTGAAAGACCTTGAGGTTGTTGTCATCCGACACGCCACCATTGAAGGTGGTAATTATGATTGCTATGTTAATAAACACCATGTCATGGATGCATTGAAATACACAATTCAATATGAAAAATACTACAATGATGTTGAGATTGATGTTGATGTTGATGTGCCCAATTTCTTGCATACAATAAAGCAAGTTTATGATGAAGAGCTAATGCCATCAACCAGCTCAAGAGATGTTGCTCAAGATGAAAATATCTCTTCAAACTTTTCATCATTTATCCCTTCCTTGCCAAATGCTACATGAGAGCTCCAGCAATCAAACAAGTATTACGGATTGAAAAAAAAGAGGAAAATATTTTGTGTTGGCCTGAAATTAGCTCTTCTCTTATTAATGAATACAACACTGAAGGTTTATTTACAATGGAATTCCCAACATTGTTTCCCATAGAAGAAGCACTTCCCCTGCAACCGAGGAATGCTAAAATTCACTTGCATGAATATTCCCTCCACTTAATGAGATATTTTGACCACGGATTTGGAAAACATGTCATGTTTAGGTATTTCCTCTACAACTTGATAATGATGCATTACAACCAACAAACTATTTTTGTCTTTGTTAGAGCGGACCTAGAATATAGAATCTGCAAGTCATTTTCTGCATTGCATGAACGTCTTCAAGCTGATCTTGATGCCCAGATTGTTGAGCAGTTGATGCTCTTTGGGGTGTCATTGTGTGGAACTTGTTCCTTTTGGAGCTCTTGATGAGCCCAACTAACTGCAATGATTGAACAACTTGGCATACCTAAGCTCTTTTTCACTTTGAGTTGTGTAGATACAAAATGGGTTGATCTGCAAAATGTTTTCTCTTTTGTGGCTCGTTTGGAAATGGAGCCTTCAACAAAGACACTAATAGATAGTGTTGTTCAGAATCCATATATAACATCTTTATATTTGCATCATAGATTCTCAATTTTCCGTGAAGAGGTGATTGAAAATATTTTGCATGCAAAATATTATTGGTATAGATATGAATGGCAACATCATGGCTCTACATGTATGTGCATGGTTTTTATGGCTTCCGAAAGCCCCCAACATGGACAGTCTTGATTGGTCTAGTCAACATGATGTTACAATGGAAAGGAAATTTTTTGATAGATATGTTGCAACTTGGAATCCACATTGCCATGCATAGATATTGATGCGAGCGTATCATTGTTCTGAAGAAAATACATGCTTTCTTTCCACGAGCCAAATTGTTTCCAATGATCTAATCATAGATTATGAAGAGTTGTTAAATACAGTTCAAGGGCACACAAAATGCTTGAAATATACTTGTTTAAGGAAAAAGGGAGACCAATTACAATGTCGGTATAAAGCACCTTGCCAACAACAACTTACCTTTACATTGGCATCTGATGCCGAGTCTAACAAATTGTACAAGACAACTAGAAATGATGATCGCTTGAATATTCATAGCCCACCCATGCTTGCGATTTGGTGTGCTAATATTGATTTCCAACCAATTGTTTCTAGGAAAATTGTTTTAAATTGTATTTCTAAATATGCAGCTAAATCTAAGAAGAAATCAAAAAATTATGTTGATATGTTGAAAAGACTTTTAAATACAAATATAGTTGAGGATAGAGCATTGCTTGCATATCAAAAGTTTATGATGAATATTCTTGTGGAGTGTGACATCTCTACACAAGAGACATGTCATATGTTACAAAAATTTCCTCTTCTCATCTCAAGCCGACAATATGTCTATTTGAATGTTGGCAAAAAAGAATGGTTTCATATTAACAAAGATAATGTTGATGAAGACCTGCCAAAAAATTATATTCATTGCTATGTGGAAAGGCCTCCAAATCTAGGTGGTGTATCCCTAATTGACTCAGTTCGGTTATATGCACATTCAGAGTGGTGCAAAAAGGCCAAACGAAAACTGAGACAACATCCTACAATTGTCCTTGTGTACCCATTGTTCAAGATTTTCCCTATTGAAGATGTAGAAATATTTGAGACATTTTGTTGGAACGAACTTATGTTATACAAAAATTTCCAAAATATATAGACATATATAGGTGTTTCCAAACAAGAGATCATACAAAATTGGAAAGCTTTAAGAATAGTTGGTTATCATCCTTGGCATGTTATTAGGCTTCCACTTGCATCTACGATTGAATAACATGCTAGTGATACTGATTATTTCAGCCATCAACCTTATATGGATGAATATGAATGGGAAGTTTTCTCTCGGCTTGGTGCAACTACTAACTTCAATATAAATCAACTCCAACTTTTGGGTACGTGAGACTTTGATATGAATCATTCATGGAATACAAACCATGTGCCTAAACAACTTCATAATATTTCTTTGCAAGTCATCCCATTAGCCAGGGCACAACGTGAGCAACCTACAATACAATTTTCCCCTATAAATAGATCATCCCATCAGCTTTCAACAAAACAACAATTGGCCCTTCAAATCATCCAGTCCCATTGCATACAAGCTTCCCCAAAAGGTCCTCTCTGCATGATCATTCAAGGGACAACTAACATTGGCAAATAATTTTTGATAAATTGTATTAGACGACAAATAAATGTGTCTACTGTTGGACCCAATAGCTCTTTTCTCACACTGGCCCACACAGGTGTTGTTGTGTACAACATATGCGCCTCCACAATCCATATAGCCCTCTGAATTTCCATAAAGGATATGAATCCTTTGCAAGGTCATACATTGACAATATTCCAAGAACAATTTAAATATATTGAATACATTTTGATAGATGAAATGAGTTTTGTAGGCCCAAAGTTGTTGCTGAAAATAGATAGCTTCTTGTGTCAAGCTTTCCCTAATAACCAGAGGGAGCCTTTTGGCATTGTTTCTAGTATCCTTGTTGGTGACATTTCCTAGTTGCCACCTATCATGGATACCTCTATTTATTCTTCACACTGATCAGTTTTTGTGTTATGGCATAGTTTCACAGTCTCGATCACATTGGACACTATTTTATGTCAAAAAGGAGATAGCCCTTCCAAGCAAAAGTTTCACGCACTTCTTCTCCATATAAGAAATGGTGAGGCTCTCCACGATGACTGAGAAGAGCTTATGAAACAAATAAATAAAATGCTCTCTACCACAGAAAGAGAACAATTTGATGTTGCTACACATTTGTTTGCCAAAAATAACTTAGTCCTATTCCACAACAAAAAAATGATAAAACAATTAAACTTTCCCATAGCCATTAGCATTGCTTGAGTGGCACAACAACATACATCTAATCATGGAGATTATGTCTAGCTTCTCCTAGAATTGCTACTTTGTGTTGTTGAATAGGTGATGCTAACAACAAAATTTTGGATTCAAGCGGGCCTAGTGAATGGATCCCTTGGACTTGTTACAACTCTTGTGTATAATGCACATTGTAAACCGCTAAATCGGCCTGACTATGTTGTTGTTCACTTTCAAAGTTACATTGGCCCACCATGGGAACCAGAAAACCCGAGATACATCCCTATCCCAGCTATAACTTAGGGTAGTCGAACACAAATTCCACTCACCATGGCATGGGGAATTACAATACATAAAGCACAAGGGTTAACATTAGATAGAGAAACGATAAATATAGGAAGCAAAGAGAGGCAAGGGTTGAATTTTACAGCTATCTCTCATGTTAAATCAATTGAAAGACTTCGTATTGATCCAACATTCTCATTTGAGAGATACTCTAGACTTAGCAACAACAAATACACCGCTCGACGTCATAGTGAAGAGATACATTTGGAATAACTCTAGCCCTTGCAAAATGCTTTTGCACCTAGCTCATCCTTCGGCTTATAGAAAGGGCTTCAGAGAAATTATTCTCATCCTTTTTCCAGATTGTATACCATTCTCTTTTCAAGGATTTCCAAGTTAAATTTTATAGAAACATACCATGTAATAATTTATGCAAAATGCGTATAATGTCAAAGATGGATAGAGATACTAGGAAACAATGAGCAAAGCACACGTGTTGTTCAAGTCAGTTGCATGTTTTGATCACCACTCTATTAAAGTATGTATTCAACTATATGGAAAAAATTTCTAGCAATATTCTATTGTATTTCACTGATTGGTTTGAAATTATGCACCTATGCTCTCTTTCACATTTTCTTGTGCCTATATAGTTTGTCTTTAACTCCCACATTACATTTGCCCATTTTATTCAATCCTTTACATCTTTTTTAGGTTTACACATTAAAGATAATTTTGTTCCTGTATATGATCTTTTGTACCTTTAGGAATACAATTTTTGTTAAATTTAGTATGCAAATATGCACCTATAAATACTAATCTCCTGACTTCTCCTTTCAACATTTTTTTTGTGTTGTACTTTTTGTATATGGAATTCAAAGAAATAAACTCTTCTGTATATTCGACCTATCCATATTTCTTCAAGTTTTTTTAAATTCCATCATGTCAATTCTTTATCAGCATACCTACAATTGTCTTTGAACCAATTTTAACATGTAGTATTGTAAACATACTGTTGCAGTTGCTACAAATTGATACTTATGCAAAAACAAACTACTTCAAGTGTGAAAGATGCATAGAGATTGAAACCAACAATAAGTAGACCCAAAAGTTCTATAAGTCAATAACGTGTTTTCAACATTCCAATATATTAAACTAGATATGCACATGTAGTAGAAATAATTTGAAAGAAAATTGTGCTCCATTTGACTAATAAGTTTAAAATTTTGGAACCATGTTGTGTTTTCTATTTTCTTTACCTATATACCCTGATTTTTCACATTTTTCCTTCATCCTTTGCTTCTACAGATTTTTATGTCTTCTTGTTAGCTTTTCTATTAACTTTATTTGATCCAAACAACTGCAAATTTTGATCTACAAAATTTTGTTTTCCATCATTTCATTGTTTCACTCTTCCTATATATTACATTTAAAAATATATATTCTTCTATACATTGCCTGTTTTTTAACTCATATATGCAAAAACTCCACACTATTTGTAACGAGTTGCCTGGACCTATTTACAATGATAATGGAGCTTGTTACCTGCATGGGTTGGCGATCGTGAAACTAGATGCCTTGTCCAACACAAACAAAATGGTGGCTCTTCCTTTCGTAAGGGTTGAAGCATCCAAGCATTGTTGCTAGATTCCATAGAAGGGAGCACATGTAATATTCAATTTTCTAATATGAGGATGTCTACTGTTTTACTTCCACTGTGAAGGGACACACCTTGATGTTTGTTTCATAGCAGGCTACTAATGAAGCTGCCATCCACCTTCATTATATACTAGATTGCAAAGCCTCCCAAATGCTCTAGTCCACAATCTACAATGTTTATGCTACTTCTCTTGTTGTAAGTCATTTTGCAATGTTTTTTTGTTGTTCTATACGCACCTAACCATAGAGATACATTTTAATCCATTCGAATAATTTTTTTATTTCTAGTTATATCATGTTTGAATCAATGTAAACATAGATGCAAAATGAGCTATGAAGCCATTGTGTTGGTAAGTTTCTCCTTGAAAGAAAACCATAGTTGTAAGTGTAAACAAGGTTTGATTTATAGATTTATATTTTTATTAGTTATACATTCAACGCTTTCCTTCCTTTATGGCTAGATATTCTACATCTATTTGTTGCTATATATATACATTTATGCATAGATTCTTACATTTAGTTCACTACATGCAACATAGTCTACTATACACATTATATTTGTTTGTATTTGTAGAGTTGGATTTCCAGTCAATCTAACAAAATATCTAGATAAGCTGATAAATACTAGCCACCTCTAGTTTGATGCAACTCCTCATGGAAACTCCAAAAAAATAACCAATACCTAAATGCCAATTGTTACATGGATTGCTTGTTCTCTATTACTATGTTTTATGATATTTTATTTATCTGTTCTCTTTAAAGTTGCCTATAACAAGGTCCTTATTGTTGTAGTTCACCTATTCTATTATTTATCAAACAAAAGATTGACCTGTGTGTTTTCAATGTTTTGTACTTTTCTTTGACTCGTGTATGTTGCTTGGCTTCTCACAATTGTTTGGTGTTATCTATGTTCATCCTTATTTCTATATACATTTTGGACAAGAGAACCTCTATATAAGAAAGTCCCTTAACATACACACATACATATATATAAATACAATGTCAACTGCATGTTAAAATCAATGTTTGTAAACATAGAAACATACATATACGCATATATATATTGAAAACAAATAAAGTAATTGTATAAGAGCTATTATAATTGGCACCAAATATTATAGATAAGAAAATGACAGATACTCGAAAAAATAGAATAATTTGCAACAACAAGCTTCAAACAGATAAGGGAAAAAGAGTAATATGAAACATATTAGTATTATAGACAAACAAGGGAATTGTAAAATAAATATTAGCTAAACATACATACATATATATATACATATACACATATATGTATATATATATATTTATATATCTGTATATAAATATATATATATATATATATATATTGATATATACAATATATATACAATTGGCCCTATTTTAAAGGGTGCAAGGGCATAGATGCACACATATAATTGAAACAATAAAAAGCTCGGGCAATAAAATTACTAACCCTAACCATATTTTTTGATGAAAGAAACAAGAATCAGCTACAATTTCTCCTATGGTAATTGGTATAACGCCAAAGATGCACAAAGATAACTATGAACAATAAACAAGGAATAGGAAAATTACTAACCCTGTGCATATATATATATGCAATGACTCCTATGTTAATCTATAATTGGTCCTATTTTAATGGGTCCAAGGCCAAAGATGCATAGACATAACTGAAACAATAAACAAAGGGTGATAAAATTACTAACCCCAACCATATTTTTTGATGAATATACACACACATATATATATATTTACATACAATGTCAACTATATGTCAGAATCAATGCTTCCAAACATAGACAAATACATATATGTATATATGTATAAATATATATATATATATATTGAACATAAATAGAGAAATTGTAGGACAACTATTAGAATAACACTTATTGGCTACTAGATATCCAACTATTACAAAAACACTTGACAACCATAGGTAAATGAGATATGGTGCAAAAACCCATATCAGATAGAAGCTTAAGAAAGGTAAAAAATCATACACATTCCAAAAAAATAAATAAAGGCAACTGTTTGCTATTCATATCTCATTTACGTGTGATTCTAAAGTTTTAATGTAATACATATTACAATTGTTACACATACTGCTTGTCTTCTGCCAGTATGGTTCATGGTACTTTTTTTTCTATCAACTGTTTCATGTTGCTTATAAGAAGTTGTTAATTGTTCTAATTATTTTGTTTGGATGAAACACGCTATATGTGTTCTATCAACATATTCCAACACATTTATTTCCTCTCACCTATTTGAAGTCCCCAATGACAAATTGTTCTTCATAGTGTTGTTCTTTCCACATCCCCTTTACTGACTATTCGGTTTTGTAGTTTCCTCTTCTATGCTACATATTTTAACATTCTATTTGGCACCACATAAGTGTCATTCTAATACCTGTTGTATAATTGGAAAGATGCTTAATAATCATAGGAGAAGCACAAATGCTTGAAACCCCACATTAAATAGACTTTCACACCGTAGAAAATAGAACATGTCACCTATAGTAATGAACAGTTTGTTATGGGCAAGTGGATATTGATAGAACACAAGCAACCTATGTAATAGTCACCTCTTCAGTTGAAAATTCAAGCTACATTATTTGGCGTTAAATATTGTAGAGAAAATAGAACTGTAAAAGAACTATTAGAAAAATAGTTAACAATCACAAATAAATAGCACATGGTCGAAAACCCACATTAAAGATATTAGATTATGTTTTCATAATAATCCTCTACATATATATATATGTGTGTGTGATTACTCTGTTGTTAATCTAGAATTTTTCCTATGTTAATAGCTATAAAGCCAAAGGTGCACAAAGGTAACTACAAACAATAAACAAAGGGTGAAAAAATTGTTGACCCTGACCATATTTTTTCACAAAGGAAAGTAGATATAATTATAATTTCTCCATCCATACACAACCATAAACTCTTTGAAGTTTTGAAATTGGGTATAACGTCAGAGATAGAAACATATAAAAAGGAATAATAAGTAGATAATGATAGACATGAACAATAATTGAATCACTCTAATAACTCTTATATAATCTCTCTACTTATCTTCAATATTTATTACCAAACAACGTATCTCAAATCTTGTATCAATATGTTTCATGATATTATTTTTCCCTCATCTGTTTCAAGTGCAGAGCCATCCACAAACCTTCATTCCGAACAATATAAAGACTTTTTGATGACTAAGAAGTTCCATCCAAATGCACAGAGATAACTAAAAAAATAAACCAAGGGTGAAAAAATTACAACAATCTCTCATTTAAAATGGAAAAAATTACTAACCCTAACCATGTTTTTTCATGAAAGAAAGAAGATTTAACTGCAATCTCTCCATAAATTGTTGTAATGCCAAATATATAAACATACATTAAAAATAAATTAATCATCTATGCAAAATATTCTTGTAAAAGGACTTACAGATTCCGGTACACTAATTTTCTTGAATTTATTGTATCTGTGGAACATTATGAAGGGAAAAATGCCAATCAATGTAGATCAAATTTACAATTAAGCCTATTGCATTATAAAAAATTTCTAGAGATTGTTACATCATATAATTATTGTCATAGCCTAAAGAAAATAGGCATTCTCATAAAGAACTGGGTTTACATAATTGATTTTGCAAGTTGAAAATATATCTATAAAAACGTGGAGAAAATAATACTTTGGTGGTTTTTACCTATTATTCTAAAAGCTCTTTTATCTATTCAACTTTATATTTATTTTCTAGCACTTTCGAAGTATACTTTCCCACACTGCAATGCCCATCTAATAGTAGTTAGAGAGGGAAGATGTTCATAGTCAAACTGAAAACTAACTTATAGCATGTTTGATGGAGAACAAATAAACAAAGCTCATGGGAGGAAGTATAGAAAGGAAGCACAACTATGCAAATAGAATGGACCTAGGCCCACAACCATTGTTGCTAAAAAAGCTAATATAGGTTGAAGAAATGCTTATTGCTAGAGCCATACAAATGCACGGAGATAACCAGAACAATAAATGAATGGCAAAAAAATTACTAACCCTACCCATGTTTTTTCACGAAAGAAATAATTTATGCATACCCATGTAAGATGTGTTTATGGAGGCGGTTTATTTAGTGCCAATTACTGTCTATGATATTTAGTAGCTAATAAGTGTTATTCTAGTAGCTATCATACAATTGCTCTATTTGTGTGCTTTTATCGATTAAGCCTGTAGCATTGTATATACACACACACACACACACACACACACATATATGTATATATGTGTATATATATATGTATATATATGTGTATATATATATGTATATATATATATGTATATATATATGTATATATATATATATATATATATATATGTATATATATATATGTATATGTATATGTATATACATATATATTCTATTTGTAGCTACTAGGCCAAGCTATCCAAAAGCATGCCAAAATCACCATGCTGATTTTTCACAAACTTTCTACACCAAAAAAAACACCTCAATATGACATAACCTATATAAAAATAGTAGATATTGCTCAGCCTTGATATTGTCACATGTATAATGGAACTCCACTTAATTTCCCTTGTACGTTTCCTACTTTTGTTGATCAAGGGTTTGGCTAGAGTCCTTGTGGCTTCATGATGCCAATATGGTAGGGTAGATAATGAGCATGTATTTTGTGTTTTGGGTTTTAACACCATATAATTGTTCTTGCATAGGTTACTACCAATTAATGTAGTCTAAAATTAGAATTGAGAGGCCATATATTTGTTCTTTTACACTTCACACATTTCTCTATAGTTTTTACTTCCAAATAATGTGTTTTGAATTTAGATTTCATAAACCAATTCTCACATAGGTTGTTTGTCTTGTATCAATATGTGTCACTATAGTTTTTTACCTCATTTGATTCAATCTCCCTATAACAAAGATTTTATTGTCATTCTTTAGTTCTTTTGAATTCTGTGATGTTGTAATCTGCTAGAAATTGCAATCATGGCATTGATTTGTGCATTGGGTTTGAAAAAACATACATAGGTTATAAGAACATTTTTCCTATGTCATGGGAAGTCATAGGTAAGCACTTGAGACTTTCGTCATGTCACCTCAAAGCAAAGCATATGTTTTACTCATTTATTCTAACAATGCAAAAAAAAAGTGCACTCTACATTGTGTATTTCAAATTGTTTAATGCTCCAGCTCAACCGAATGTTGCTCGCGCTTGTTGGACACTATCAACAATACATGTAAGTATATAAATTTTCCATTATCAATAAATAACTTTACTGAAGCAATTGTAAATATTATTGATTATTTCTAGTTTCAAATTCTTTATATTGACTTTACCAATATACTTACTCATTTTTTATGGTTCTTCCCTGCTCTTGCTTGGTCGTCCACTGACATACCCCCTCTTTTATTTGCAGGTACTAGGCTAAGGCATCCAAAAGCATCCCAAAATCATGATGCTATTTTTTTACAGAGTGACCGCACCAAAAAAAATGTTTCAATATGACAAATCATATATGTAAATACTACATTTTGTTGAACTTTGATATTGTGACATGTATAATGGAATTCCACAAAAAAAATATGTGGATGTTCCCTGCTTCTCTTACTCGAGGGTTTGGCTAGAGGCCCTAGAGCTCCATGATGCTAATATGGTAGGGTGGATAATGAGCGTGGATTTCATGTTTTGGCTTTAACTACCATATATATGATCTTACATACATTATTGCCAATTAGTGTGGTTTGAAATTACAATTGAGAAGCCATATATTTGTTCTTTTACAATTTACCTATCTCTCTATAGTCTTTATTGTCAAATAATATAGTTTGAAGTTAGAATTGAGAAGCCAATTCTCATATGGGTTGTTTGTCTTTTATCAATATGTGTCATTATTTTTTTTTACTTCATCTGTTTCAAGGTCCTTGTAACATAGTGTTTATTCTTGTGGTTTAACTCTTGCGAATTTTGAAAATTTCTAAACTGCTAGAAACTACAATCATGTTGTTGATATGTGCCTACGCACTTGAGACTTTTGTCATATCATCTGAAAGCAAAGCGTATATTTTATTTATTTATTCTAACAATCCAAAAAAAATTATATTGCATCATCACACTCTTTTCTCTCACTTCGTTAACCTGTCTTTGAATGAAGATGGTATCACTAAGTGTTCAATTATACTATGAAGTAATTTTTTAAAAATTGATATTCTTCTTCCCAATTCCCTTGTAATTTACTACTTTTCATTTTTTTTAACTTACCTCTATTTTTTTTTACTACTACTAACCCAAAAAAACACATGCATACTAAAACTTTAATTTACAAAATTATGCACTAAATAGTAATTATAAAAAGTATAAAATATTAAAGATCTTTCTTCCTTCAAAAATATGTGATACCCAAAATTGCTAACTACCTTTGTTAAACAAAATGTTTTTTAATGCAATATTAGTAATTAAAGATAATAACTTTATAAAAAAATTGCCTTGTATTCAAATGTATATATATCTTAACATAATAAAATAAGAATAAATTAATTGATTCAATAACCTAGACACAAAAACTAAAATATACATGTGTATCTACCACTAATAAATCTAAAACTAAAATACAGAAAAATAAATACTTGTACCTACAAATTTGGCACGAAACTATTCTTTGAGAGAAAAAATTATATTAATAATAAAAAAGTTATTGATTATTAGTTATTTAAAATTAAAATTCATAAATAGATTTTAACTAATTTGTTGGAAAGATTTATAATCTCCCACCCATAGCTAATGAGTTATGAATTAACCTCACGTTCCTCCCTATTAACTTATTAATTTGCTTCGGGTTTCTCTACTCAATCATATAATTGTAAATTTGGTTGTTTTTTCATATTTCACATTCTACTCCATACACAAATTAAAGAAAAAACAAACCAACCTTAATGATCCTTGCTCCCTACATTCTCTTCAACGATGGACCCTATCGGCTGATTGTTGAATGCCTGTGCATGCGACTGCTAGTTAACTAACATTTATCATACAGATTGATCATTAGCCTCTATATTTTACAGGATAATAATGCCGGTTTCTCCACATCAGATTTAACAAAGAAGGCTAACAAAAAGATTGACAATTATACTTCAACATCCTCACCTATCCATCGGTCATATTTGCTTGAGCTGACGGCAGAGCTTCTGATGAAGATTTGTCTTGTCAAAATGTTCAAGATCTGAAGCCTGCAATGCAGGTAAAACGTTGCATATTTTAGTGATTTCCTGATAGTCAGAAAACTGTTCTAACTGATCAATGCCTCAAATAAGCCACAATTATAAGTTGTGAACAAGCTCTCTAAAGAAATCAGATAATGATTAACCTAAGTTTAGATAAATAGAGCAAACAACATTTAAAAAGACAAAAAAAAAATATACCTTGGTGTATAAGGTATGAAATACTTTGTTCTCTGAGGTGCATGCATTGGCACTAACTACATCAAGCCCTTCATTTTCCAGCACAAGGAGAATATCAGATAAGACAACTTGACATTTTAACGAGCTTGTTGTGACTTCAATACCTGAACCAATAGCCATTATTTTCACAGAAGGAAAAGACTGTGATCCACCAATAAATGGCAAAACATTACAATATTTCTCTTCACAATTAGATATGGAAAAATTTCCCATGTATTCTCTTCTCTTGGCAAGCTCTTTTACATGTTCCCGCAGATGCTTAATGTACTCAGCGGCTCCCTCGATTTGATCTGACAGTGATCGTCTTCCCTGCACACCACACTTCTACTACTGTAAGTTGACCTAAGTATGACCTAAAAGCGATCCAGTAAATTTGCCCAACAAACAAAACAAGAAATTTCCTTAGCAGAATATATTCTTCTGGAAGTAAAGATCTCAATACAGAAAACCGTGTTTTCATGTCAATCCGCCTCTGCCTTTTAAACAACCTTGTGCATCTGTTTGGTATTGACATTCCCTGCCTTACTGTTGACAAGCCCAATAGTGGAAACCCTAGTCAAGGTCTTAGAATGGGCATGTTACAGCATTGAAGAATCAACCACTTGTGGAATCACGGGAAAGCTTGCTGTTTCATTATCCCCGTAATGAATAATATAAGGAGATTGAAGTTTGTTAGAATATTTACTAATTTCTCCTGCATGAGGTGAAAAAAAAAAAACTGCAATAGGATTTAGCTGGCTTTTATGCTGTTTGCATGAGCTTTTCTTTAGCTTTATTTAAGCTTTTTTTCTATTTTGTTTTATTTCAAGACTTCTATATAAAGAGGTGATTGTAATTCATTCATTGTCTTTAAATTTTGATCAGTTGATCAAAATAATAAAATCATAGAGTTTTATTTCATATAACATTTCTAAACAATTGTAATGTTTGAGATTGAATAAAAGAATCTTCTGCATGTGTCTTTAATCTCTGTTTGCTGCAGTAATTTAAAAAATTCATATAATATTTCTAAACAATTGTAATGTTTAAGATTGAATAAAAGAATCCTTTGTTTGTAATGTTTAAGATTAAATAAAAGAATCCTTTGCATATATCTTTAATCTCTGTTTGCTGCAGCAATTTATATGTTTTTTAATTCCTTCAAAGTTGAGTATTTTGTCCTACGTTGTTCATGCTTAGAACTTTCTTACACAATTCAATCATGTCCATATCTTTTGGCCGGGGCCAGACAATCCTAACTACTAAATATTAATCAGTACTTCATATATGGTTTATTTTAAAAAACCCTAGAATCTATAATAAAGACATGGATGAGTATATAGAAAATATTTACCATTACTGGAACGTGCAATTTGCAGACAAAGCCTGGCAAAACATGGGACCAACCCTTAGAAAGTTCTGCAATTAGAGATCTATACAGATCGTTGCAGAACCGCAAGTAGAATGAGATTTGTCGGATTTAATTCCCACAGAGCAGACATACTACCTGTCTCGAGGAAAATAAGCCATTTCACCCTTAGATTGTAGGAAATACTGCCTCAGCAACTTCTGACATTTTAAAGTAACGACCAGCTTTATTTCTATGAACTTTTCATAATTATACAAACCATATTTATTAGAGTTAATCCACAACGTGGCCTTTCCCATTTGGCAAGTTGTTGATTAACTGAAATTAGCTTTTCAAAATGGATACTTCATTCGTAAGGAACCCTCAAAAGGATGTATTGCATATGGGGTAATGGCTACTTTATATAATTGAGGATGGTGGATCATTTATCTTTTTATTTTGTGTGCAGTTTCATAGGTTATTCATATTACAATTTTATATCAATTTTATTAGTTTAGGGTACAATTTCAATCTCATTTTTTATGGTGTCAAGGTCTTCCATCTATTAAGACTTGATTTCCAGTAGATTTATTCAAAATCATTTAACTTTACCAATAGATAAAAGTGAATTAGATTCATATTAAATAGAAATAATTTATTTATGAAAGTTAAATAAGGATAAGAATAAAGATGACTATAATATATGAATTAAATTTATGAAGGTTAGATTTTATATGGTGACAATATTGATCATAAATTTTAAGATTAGATGACAATCACTCAAACACATGTCTATAATTTTTATCTATTTAAATCATATGATAGATGATCATCAATTTAAATTTCACTACTTACATTCTTGTATGTATTTGAATTTTATAGAATCTAAAATTATGTGATATTGAAAGAAACTTCTTTATTATTTATATGTTCTAAATAACCATATCTCATTTACAACTTGAAAAAAAATCAGTGTTAACTACCTTAAAATTTTAAAAACTCAACTAACACACTTATACCCTTCCCCATAAGGCATCAACAAGTACATGTAGACTAATTATAACGACCTATATGATGTCATTTGTATGTTGTGTGTCATTTATAAGATTACATGTCTATTTTTAATTCTTATGATGGGTTTCTTATGGCTATCATGTTAGTTTGATTCATTTTAACTAAGAGATAGCGTATGCCTTTTTCTATAGAAGTATAGATTTCTTGGTTTAAAGTGTGTTTTAGTGGTAAAGATAGAATATAATTTAAATTAATGAAATTTTTTTAGTGTACTGAATTATATTTGAAAAAGTGGTTTGTAAGATGAAATGGTTTCACTTCTTTTAATATTTTATAATATTCTTAATTTTTTTTTTTTATAGAATTGTAATGATGAAAATTGTATATTTTTTTTTTGTTATTTTATTTTTATTTTATTTTTTATTCGGTTATGTTTTATAAAATGATTAATATAATTGACATTATTTTTATTTAAAAATTGACACATAATTTAGGTCTAACTTGATTCTATCTACATTCACTCCCAATAAATGATCCTTAATCTATATTTACTCATCCTTCATTTAGGTTTAAATCCATAGTTTGTGGAATTTGTCCAAGTCAATTTCACAATTTGCAAAAATAACTAAAATTTTTGAAATTCAAGTTCATATTTGAGCTTGGGCCAACCCCTTTTCTAATTGATTATTATGTACAACTTAATGGTGAAATGGTTCATTGTACCATTTTTAATTTTATTTAAGGACTAACCCTAAGTCATTTGAAAGGATCTAGAACTTGGATATCAATCAAGAAATTTTACAAGTCTAATGTGCATCACCATATAAAGAGGGTAATTAAAGCATCAATATTGCATCATTCACTTGCATCAATATCAAGGGAATATTCAATGAGTATCTAAGTTAAGTACAACTATTTCTAAAAAACTGTTAAATAAATATTTTAGGAGTTTAAGAAAAGGAGAATAAATACTTTCCAAGAAAACTCCCCAAAGATTTCCCTCAACACCATCAATTTAGCTAATACAAACCATAGACATCAAGGTGAACAATTCTTTTTACCAAAATTATCAAAGTTCAAGTTTTTATACTAGAATTGAGATCCACATACCAAGTTTAGTTCCACAATATCAAAAATGAATGAAATAACTAATACATTTAATTTTATAGATTCCAAAATGCAAACCTTAATTTTTTTTACATTGATAAGTAGGAGGGATTTTCCACAAAGTGTCAAGTTGTGATATTGCTATCAAGATTTAACTATGTAGTTATACAATTCAAATTCATTGACCCATGTTTCATGAGTAGTGGTTCACAAGAGCCCATCTCTCATAATAATGAATGGTCCAATTAGCACTCATTGCATCTAGGTGATGCTCATAGAGGTGAAGCATTGGGCCTTCCCAGGAGGTCACCCATCCTAGTACTACTCCAGCTCAAGCATGCTTAACCACAGAGTTTTCTCCAAGGTTAAGCCCACTTAGCTTGCAAACCCTTGGGGAAAACTCTATGGTTAAAAATGCTTGAGTTGGAGTCGTACTGGGATGGGTAACCTCATGGGAAGGCCCAATGCTTCACCTCACCTAGATGCAATGAGTGCTAAGTGGACCATTCATTATCATGAGATATGGGTTCTTGTAAACCACTACACATGAAACATGGGTCAATAAGTTTGATAACAATATCACAATTTTTTCACATTGACAAATTATTTCCAAACATTTTACACTACATATTTCATCATTTGAATTTAATTATATACTTTTATTTTATCATTTAAATCCTTTAAGAAATTATTTATTCATTACAATTTAACTTATTTCCCTGAAATATTTATGTGAAGCGTGCTAATTTTTCTGTTAAAAGAATGCATTTACCCACAACATGGGCCTCCACACCCGTTAACTATTATCTCTCCCAATAAAAATGGTTTGTCCCAACTCAATCCAGTAGAGCCGCTTGATTTGCTCCATATCTTAGGTGATATTTGTGAGAAATAAAATATTACACACCACATGCTATTGACAGTATATTGAAAAAAAAGTAATGCACACCTACCACCATTGACATTATATGAATAGTTAAAAAGCATTCCTCAAATGGAAATTCATGGCATTCAACTCTAGGCACAGGAATACCAACATGACAAATCGGGTTTCTTGCAGTAGATAGGATTACATCTAAAATTTCGATGCCCCTTTTCTCAGTCTCTCCAACTACATTCCAAATGAAAATAGCAAAATTTCAACTTTTCCATCAAATTAAGAGGTTATGAAAGTAAAAGCCCTGCTGAAACAAAAATGAACTCAAGTTGAATGGGTCCACTACAATATTGGCATTAGCTACCTGTGTTGACGATACCTTCTTGTCTTGTTAGCCACCGTCTCAGGCCATAATAGATATTTTAATTTCTTTATTATTAAATTCTTATGGAATGTACAAAATTAGTATTAGAGTACGACGTTTACAAAACTAAAAATTAACCATTACTGCACCGCCCAATCAAAAGGCCAAGGAACACATTCAGACTTCTAATCAATTGATTAGAATTCTTCATGGTTGTTACTTAACCAAATATTAAGTTTCTATTTTTTATTTATTTGTGGGTAAAGGTGGCTAGGCCATGAATTTATTATAAAGAAAAAGAAGTACAGAGGAACTACAGGGGAGAGGAACTACAGGCGGTAGAAGTAAGAAACCCCAAAATTTCAAGAGAAACCAGGATCGTAAGTCTGGTGAGTTCAAAATGTCCAAAGAAACTGTCTAGGGAGTATCAAAATACATGTAAATTTCGAAGTAGATGTTTGACATGCTACATGTAATAATAAAAAAAACCCTCATAGCTAAGAAGAAGTCGAGTCTGGATTCATTAGAGCTGATTAGTCCAATAAAGAAAGTCACCATCGAAGCCAAAAACTTGAGAAATTAAAAGCAAAGAGCATGAATGTGAATCTCTGAGAACGTGTGGCTTCTTGGAAAGCATAGAGAAATGCACCAAAGATTTTCCCCGAAGTGCAATTGTTGGAAAATTTTCACATTTGGAAACCTGCAAGAAGTATCTAAAGCACAAAAAACCATTGCCAATGTCGACTAAAGGTAATGTTAAGGACAAAGTTTGATAAAAGTGAAACATGTCTGACGAAAAAAACTAGAAAAGGAGGAGATTAAAAGGTTCAGAAGTGCTTCCCTCTGATGAAGCAATGTCATCAGGAGGAGGAAAATGAGGTTCATCATGTGGCTCTACCAGAGCATGCTGAATGAGGAGACAAATCCCTTTATAAACCACGTAAATTGGATCACTTAATGATCTTCCATACTATCGATTAAGGATTGTAAGGTGTGTTTTCAATTCACTTGTGAAGGAGTAGAGGCAGAGACAAATTTTACACAGAAAATAATTATATTATATTCATGAATTTTTCACACAAAATAGTAGTTAATTTTACTTTGCTTCTTCTAAGAAAAATTTTCCATTCTCGCCAAAATTTACAACCACATCAAAAATATATATCAAAAGTCACAGCAAGATAGATTAATTACAATATTACAGGCAAATAAATTATGTCATCAAAATCAAGTCCCAGTAATATTAAAACATTGTCCTTTTGACTTAAATAACCGTCCTTTTGATTTAAATGAAGCCAGCTCAGACACCACAACCACTGCCGCCAAAAAGATCTATACCGCTTTACCATTGAGGAGAGAGACAAGCCCAACAGTGTTGCAGTGGTACCTTTAAAGAGCGAAACTCTTTAATTCCAAAAACAATGACAATTCCTTAAATAAATTCATTTATATTCCAAAGAAAGTTGAATCTCCATTCATTAGATTACATAAAATCCATAAGATTTCAAACATATCAAATTAAATTCTACAAATAGATTCAAAATATTTCCAATTAAATTCTTAAACGTGTCATCTTACATGATATTAATAATACAAAAGAATTTGTAACAAAAGATTACAATTCAAGACTTAGGCATTTTGTCACCTTAAGATCTATAGTAATAATATAAGACTTAGGCATTCTATTGCCTTAAGTTCTACAATAATTAATTCAAGAATAAATTAATACATATATGAAGAAATCATCCTTTGATCTGCAATCCAATAGCATATCTTCAAACATGAAGATGAGAACAAGGATCAGACACTTTTTCTGCCCAACCTTGAAGCTTATGCTTCCCCAAAATTCCTTAGTCATTCAAATAATACCCGACCCTACACGAATCGCTTAGCAAAAATAAGTCGACAAGCAAGATGGAATCTGAAATCTATTGCATGCCTAGTATAACTAGCAAATCCACAAGAATTTTCATTTTTCTAATTCATTTAAGAAACAAGAAAGTTCGATACTAGGATATGGTAGAGAGTAAATTTCATTCCATCTATTTCAATGGTCCTTAAGTTACTTGTCCAAGTAAAATGTCATGCAGGAAAAATAGTAGTAGTTTTAGAAAAGAAAAACTACTCTCTATAAACCCATACTCGGCACCCGTTCCAGAAAGTAACTTTCCAAACACATATCATGCACATTCAATTATCAAGCATGCATGGTTCCATTCAATTAATAATAATCCTTTAGAAACACATAAACTGTAATTTTATATTCAAGAAAACATGGTTTTTGAATACAACTTCAGAGATTTAAATTGTAAATAAGATAATGTTTATATTCAAAATAAATAAAATATCTAAAAGAAGGTGTATCTCAAGTGTGTAACTAAGTACTTATTTAAACAAAAATAAATGAGCACACATTCTTTCGGTTCATTTTCTCATGAAATTTAATAACACTTTAATATAGCCTTTCTCTAATTTGTTTAATTTCAAAGTAATTATGTTTTACTTTTTTTTTTTTTTTTTGTTTTTCCTATTTCTATTAAAATATTATCTTTGCCAAAAACATAAAATCTCATATTTAATTATGTTTCGTAGGCAATTTTAGAATAATTCTTGAAGATTTATCAAATTTAACTTAATCTTTTCAAGCATATTTAAATACACAAAAAAATATTTAAATTTATCATTCTAGAAAATATTCGGCAAATTTTTTTAAATCAAAATCACTATCTTTTCTGGTAATTTCAAGTTTTCTAGATTGATATAGTTTAGCGCAGTTTAGATTTTTCTGAAGAATATTAAAATCTAAAACTTAAGTTTCCTATGTGAATCTTCTAATATGCTAAACAAAATTTTCTAAATAAAAAATCTACTATTTTATTTATGGTTTTCTGTTCAAGTTGTTCAATAATTTTTTGTTCAAGTTATTCAATAGTTTTTTGATAAAAACACAGTTTGGTGTAAGATCTTTGTTTTAAATTTGATTTAAAATAGTGATATGTTTTCAATAGTTAAAATACAAGAATAAAAGATAGAATTAAACTCAAATATTAAATGAGATTGTGAATTTCAGAAATAACAACTTTTCATTTGAATCTACATGGCAATTTCCTATAGTTGTGTGTTTCTTGATTCTACTAATGAATAATTTTTTTTCTGTCAATTTTTCCTCTTCCCTTCGAGTTTGTACTCAGCTCTTCTTGTATTCTGCATACTATTCTCTTTAAATTTGTGTGTCTTCCACTATGTATTTCCTCCTATCAGAAACTCTCTTCCCTTATTTTCTTTTCATTTTGAATTACCTCCATCTCCTGGTTGTGCCTCTGCTCTCCTTCTCCTGACGCATGAGAGATTTCTTAATAAAGTGTACAGTCAAAAATCACTCTCCCTTACTATCATGCATGCTGGAGATGAGATGGATGGAATAAAGATATAAAAAAAAATGTCAGAGCTCCTCCAATGTTTTCTCTTTCCACTCTTGGTTGACTCCTCTACACTTGCCACACACATGAGGAATAAAATAAATTATATTTTTTGCCTGCCCTTTTCAAAAACAGATTTTTACTCTTGCTCTTCTCACATGTGTATCCTTTGGCAGACTTTTGTTTTGTTTCCTTCTACTGGCTGCGCATGGAAGGTAAGATAAATGGAAAGTTAATTAAAACAAAAACTCCCTCTTCTCTATTTCCGTTTTCATTTTTTTATCTCCCTTCGTCTAAAAACAAATTTTCCTTCCTCCTAAAAATGGATTTCCTCTCCCATATCATGCAAATGGTGAATTTCTTGAAAGGTTCGATCCACAAAATCAGTGCTATGATCTCCAAAAAAGATGGCCAAACTCCAAGTTTTTCTATTTGACTGAATGCAAAATTGATTGAAAGATATTTGTTTTCAATTTGTTAATTGTAGTT
Source organism: Sequoiadendron giganteum (assembly GCA_007115665.2). Lineage (NCBI taxonomy): Eukaryota > Viridiplantae > Streptophyta > Pinopsida > Cupressales > Cupressaceae > Sequoiadendron > Sequoiadendron giganteum. Next base: position 128,542,714 of record CM021107.1, on the reverse strand, counting down.
TTCTTTTCAATTCAAATTTTTGAACATATTTCATTTACTTCTTATTGTTTTAAATAAATAATTTTGATATTTATCTATTTCAACATATATTTCCTCTTTCATTTATTAAATGAGAAAATATCAAATAAATCAATAACACAATATTTACATTTTATATATTTTCACAATTACAAGTTTATTCCCATAATTTTAAAATAAAATGCATTATTATTTTCAATTGAAAATAAAAGATTTAAAAAAAGAAATAATTCTTTGAATAAAATTAATTTCCTCACAAAAATAATCAAATTGTCATTTAAAATCAAATATATTCATTTTCACATATATTTAACCAATCGAAATAAACTTATTTTAAATTTCCAAATATAATCATCATGAAAACACATTAATAACTAAGTAGTGTGTGAGATTTTATCATCCTCATAAACATCTAATGGCTAAGATGACTCTACTTGATCAATAATCTTGCCTTCATTCTTGTTCACCTATTCCTGCGTTCACTTGCACTCAATTTCTCAACAGTAATGACAATCCCCGAATTTCATAATAATGAATTTCAAATCATTTAATTTGCCTTTAAATTTCAATTTCAATTTCAATTTTTTTTTTTATAATCATCTAACATATACATGCAAATATCATGGATTATATTTGCAATTAAATAATTAATAAAAATCGGTATGTGACAGTATCGCTCAACCTTGGGAGGTCATGAGGGAGACCGTGGGGTGGCGGTGAGACCGCTGAACCAAAGAGCTGAGAGGAAAGGCCATCGGGCTACAGTTTGGCTGCACTATCGCGGTCATCCAAACGGTTAGACATGGTGTGGCGGTGGACAAATAGAGGGAATCGAGAAACCGCGAAGGAGGAAATAAGGGGCCGCAATGAGGTGGTAAACCGTGCCACCACAGAGAGCTAGATGAAGGGCCACAGTAACATGGTGAGCACCACAATATCGTGAGCAATGAAAGGCTCAATGGAAGTATGGCGGTGGAAACCAAGTACAGCGAGCTGAAGTCGAGGACGATGCGTTCGCGTAGTAAGATCCAAGTTGATGCATGGGAGTTGGGTAAAATTCCAACATCCCCCCTTGAACACAACTTCCACCGACTTGAACGCCCAGTCGCTCTCTTTGAAAAATAAATGACTCCATTGTCAATGACTTTGTGAAGATGTCCGCCTGCTACTTCTCTAACCTAGGAAATTCCAAAGTGATCTCTCCACTGTTGATCAGCTCCCTTATAAAGTTGTAACAGGTATCAATATGTTTACTCCTCTTGTGAAACACTGGATTTCTTGACAGTGCAATGGCAGAATTATTATCACAGAAGATTTGTGTTGCTTCTAACTGCTCATTCTAGAGTTCTTTTAATATTCTCCTCATCCAAACTGCCTAGCACAATGCATTTGTAGTAGCTAGGTATTCAACTTCAGCTAGAGACAAAGTGGCGATCGTCTTCTTTTTTGAAGCCCATGAAACAACTCCTATGCTAAAATGAAAAATGCATACAAATGTGCTTTTCCTATCATCTATGCTCCTAGCACAATCATTGTCTATATAACCAGTCAATTTAAATCCATCTGTTCTAGAATATTGAATGCCATAGTTTCTTGTTCCACTAATATATCTCAAAATTTATTTTCTAGCATTTCAGTGTGTGTTTTTTGGTGTTTCCATAAATCTGGAAATTAAACTAATTGAAAACATTATGTTTGGTCTTGTGGCTGTCAAATACATTAAGCTCCCAACAAGTTGTTTATACAAGGTTGAATCAACATTTGAACCAATGTCTTCTTTGTTCAGTTTCAAACCAGTCACCATAGGAGTAGGAGCAGATTTTCAATTCATAATATGAAATATTTTCAAAACATATTTAGCATATTTAGCCTAGGAAATAAAAAAGTTGAATTTTTATCTTGATTTACCTCAATACCCAGAAAATATTTCATCGGACACAAGTTTTTCATTTCAAACTCATTCATCATTTCTCCTTTAAACAAATCAACTAATAGATCTCTAGTGAAGATTAGATCATCTACATACAGACAAATGATCAAAATTTCACCTTTTTCATTCATTTTGATATACAATGTTGGTTCACTGTTGCATCTGATGAAGCCATTTTGTGTGAAATAATTGTCAATCCTGCTATACCAAGCTCTTGGGGCTTGTTTAAGACCATACATTTTTTTCTTCAGCTTGTAGACTTTGTCTTCTTGTCCCAATAATTCATATCTAGGTGGTTTTTGAACATATACTTCCTCTTCAAGATAGCCATTTAGAAATGTTGATTTCATGTCCATTTGGTGAACTAACCATTTGTTTTGTGTTGCTATGGCCAGTATCATCCTGATTGTATCAAGTCGAGCTAAAGGTGAAAAATTATATGTATAATCAATTCCAGGTAGTTTTGCATAACCTTTTACAACCAATTTTTCTTTGTGTTTCTACACTTCACCATTAGCATTCAATTTCGTCTTGTAAATCCATTTGACTCCTATAACATCTTTGTCTTTTGGAAGACTCTACAATTCCCATGTCTAATTTTTTTCAATTGATTCAATCTTTTCATCCATTGTTGTTATCCACTTATCTTCTTTAGTTGCATCTTCAAAATGTATTGGGTCTTTAGCTTGAGAATAAAATGTTAAAAGTGTAAACTATTGTGAATTATTCTCTCCTTCATTCTGATTGTAGATATCACTTATGTTTTTGATTTTCTATCTCCTCATGCTTGCTAGTGTTGGGTTTGATAAATCACTTGAATCTATATAATGTGGACTTGAAGGTCTTGCACCAATAATTCTTGTTATAGATGGTGTTTACAGTCCTCTAGTTGTTTCTCTCACATTGCTTGATGGTGTCACTAGTTGACCTCTTGTCTGAGCTTGAATTGGTATAGAAGAGGTCATAGCAGTAGGAACATTTGCTGGAACAAAAATTTCATTTTCCTCTTGTGGGATACTAACATATACATTAATTGTGCTTTCTTTACTTTCATCCCATGCTTCATCTTCAACAAACTATACATCTCTACTGATTATAACCTTCTTAGCTGTTGGATTATAAATCTTTATATGCTTTGGATTCATCACTATAACCAAAAAATATGCATTTCTCTCCTTTATTGTCTAACTTCCTCTTCAGTTCATCAAGTACATGTGCATATGAAACACATCCAAAAACTCTCATATGAGATTCATTATGATTTTTGCCAGTCCATGCTTCTTCAAAAATGATATTCATGACACTTTTTGTTGGGCATATGTTCATTATGTATGTTGCACATGATACAACTTCAGCCCAAAATTCACTTGTCAAGTGTTTAGCTCTCAACATAATCCTAGCCATTTCTATTATCATTCTGTTCTTTCTCTCAACTACCCCGTTCTGAAATGAGGTGTATATCTTGTAGTGAACTGCTTGTGAATACCATGATCTCTATAGAAATTTAAAAACTCTCTTGAAATATATTCTCCTCCTCTATCTATTCTCAACACTTTAATAAAATGACCACTTTGTTTTTTAGCAAGAAATTTGAACTAATGGAAGAAATCAAACACATCACTCTTATGCTTTAAGAAATAAACCCATGTTTTGCTTGAATAATCATCTATAAAAGTTAGGAAATAAATGCTACCACCTATTGAAGGTGTCAGCATTGGACAAAAAAGATTTGAATGAACAATTTCTAAAGGGGCTTTCACTCTTGTTGACTTCCCTACTGGGAAAGACTCTTTATGTTTCTTTCCTAGTATGAACCCTTCACAAACTCTCTCAGGTTTTTCAATTAAAGGTATTCCCTTGACCATACACTTCCTATGAAGCAAATTCAGACCACCAAAGTTCAGATGACCAAATCTTAAATGCCACAGCCAATTTTCATCTTTTATTTCTACTTGAAAGAGTTTGAATACTAGTTGTTACCTCTTGTGCTTGTGCATAATTTGTGCTCAAATCTGGTTGAATTCTCAAAGGAAACATTATGTTGTTCATCATTTTAATCTTAGCAATTAACTGACTACTTGGGTATTTGTCTAAAATTGTGCATAGTTCATTTTTGAAGGTTACTCTATAACCCTTTTGAACTAACTGTCCTACACTCATCAAATTGTGTTTAAGACTTCGCACAAAATACACATCTGAAATATACTTTTTCTCCCCTTTCTTGGTTAGAATATTAACATTTCTCTTTCCTTTAACTGACACTTTTTTGTCATTACCCAAGGTGACATTAGACTTAATATTGTCATCTAAGCTTGTGAACAATTATGAATTTCCTATCATGTGGTTACTGCAGCTCGAGTCTAAAAACCAAACATCTTTTTCACTAGCTTGTGCTACATTACAGGCCAGAAACATCGTCCTCTTATTTGGTTTTTGGTCTTGACTTTCTTTTGTAAAATTTACAGTTTTTCTACCAAAATCATACTCTTTCTTCCTACACTCATTCATATAATGTCCAATTTTTTTACAGTAGTGACATTGGACTTTAGACTTTTCATATCTTTGACCTTGAGGTTGATACTGAGTTGGGTTTTGGCTGCTACCTCGTCCACTTGAACTAGACATGTTGTTTCTTCCACCTCTGGTGAAACTTCTTCCTCTACTTCTTCCTTGATTAATTGAAGCTCGTGACTTGAATGCATGCTCCAATGACATATTTGTTGTCCTTCTCAGTCTATGCTCATGAGAAATGAGTGATGCATAAAGCTCATCAACTGAATACTCGGTGAGGTCCTTTGTCTCCTCTATAGTTACTGCAATTGATTCAAATTTTGTGGGTAAACACCTTAAAATATTCTCTACCACTTTGACATCTTCTAGTGTCTCACCATGTGTTCTAATCTAGTTCACCAGTCCAATTATCTGGGTGAAATATGAATCTATAGACTCATTGTCCTTCATGTACAGAGTCGGAAACTCTCTTCTCAGTATTCGTAACTTTGCAGTTTTGACTTTCTCCATTCCTTGACAAGAAATTTCTAGTATGTCCCATGCTTTTTTGGACTTAGTTGTAGCTGAAATTCTTGGAAAAATACTCTCATGCACTCCTTTTAGAATAAAAAAGTGAGATTTTGATTCCTTATTGTTTTCTTTGAGTAGATCTTTCTCTGCTTGTGTCAAGGCATTGTATTTTGCTTCATCTGTCGACTCTGGAAAACAATTTTCAACAAACTCCCATAAATCTTGTGAACAAAATAAAGCTCTCATTGTGATTGACCAATAGTCATAATTTTTCCCATTTAACTGAGGGATTTGGGGATTAGTCAACATTGTGCTTGTAGCCATTTCACAAAAACTCTAAAACACTCTTGGTTATGGAGAACCTGCTCTAATATCACGTGAAGGAGTAGAGGCAGAGATAAATTTTACACAAAAAATAATTATATTATATTCATGAATTTTCCACACAAAACAACTGCTAATTTTACTTTGCTTCTTCTTAGTAAATTTTTCCATTCTCCCCAAAATTTACAACCACATCAAAAATATATATCAAAAGTCATAGAAAGACATATTAATTACAATATTAAAGGAAAATAAAGTATATCATCAAAATCAAGTCCAATTCATATTAAAACATTGTCCTTTCGATTTAAATAACCATCCTTTTGATTTAAATGAAGCCAGCTCGGACACCACAACCACTACCACCAAAAAGATCCATACCGCTTTATCATTGAGGAGAGAGAAACACCTAGGGGTTTCGCGGGGGTACCACTCAACTGTGGGAGGTCATGAGGGAGACAGTGGGGTGGTGACGAGACCACCAAACCAAAGAGCTAAGAGGAAATTTTGTAGGGCCGTGGTTTGTCCTCGCTACTGCGGTCGGCCAAACAGTTAGCCACGGTGCAGCTATGGAAAGAGAGAGGAAACCGAGAGATCATAGAGGAGGAAACAAAGGGTCATGGTGAGGTAGTAAACCATGCCACCATGGAGAGCTAGATGAAGGGTCGCGGTATCACGGTGAGCACTATAGTACCACAAGCAGTGAAAGACTCAGTGGCAATATGGCGGTAGAAACTGAGGTACCGCGAGCTGAAGTAGATGACGATGTAGTTGCATGGTAAGAGCCAGGTTGATGCATGGGAGTTGGGTGAAATTCCAACATCTTGGGCAGTCATTTATTATACCATATGACAAAGCATAGAATATTTTTTAAATTCTCTCACCTATGAGAAGATGTTGCTTGCTAATGACACCTCCAACCAGGTTCGAACCTTTGAGGATATCATATCTCTCTAGAGCTGGTTGAAGATTTAAAAGAGGACAAACATGAGGTAAAACATATGTGCCTACCAATAACTTTACCATTTATGAGCATCTGAGAACATCCATAAGGTTTGACACGAATTGAGATACAACTTCGTAAGGAAGGGCTATAGAATGCATATCCAGCTAGTCAAAACCTAGAATAATCTGAATAGCATCAAACACATATTTGCATTCAAATAAGAAGGTTCTTCTAATCTTTTCTTCTATAAAGGGTGAGTCCTCATGAATTTCATGAATTTTGGGAGGAACGAACGCTCAAAAGAGATTATCCATCTCTCTAAACAAAACAATTCTATGAAAAATCAGAGATAGATGCAAGGAGACGGCATAATAGTGGTAAATAGGTAGACTTAGGGCTACTATGCTACCAAATAACTCCTTTCTTGTGAGTTCCAAAGATAAATAAATGAACCTGTCAATGTTGTATGAGGGAATTTGGTTGTAGCTTCCAAGTAGAAACCTTGGGAATGAAGAGGCTTGGCATAAAACATATATCCAAGACAAATTTTTTTGAATATCCTACAACTCTCATTTCCAATGACTGATAGAGAGAGAAAACTCTATTTCTAAATCACTAAAAATAGAAAGTTATAAGGATAAAAGAACATGCATATACCTAGAATGATGGGCCACCACCAAGATCCAAATTTATTATCAAAACTTTAATTCCCTTACCATGAGGATCCATGATAGAATGGTGGCCTCGAAAATGATCAATAATACTTGGGTAGAAAGAAAATTTCCAATATTGTTAATGATAGATGTTTATCATCAATATCCCTCACCTGTGATCTCTTGGAATTACCAAAATTCCATGGTGGAATGAAAATTAATTGTGGCATGTGACTTATTTTCTATAACGCTTGCACCAAGACCAAGGCAGCCAGAAGAACACAAATTCCATTTACAATCAACGATGCCAGGCGAATCTTGTCAGTAGTTATGAAGATCATTTATATGGCGAAATAAGTAAACTTGATAAAAATATTACATGAGGTGGGAAATTTAATTTGAATTTATAATCAGGACAAGGAAAGACAGGAGTGTGATTGAAGCCCAAATTATCAAAGAATGGCCTTGACAATTTAAAAATTTTGAGCTAAATAATAAAATTTGATGAGAGTATGGATTCTTGAACATAGAACAACATTCTTCTATTGTGAAAATATGAGAGGAAATATTTTCATCAATTTCCTTGTTGGCTAATGATTTAACAATAAAATTTGATTCCCTGAAGTAGTGTGAAAAAGAATAATTTGAAAAAAATTCCAGATGAATGAGGATGTTAGAAAAGATGTAGTTTAGGTGTTAGGAGTGAGTGCCTCTATTTTTCAATCCTAAGATGGTACTCATTGAATCCCCTTCAATGATGAATCTAGTGACTGCAATTATTTTGCTAATTCCAAACCCATTCTTAAAGATTTGAATTTTGCAACATTATTAGTACCATCCGAAATGAGCTCTCAAAAAGTAGCTAAAAATTCTCCATTATGATCTCTTAATACTCCAACAATACTAGATTTCACTGGGCTACCTCTAGCGGCACCATTGAAGGTGAGTTTAATCAAACGTTTGGGAGGTGTTGGTGTGTGTTTTGATTATGCCACTGAACATAGAATAAAATGCCCAAGGACACTCTATCCTCTCTTGAAAAGTGATTGCAAATGCCTAGAAGATAATACAATAACTCCAATGTTTCTTTTGGTTAGGTCATGACATCTGGATAAGGCCAGTGGGCATTGTGATTTTCTGGTAATCACAAGGGGACTTACGTTATAATTTGTTTGCAAGTTTAGGACTTAGAAAATTTTATCATTAAAGGCTCTTTTGATGGGTATTTCAGATTTTCCAAAAAAAAAGGCAAAAAGGATAAGGGTTTAGAGATCTAAACTATGCCTAAGAACTCAAGAGATGGTAGTGACGAGATAAATAGGGTAACCACACTTTGTTTCACCTCATTTGGACAACTACGCAAAGTGGGTGCAACCTTCAACAAAAGTGATAATGATTTTCATGTTTGAATTGATAATTAAAACAAACAGAAGTTAAGCATCCACAAATTAATGGCTCGGGCCAACTTTACACATCGAATTCAAATCATCCATTCAACAAAATTATGAGCTAAATTTTATCCACCACTGCTATCAAATCTATCATTCACTAACAAACATATAAATGAAATACTAACTTAATTCTACTCTGAGTGTTGAAGGAGAAATATGAAAACCTTGCACACTACTTGAAAATAAAAGTGGTTCTTAGCAAATCATGCACAAGAGCTTTTATAAATGGAAATAGTTTTGTCACAACAATCTTATACAACTCACTTCACAAATTACAAATGAGGGGTGAGCTCAATTTATAGGCTCCCCAATTATAATTCAATGGCCAAGATTTATTTCGAATCAACGATCGAGATTACAAAATAAAACCCTAATTAGGGTTTGTCATAATTAACTACCTCTCGACCAATGAGAAAATTATATTCTGGGACACTTGTCTTTCTTGCTAAATATAAACCAATTCCATGGATAAGTCAGGTTCATTGAACCTAGACTTGTTGACGTGGAACAATTTGATTGGTTGGAAGATGACGAGGCACCACCTTAGTGTGTTGGATGTCGTCCTTGGTCAGCTGGTTCTTTTTCCACGCATTTTCCTTACAATATCTTCCTTTGTCAATGACTTTGTTCTTTGTGTTTGTTCCTTCCTAGCTTTGACCTTGGATTTCCTTTGGGATTTTGATTTCTTTTTCTCACTTGCATTTGAAGTCTGGAAGTCACCCCTTGGAGTAGTTGTTGAACTTTTCCTTCCTAATTGCTTTGAAATTCCTTCAAGTGCCCTAAATATGGAGAAGAACTCTCCCGTGCTTTCTCCAAAATGGAGGAAATTGGAACTTTCTTTGTGAATTATTTCCCATACTTAGCCAAATTTTGGCTATTCAATTTCATTCTATAATGCCTTCATGTGGACCATCCAACACTTAGCCAAGATTTTGGCCATCCTTATGCTGGAATGAACTTTTCCTATGGATTTGTCTTCAATTCTAGGTTTGGCTTGTGCTAAGTAGGTCAGAATCCATCCTTGGGAAAGAATTTTATTCATTTCCTCTTTATTCCTCTTCATTTTTTCTGTTTTCTTTCCAACACTTAGTCAAAATTCGATTCTTTTATTGTAGGAAAATTCCACACTTAGCCATTTTTTTGCTTCCTCTTGGAAAATTTTACCATGCTTGTTTATGACCTTGGCTGACTTTGGACTTGACATGCCATTTTTCTATTACTCTTGAGCAGACTTCCTCATTGGCAAGCCAATTCTTTTCCTTTCTCCCTAGTGGACTTGGTGGACTTTGAAGCTCACTTGGATAAGTGCATGGAAGACTTCAAGGTTGGCTAGACAAGCTTTGGCAGACTTCATCTTTGGATAGACCATGTGCACTTCCTTCTAGGTGGACTTTGTCTTTGGCCTACCATCTTCATACTAGGCAAACATGGTGAGTGCTTAAACATTCTCATGCTTGGCGCATTTTGCCAATGCCTTAGAAATTTTCCCTACCTCCAAAGTTGGGTGGAATTCTCAATAGATTTGCCAATTTTCCTCTTGCTAAGGGTGGAATTCGACCGATCCATGCCATGGACAGACTTCCTCAATGTCTTTCCATTCTTTACTTCCTTATGGCATAATTCATGATGGCTTTTCCAGAGGGTGGTGAACTCGAAGGTTGGCTTGCCAAGGCTGATGGTTGACTTTCAAGATGCTTTGCCATTTCTTTCCAAGGCAAGGGCAGACTTTGCAAGTTGTCTTTCCAAAGCAAGGGTGGACTTTTAGGTTGGCCTACCATAGGAAAGGGTGGACTATCCATGATGCTCCACCATCCTCCATACTTGGCATATTTTTGGCCATTGCCTCAGACAAATCTCTCTTCCTCTGGCGCACTTTATACTTAGCCAGACATCCGACTTAGTCAAAATTTTCAAATTTTCTCTCTCCTTCTGGGTTGGGAAAACTTGAAGATCTCTCTACCATTTTGTATTTATGTCCATGTCTTAGGAATTTATTTCATGCTGAGCTGGGTGGACTTTATGTTTGCCTTGCCAGACATTCTTCCTTCTGTGCCTTGGAATTTTATTCTACCATGCTAAAGAGTGACTTTCATGCTAGCTTGATCCCCTCTCTCTCTAGGCATATTTCACTTTTCCATGCCTTGGAAAAATTTCCTCTCCCAAAGTTGGGTGGAATTTAGCCTCTCCTTGACATTGGTGCAGTTTAGCCTTGCCTTGTCCAAGGGCGGACTTGGACATCTCTCTGACATGGGTAGACTTGGAGGCTTGTCCTTCCATCCACCTCTCTCATGGGCGGACTTTGAGTCTTCTCTACCAAGGGCAGACCTTGACCTTCCTCAAGCCATGGGCAGACTTGGAGGTCTCTCATGCCATGGCAGACTTCAGCCTTGGCTCGCCATTTCCTGTCTTTGGCATGCCAAAGGCAGGGGTGGACTTCATGCTGGGCCTACCATTTCTTCTCATGGGTGGAATTTGTGTCTTCTTTGCCAAGGGAAGACTTGGAGCTTGTCTTGCCTATGGCAAACTTGGAGCTTGCCAAGATAGGGCGGACTTTGCACTTCATCAAGCCATGGCAATCTTGGAGGCTTCCTTTCCATGGGTAGATTTCACTCTTGGCCTGCCATTCCTTCTCATTGGCAAACTTCTCAAACTTGTCATTTGTTACCTTTTACCTTGATTTTCATGTTGATTTCTGGAGGTGTTTTGACTTCATGATCAATGGGACCTCAAAATAGAAACTTTCCAAAAATGGAAACTTTCTAAAAATAGAAAAAGCAAAAAGCATCCGTAAAAAATAGGAACTCCAGAATGGCCTAAAAATGCCAAAAATCAAAAAAGCAGAATCCCTAATAAATAGGAAGTGTTAGAATTGACTCAAAGCAATGGCGTTCCTCATCTACTGGTCCTTCTAAGCACTTCCATGACATCTAGGCACTGATATAGGGTTGAATTCTCTACTTGGCTCAAATGATTTCTACAAAACTCTAACTCCGCATTGTAAATAAAATGGTGATAAGCAGTTGTACTGCCAAGGCAAAACCCAAAACACAAAAATAAGGGGGTCCCCATTTGCAATGGGGTAATGTGTGAAATAGGTCACAACATCTAGCACCAACCTGAATAAATGTTCCTGAACATTTCAAAGATAGAATTTTCTTTAAACCCCAAATCCTAAATTAATTCTAACCAACTTACCCATTGGCTAAGGGGAGTACTCAAAAGGAAAGAGGAATCCTAAACTGTATCAAGAACTTTCATCCTTTAGTTATGAATGGGTGCACATGCATTTATTTCCATCTCATAAGAACAATAATTCTCTTTGGTTCCGTCATGGCCTTCTTGTATAGTTTTTCTTAACTCCAATAGCATCCTTGGATAGAGCCTCGCTGCCAGCGAGCATCCATAGCCCCGATGAGGTTATCTTCCATAATCTCACAGAGATTTCTCTACTTCCGGTGATTTATTTTCTTTGTTTTTATCGATTGCACGCCTGTAGAGATGTCCGCACACCCAGAGCCAAGTGATTTGATCCCTTTTCTTTTCTTTTTATTTTCTTTTCACATATTTCCACACTTTGGATTGTAAGCAATGAAGCTCACATGGGCTTGAGCATTATAATGGCGTTGAAGTAAGACTTTTGATTATTTATTTTTAACTTGACCATGACTTCACCTAGGAAACCATAATGACTCAGAGAATTCCTTGAGTGTGTAAGATATAGTAACTGCAAGACTCAATGTCAAGATACAATAGATGACTCCCTTTCCAGTCAATTACTAACCTTAATCAAACGATAAAGTTAATAAAGAACAATTTTGGATTCAAAAGTACTCCAAAAAATAATATCCAAGAAATAGACTGGACATAATTTAGCACATATCCTAGAGTTCTTAAGATACAACACCCTTCACAAATGTGAGCCCCTTTATTAAAATCAAAACAAAGCAGACAAGTAAACTAGACTAAGAAAGCTGAACAACTAATCTAAAGCAAACAAAGCAAAACATGAAAGAAAACCTACTCTGAAAAAAAACAAAAAATTTAAGCGAACAATAGTCAAAAGACCCAAGTATATACAATTCCCAGCATGATTTCTCAGGATGTGTAGGAACAACAATGCAGCGGTCACAGTGCAAAATTTTGCAAACCTATCTTTAAATTCAGAAAAGTATTCTTTTACAGGACAAACCTGAAATTCAAGAGAAACTTCAGAAAAGATTAGTAACTGGGGCGACTCACCCATACCATGATTAATCCATAAACAAGTTATCTTTCCTAAATCTCCATAATCAAAATGATATTCCTTGTAGTCAATAGTAGGGAAAGATGCAACCTGGTGGTCTTCATTTGAAGACATGAATTTTTGCTTGTCATCCCTTGCTTCATCAAGAGGTCGAAGTTGAGGGTAAACCATACCACTTGCATTTGAAACATGGAGATCAACATCACATTCAAAACTGGGCAGAGTGTGGTGGGGATTGGATTCAAAAGGGAATTTGGAAATTTGGAGTATTTCGTTCACCGGCTCCTTTTGAATCCACAACAATGGATCAAGCCCCAACTTGAATTATTCTCCATTCTCTTCATTTGTCACAGTTACTTGTTCATTAGGTAGCATGCCATTTTTTTCAATGTCATCAAACAATTCTTCCATGACTGTGAGCATTGGATCCAATGCTAATGTGAAGTGTATTTCATATTCTTTTTCCATCTTGGTTGCCCATTGATCGTCAAACATATTATCTTGCCTCAAGCCGCCTATCATTTCTTCCATCTTGTTTATGCATGATTGAACTTTTTCATCAAGGACCATTCCTTCTTGAAGTGCACTGGAACCGCTCCCTTCTTGTGTCCCATCGTCAACTTGAAGACCCTCTCCAACTTGTAGTTCTTCATTTTCACTCAATTCCACGTGTTGATACTAGATTTCCTCTCTCGCCTGAATGTATACTAATAATTCCTTGATTTTTACTCCAATGGCCTCCTCTAGCATTACGATGCTTGGAATATCTTCACCCACTTGATCCCTTAGCTCGATCACATTATCCTGTTGTGACTTATTCTCTCTGTCATTAGATGACATTGTGGTACATTCTTCATTTGGTGCTAAAAATGTTTGCTTGACATACTCAATCCATGCTTCATGCTTGGAGCATCCATATGGTAACTTTGGTAATCTAAGGTGACATCTGGCATGGTTGATGGCCTATTCACATGATGTGCTAGTGAACTATGGATGAGGTGCATTGTGAATCCGACACCAATGAGGGAGAAAAACACCTTTCAAGTGAACTTTACCTAGTTCTATTTGATATTGGATTCTAAGTATGAACTTCGTGACGGCCTCATTTCTAACTTCTGGAATGCTATAATCATTAGGTTCTACATCCAATAGTTTTGGCTTGGGAACATCCCAAAAGAAAATTTTCCCTTGGAGAACAAGCTCTATCCTTGAGAGAAATGTCAAGCAACTGATTTCTTCATGCTTGGAGGTTTCATGAATTCGACATCTTCCTGGCAAAGGAAACTTAGACAAATTCCTGGGATGTAGTTGTGCATTCAAATTTTCTTGGATTTGAGCAATATCCCTGAGACTGTCTCAAGAACAAAACATATGGAATGGATGCCCATCCATTAAAAGATTTCTCTTTTGATTTTCCATTTCTGACTTTTTGGAATTTTTACTAACTTTTCATTTTTTTAATATTTTTTGACATAAAAGAGATCTAACATATCTTTGATTTGGAATTTCAAAGTTCATACTGGTTCAGTCCAGTCGAATTTCCTTCTTTTTATCTGTCCTAAGCAAATGAATCGTTCTCTGTTCGGCCCTCCTTCTAGCGCCAATTTTGTTGGTGTGTGTTTTGAATATGCCACCAAACACAAAATAAAATGCCCAAGGACACTCTATCCTCTCTTGAAAAGTGATTGCAAATATCTAGAAGATAATACAATAACTCCAATGTTTCTTTTGGTCAGGTCATGACATGTGGATGAGGCTAGTGGATGTTTTGATTTGCTAGTAATCACAAGGGGACTTATGCTATAATTTGTTTGGAAGTTTAGGACTTGTACAGTTTTATCATTGAAGGCTCTTTTGATGGGTATTTCATATTTTCCAAAAAAAAGGCAAAAAGGATAAGGGTTTAGAGATCTAAACTATGTGTTAGAATCAAACATGCTCTGATACCATGTTAGAATTGGCTATGGATTCCAAGATCTATGGACCAAATGGAAATCACAAAGAAGAGAGAAAATAATTCGACAAGAATAAATTATATTCAATGTCAATGATAATGATCAATGTGTGTAAAAGTAGTAGAGACCCCTTGGTTATATATCCAAGGTGAGTACATAGGAGTGCATAAGATTATGACAAGTGTCGTAATCTTATGACATGAGACAACAATGAAAAGCTATCACTCCACCTAAAGTGGAAAGGTGATAATGTGATAACCACCACAAATAGTGGATCACCCACAAAAGGTGGAAACCTAATCACATGATATGTCCATGAAAGGTGGAGGTGATAAAGTAATAAGAAGATAAGTCCACCAAAGGTGGAAATTCTCCAACAACTCCTATGTGGTCCCTAAGTAAACTTATCTAAGTCGTAATTATGAGCTAGGACAACGTACAAAACATTTAATTACACCAACACTATGCCTAAGAACTCAAGAGAGGACAGTGACGAGATAAAATAGGGTAACCACACTTTGTTTCACCTCCTTCGGACAACTACACAAAATGGGTGCAATCTTCAATGGAAGTGATAATGATTTTCATGTTTGAATTGATAATTAAAACAAATAGACATTAAGCATCCACAAATTAATGGCCCAGGCTAACTTTACACATCAAATGCAAATCATCCATTCAACAAAAGTATGAGCTAAATTTTATCCACCACTATTATCAAATCTATCATTCACTAACAAACATATAAATGAAATACTAATTTAATTCTACTCTAAGTGTTGAAGGAGAAATATGAAAACCTTGCACACTACTTGAAAATAAAAGTGGTTCTTAGCAAATCATGCACAAGAGCTTTTATAAACAGAAATAGTTTTATCACAACAATCTTATACAACTCACTTCAAAAATTACAAATTAGGGGCGAGCTCAATTTATAGGCTCCATAATTACAATTCAATGGCCAAGATTGATTTCGAATCAACGATCGAGATTACAAAATAAAACCCTAATTAGGGTTTGTCATAATTAACTACCTCTCGACCAATGAGAAAATTATAATCTGGGACAATTGTCCTTCTTCCTAAATATAAACCAATTCCATGGATAAGTCAGGTTCATTGAACCTAGACTTGTTGACTTGGAACAATTTGATTGGTTGGAAGATGATGAGACACCACCTCAGCATGTTGGATGTCCTCCTTGGTTAGCTGGTTCTTTTTCCATGCATTTTCCTTAGAATATCTTCCTTTGCTGACAACTCTATTCTTTGTGTTTTTTCCTTCCTAGCTTTGACCTTGGATTTCCTTTCAGGATTTTGATTTCTTTTTCTCACTTGCATTTGAAGTCTGGAAGTCACCCCTTGGAGTAGTTGTTGAACTTTTCGTTCCTGATTGCTTTGAAATTCCTTCAAGTGCCCTGAATATGGAGAAGAACTCTCCCGTGCTTTCGCAAAATGGAGGAAATCAGAACTTTCTTTGTGAATTATTTCCCATACTTAGCCAAATTTTGACTATTCAATTTCATTCTTTAATTCCTTCATGTGGACCATCCAACACTTAGCCAAGATTTTGGCCATCTTTATGCTCGAATGAACTTTGCCTGTGGATTTGTCTTCAATTCTAGGTTTGGCTTGTGCTAAGTAGGGTAGACTCCATCCATGGGAAAGAATTTTATTTGTTTCCTCTTTATTCCTCTTCATTTTTTCTGTTTTGTTTCCAACACTTAGTTAAAATTCGATCCTTTTATTGTAGGAAAATTCCACACTTAGTCATTTTTTCGCTTCCTCTTGGAAAATTTTACCATGCATGTTTATGACCTTGGCTGACTTTGGACTTGACATGCCATTTTTCTATTATGCTTGAGCAGACTTCCTCATTGGCAAGCCAATTCTTTTCCTTTCTCCCTGGCAGACTTGGTTGTGTCTTGGACAAGGCGATCTTTGAAGCTCGCTTGGATAAGTGCATGGAAGACTTCAAGATTGGCTAGACATGCTTTGGCAGACTTCATCTTTGGCTAGACCATGTGCACTTCCTTTTGGGTGGACTTTTTCTTCAGCCTGCCATCTTCATACTAGGCAAACTTGGTGAGTGATTAGAAATTCTCATGCTTGGTTCATTTTTCCAATGCCTTAGAAATTTTCCTTGTCTCCAAAGTTGGGTGGACTTCTCAATAGATTTTCCAATTTTCCTCTTGCTAAGGGTGGACTTTGACTGATCCATGCCATGGAAGGACTTCCTCAATGTCTTTCCATTCTTTACTTCCTTATGGCAGACTTCATGATGGCTTTTCCAGAGGGTGGGGAACTCGAAGGCTGGCTTGGCAAGGCGGCAGACTTTGCAAGTTGTCTTTCCAGAGCAAGGGCAGACTTGCCATGATGCTCTACCATCCTCCATACTTGGCGTATTTTTGGCCAATGCCTCAGAAAAATATCTCTTCCTCTGGTGTACTTTATACTTAGCCAAACATCCAACTTATTCAAAATTTTCAAATTTTCTCTCTCCTTCTGGGTTGCGCGAACTTGAAGATCTCTCTGCCATTTTCTATTTATGTCCATGTCTTAGGAATTCGTTTCATTCTTAGTTGGGTGGACTTCATGTTTTCCTTGCCAAACATTCTTCCTTCTGTGCCTTGGAATTTTATTCCGTCATGCTAAAGAGTGACTTTCGTGCTAGCTTGATCCCCTCTATCTCTAGGCATATTTCACTTTTCCATGCCTTAGGAAAATTTCCTCTCCCAAAGTTGGGCAGACTTCAACCTCTCCTTAACATTGGCACACTTTAGCCTTGCCTTGTCCAAGGGCGGACTTGGACATCTCTCTGACATGGGTGGACTTGGAGGCTTGTCCTTCCATCCACCTCTCTCATGGGCAGAATTTGTGTCTTCTTTGCCAAGGGCGGACCTTGACCTTCCTCAAGCCATGGGCAGACTTGGAGGTCTCTCTTGCCATGGAGGACTTCAGCCTTGGCTCACCATTTCCTATCTTTGGCATGCCAAAGGCAGGGGCGGACTTCATGCTGGTCTTGTTGTTTCTTCTCATGGGCGGACTTTGTTTCTCTACTTGCCTATGGCAGACTTTGCACTTCATCAAGCCATGGCGATCTTGGAGGCTTCCTTTCCATGGGAGGACTTCACTCTTGGCTTGCTAGTGCATGCCTTTGGCAGCCAAAGGCAAGGGCGGATTTCATGCTTGGCCTGCCATTCCTTCTCATTGGCAAACTTCTCAGACTTGTCATTTTTTACCTTTTACCTTGATTTTCATGTTGATTTCTGGAGGTTTGTTGACTTCATGATCAATGGGACCTCAAAATAGAAACTTTCCAAAAATATAAACTTTCTAAAAATAGAAAAAGCAAAAAGCATCCCTAAAAAATAGGAACTCCAGAATGGCCTAAAAATGCCAAAAGTCAAAGAAGCAAAAAGCAAAAAAGCAGAATCCCTAAAAAATAGGAAGTGTCAAAATTGACTCAAAGCAATGGCATTCCTCATCTACTATTCCTTCTAAGCACTTCCATGGCATCTAGGCACTGATACATGCTTGAATTCAATACTTGGCTCAAATGATTTCTACAAAACTCTAACTACTCATTGTAACTAAAATGGTGATAAGCAGTTGCGCTGCTAAGGCAAAAACCCAAAATGCAAAAAGAAGGGGTCCCCATTTGCAATGGGACGATGTGTGAAATAGGTCACAATAGGAGGGAGAGTCCAGATGTGAGAGTGTTTTCCAACAGAAGGGGGTTTGAAGGTGATTGATTCGGGAGAGGGGATTTTTATGAGAGGCCAATGTTTCTTTATTAATGCATCCCATTTAGAATAGGTTTTTTTAAATTGTGATTTCCTTAAAAGGGCCAAAGAAGTTACTTCTGAGATTGAGATGTCAATTTTGCAAAGAACCTGGGAAAGAGTGGAAGACTTCTTTCTAAATATTTGATTATTTCTTTCTAGCCAAATATTCCATATCAAGATGGAGGGGAAAATATCCCAGAGGAGAGAAAAAATGGAGGCAGAGCCAAAGGAAGGCCAAGAAATAAAATTAAGATATAACAAATTATGCAAAGGACTAGACCAACCAAGATTATTTAACAGCGAATACCAACATGCTTAAGAAAACTCACAATTGAGAAGGAGGTGGTTTGTAGATTCATATGATGTACCACACATTACACAAGGAAAGATATTTTTAATACCCAATCTGTCAAGTCTCAAACTAGATAATATTTTGTCTTTGATTGCTATCCATGCAAAGGCCCAGCCTTGGGTAGAATGTGGGGGCCCCAACAAAGTTTGATTAGAATAGAAGTGCTTTGCTTGTTACTAACAAGTGAATTGTATCCATCTTTGACATTGTACTGTCCTGATTTAGATTTTAACTAGGTGATTTCACCTTGATTATCGGATAAGATAACTTGCCTCATATTCAGTTCATCTTTTAGAGAAATTTTAAGTGACAAGGAACATCAAGGAAATCAAAGTATTTCCAACTACCCTAGTTTGGGTTTGACTTGTCTGTAATCAAATAATCGTTGACTTTTTGGTCCCATTTCTTTTTTAGTTCAAATTCAATTCCCTATTTGTCGAAGGAGTTCGAAACCATTCCATGCATCTTCCTAGAAAAGAGCATTTTCACCATTATTCAATATCCAAGAAAGGTGAGGGAGAATCACATATCTACATGAAGATATAAAGTTCCAAATTTTAGAACCCCGAGGAAGATTTTTCTGAGTGAATATTATTTCTTTGTAACGCCCCACTATGCAAACCCCATAGGACAACTACAAAAAATATTTTTTTATTTTTTTTGAAAATAACAATAACACAATGGAACATTAAACATTTATACAATATAATCATAAAATAAATCATTAACCTAATCCTATTGGGTGCATGGTGCATTACTTAAACAAAGTCAACAAATAAATGATATGTGATACTAACTAAAGTGGAATAAAGAAACAAGAATAAACATGATCAAAGTACATCAAGAATACGATATAATCTCATAAACATTAATCACATAGTATTACAATAAACTACAAAGTTCAAATTACAAATGTGGAATATATTTCCACAAATACCACACAATATAAAATTTGAAGTTACATTACAAGGCCACTTCCCTTATAACATTGGGAAGGGTAAAATCAAATTATCAAAAGTACATAAATGAAAGAGAATTCTTCAAGTAATAGTCTTCTCTGTGCGGGCTTCAAGATTGCTGCAACTGCATCCATGCCTCGATCACAACTAGGGACCCAATGGGCACTTTGCACATTTCCAGCCGACCATGTGAACCCGAAGGAACACCCCTCAACCATAGACTCAAACATTGAGGACACATATCACAAGACTCAAGCCCATGAAACAACATGAACATCAACAATAAAATAAACAACTAACACCACTCTAAAGGTACAAGAAAATAAGGGAAACAAAAGGTGCAATGGGAGAGTGGCATTGCATGGCCTTCATGGATTCACCGGACTACCTATAATTTGGGATTGCTAACGAAAGGGGTGAGGTGTCTATTTTTGTCTTGTTATGTGATAACTAACCCAACCCATTAATTAAATTAATTAAGGTTTCACTTAATTAAGAAAACTCTATCATAGGTGACCACTTGTACACTGGCCTCGAGAAGAGCCACTCTCCCCTATGGTTGCCCTAAAACCAAAACCAAGAAACAGGTACCACAACATTCAAACAAAAGAAACATAATCTTGATACTGTACCTCTTACTAATTCCCACATGGTCACAACATGAACCACACAAGTGCAACCATATAAAAAACATTTACATTTTCCCTAACCTCTAGAGATAACACTAATCCATACAAGACATACTAAAAATGTCACATTTAATTTAATAACAACGCAACATTAACTATCATAAATTTAATTAATAAATCATCTAAGTCACCATCAAATTATCATTTTCATCAATTTAAAACAAGATAAGAAAATTCAGTAATATTTCTATTTAATCAAAACCCAATATTTATTTTAATTAAATATCTCATAAAGTTAAATAAATCACTAATTAAATAACTATGTCTATAAACTTGCTAAAAGGCTAATTTGAAGAGCAACAATGATAATTTCATGATTTAATAAACATAATAAATATACTTTAAAAAAATAAAGATACTACTTAATTTATCAATCCCAATTATAAATTGTTTACTAAATTCTATTTTTCATCCATATTCTATTTCCTGATTATAATTCTTTTCTTCACAACAATATCTAAATTCTGATTTTCCTAACTAAAATAAATCTAAATTTTAATTTAAGAAAATTAGTTACGAAATAAAAAGAAGATTCCATCTATTATTTAATTAAGTCCAAAATCTGATTGAGCTACTTAATTTTTTATACAATTAATCTGATATTTCTTGAATACAGTCTTATTGGAAAATAAGGAAATCCAACTTCTATAGTAATATTTAAAATACAATTATTTTCTATCACTTAAAATAGAATAAAATAAATAATTTTCCAAACAGATTTTTAAAACAATAATATTTCCCTCATTAATTATAAAAATTTTCAGAGAATAATTTACTTTTATTTTCATTTATTTTCCAAATACTTATTCACATTTCCTGCCTATATACTATATGCATGTATATATATATGTATATACATTTATACATATGTGTATATAAATACTAAAATAAATATATATCAATTTCATCATATGCTACTGAAAATCAAAACTCCATATTAACAGATTATGCCAATATTTTGAGAGAGTGTATATATATACACATACATATATACATATATATACATATATATGCATATATATTAACACTTCCAAAATCATATTATAACTGCCAAACTAAAAATTACTTTTATCTCTCTCTATATATATATATACAAACTTCACAAAAAAAGAAATTTTAAAGAAGTCATGGTGGCAAAAATACACAAGGTGCATAGGCTCACACAAGCCACAATTACAAAGTGGTTGGGGAAGGGGCGGTTGTATGTATAGTCATACCCCCTTCCCACACCCACATAGCAAGGGGGAATGGGGAGGTGGTGGAGGCCCTGCCTCCACATCGCTATTCCCATATGGGAGTGGTGGTGGGAGGTAGCACCTTCCCCCAGCCTTCCCATATGCACAATAACCCCAAACAAAAACAAAAAAAAACATAGAGGCTGCGAAAATTTTAATATGCCTTCCCAAGCATTCATCGTATGACGTCAATCAAAAAAAGAGGCTTAAAATATATATATATATATATGTAAATATATATATTTTTTGCTCAACAAGATAAAATGAAAGTAATTGCAGCAAAACATAGGGGATTGCATGAATTTCTAGAATAATAAATTGGGCAAATGAATTATAGAGGGCGAGAGGATTATCAACAAAGAGATTTACAGATGAGAGAGGGGTTTCCAGAGATTACAAACTAAGAAATGAGATCAACAAAATTTTGAAATGGATACAGATAGGAAAAAAAAGAAATACCTGAACAGGTAATAAGATTTTGCAGAGGAAGGGAATTTTTCCTCAAATACACATAAGAATACATTTTCTTCCCCAAAAATTATTTCTTTTCATCTTTCATAAAAATAAATTTATAGAGACCCAAATAAGAATTTGAATTACCTGGAGTCCAACACAAAGCTCGATTTGAGGATGATTTGTGTAAATCCATCCAAAAATAAATCTTCAAACACCAGAGATACAAATACCAGCAACAATGGATTCAACAAAACCCCAATGCAGTTCCAAAATTGAATTTTCCCTTATCAAATCGACAAAAAACTTCAAGAATTAATTATTTCTCTGTAAATTTTCAACAAAATTTTGATTTGAGACATTCTCCCCATTTTTCATTTTCTTCCCACTTGTTTTTTCGAAAAAGAAACAATTGGAAATATATCTTTTTCCAGAAAATCCAATCAGGAGTTGTCATAGATTTTCTGGCAACTTCCCATGCAAAAAAAAACCACTTAACAAAAAATTATGCCACTTCCCAAATTTGGAAGAGAATCTTCCAATTTAATTTACACAATAAATTCCTCTTTTTAAATAAATTTACTTTTGACAATTAACAATTAAATAATCATAATTTTAGCCATATTCTACTTTATTAATATTTTAAGTTTAAAGTTTATTTTATAAAAATCACTTTTTAAACATAGAAAAATATGATAATGTTTCCCTAACTTAATTTATTTTTAAAAATAAACCATAATAATTTATTTAACAATGTTATTTAATTTTAATGATTTAATTTGAAGAATCACTTCACATTATAAAATAACAATAGAGTGCTAATGTACCCATTATTTTTCCAAAGTATAAATATCATAAGCCACATTGGACATCTCATAAATTTAATATTTTTCATTATGAAATAACATTTAATTTAAAGAATAAGACACTAGACCAAGCCATAACTATACATGTAAACTTCATGAAATAAAATGATTAATTAACAACCATACCCACATGAATGCATAATGGACACAACAAGAACAATCCCTGAACCAACTACTAACATAGGCGAGGGTACTTTCTTACCAACTCCCTAACCACATCAAACCATTCAGGAGATAGGATGCGCTTAGACCCAACAATGTGGATGGAGTCAGCATTTGGTACTTGCATTCTTGCATAACACAAAATGTTGAACAACATATATATATAACTCATAATCAGACACATTGTGAAGGAGAGTTACAGTGAGGCAGGGCGCTCATGGATGAGCGATTCCACCCCATCTCCTTCAACCAAATCAAAGACAAGAAATAGTATCTAAGCATCACATCATCATAACATGAGTATCCCAGACATAAGTCCATCTATCATAATCAAATGAGCATAACTGTCTGCCACGCCCCAACACATGGCAAAAAAAAATGTTAAATAGAGTATCAAATATGCATCAAAACATAGAAAAAAATCAAACTGAAGAAAACACACACACACCAAAGGAGTAACAGAGTATCAAAACATGAGAGGCACTACATCCTCCCCCCTCGAACTAGGCTTACTCTTGGAAGCTAGAAAATAAATAAGGAAAAGAGGTTGAAATGTGGGATGCATCCTCCCATATAACTGAAGTCTTATCATTTGGGTCCCATTGGACCCACACTTGATCAATCTATCTGCCCCTGAGTGCAAGTCTCCTATGTTGCAGCATATCCATGGGCTCTAGTGCGAGCTACCTATCCTCAACTTGAAGAGAATTCCAATCCAGTACATGAGATAAATCAGGAAAATAAGGCCTAAGAACATAAACATGGAACACATCATGAATGTGTGCAAGGATGGGTGGCAAGGTCAAAAGGTAAGCAACGAGTCCAATCCTCTCTAGAACCTCAAATAGACCCACAAAATGAGGTGACAGCTTGGAGCCTTTTCCATAACAGATATGGTTCTTTTGTGGATGCGCACGAAGAAACACACGATCACCCACTGAAAACTAATGATCAACCTTATGAGCATTGGCATACTTCTTCTATCGATCCTAAGCCTCTATCAAGTTCTCTTTGATGCAAACAACTTGCTACTCTATTTCACGCAACATCTCTGGCCCAAGAAGAATCTTGTCCTCCAAATGGTCCCAACTCAGAGGTTTTTGACATGGGTGACCATACAAAGCCTAGAATGGCGGCATCCCGATCAAACTGTGGTAACCGTTATTATAGGAAAACTCAACTAAATGTAGATAATCTTCCCATCAAGACTAGTGATCCATAACATACATGCAGAGCATGTCCTTGAGAACCTAATTGACCCCTTGAGTCTGACCATCTATTTATGGATGATAAGAAAAACTAGAGTTCAATTTTGTTCCCAATGCATGCTGCAATGAGGTCCATAATGCAAAAGTGAACACTGGATCTCTATCATAAATGATTCTCCATGGAATTTTGTGCAGTCTCACAATGTCATCCATGAAAATTTTAGCCACAGATGAAGCAGTATAGGAAGACCGAATAGGGGAGAAATTTGCCACCTTGGTCGACCTGTCAACAGTGACCATGATAGCATCATGTGGACGTGTAGTCATCGACAACCCAATAATGAAGTCAATAGATATAATATCCCATGTCCATTCCAGAATGAGATTGGGTTGCAAAAGACCTGTTAGATGATGGTGCTTTGCCTTCACCCTTTGACACTCTAGGCATCTCACCACAATATCTACTATATCCCTCTTTTTCCCTACCTAAATGTATAATGGATGAATATCTACATACATCTTTTTAACTCTTGGATGAGTCGAATAAGGAGCTCGATGAGCTTCAAACATGATTAGGGTATGAAGACCCTCAGAGGAAGGAACATATATGTGACCTGAACATCACAAAAGCCCATTGGACTCAAGAGTATAACCAAAAAACCTTCCCTCAAGCACTCTACTTGACTCCATCTATGACTTGACCTCCTAGAACCAATTGTTTGAAGGAAGTGCTGCAAGAATCTGACCTTTTGGATCAACCTCAAGAGTCACAGAGGATAACTCATGATGGTGACAGCTTAGAGAATTTTCCACTACATTCTCCTTGTCCTGAATATACCTCACTTCAAAATCGTACTCGCAGAGCAATTCCATCCATATTCTCTGCCTAGAATTAAGATTCAACTGCATGAAAATGTATTGCAAACTACGATGGTCATTGAGTAGCTTGAACCTATGGCCCACCAAGAAATGTGTCCACCTTACTAGGGCATGAACAACTATGGCCAAATCTAAGTCATGAGTAGGGTAATTTAGCTCATGGTCCTTGAGCTTACATGGCTCATATGTTATCACTCTACCATGTTGTATCAAAACAGCCCTCAACCCTTCCAAGGATGCATCTATGCAAACCACAAAGTATTGAGTCAGATCAGGAACAACAAGAATAGGTGCACTAGTTAGATTCTCTTTGAGAGCTTGAAAAGCCATTTGACACTTTTCAGAACAATCATATTTCTTTCCTTTCCTCTATAGAGAGGTGATGGGATGTGCAACCCTAGAGAAACCCTGCACAAACCACTGATAATAGCCCACCAAACCCATAAAGTTGTGAATTTATGGAACATTTTTGGGAGCAGGCCAATCTAAAATTGCTTGGATCTTTGAGGAATCCACGGTGATGCCTTCTTTAGAGATGACATGCCCCAAGTATTTCACTTCAGACTTATAAAACTCGCACTTTGCCAAGCTTGCAAACAACTAGTTTTCTCTCAAGCATTGCAAGACCAACTTCAAGTGTTCCTAATGCTCCTCCATGGATCTAGAGTAGATAAGTATGTCATCAAGAAACACGAGCACATAATAGTCTAGATAATTCTGGAAGACACCATTCATTAAGCTCAAGAAAACTGAGGGTGTTTTAGTTAACCTGAATGGCATGACAATAAATTCATAATGTCCATACTGGGTACGAAATGTAGTTTTGTGAATATCCTCCTTAGCAATTCGCAACTGATGGTATCTTGATTTGAGGTCAATTTTAGAGAACACATTTGCTCGCTTGATCTAATCAAATAGGTCATCAATCCTCAACAAGGGGTAGCGATTCTTCAATGTTACCTTGTTCAACTATCTGTAATCAATACTCGGTTGGAGTGAATCATCCTTCTTTTTCCCAAAAATGACCAGTGCTCCCCAAAGGGAAACACTAGGAGAAAAAAACCCCTTTTCTAACAATTCTTCTAACTGCAAATGAAGTTCTTGAAGCTCCTGAGTAGTCATCTTGTAAGGAGCTTTAGGGATAGGCTTAGCTCCTGGAATGAGATCAATACAAAATTTGATGTCACACTTAGGTGGCATCCTAGGTATCTCACTCAAAAACACATCAAAAACCTCCTTCAAGAGAGGATAATCATCCAAAGTTATCTCGACCCTCCTCCATATCCAGGTCACTAACTGCGATAGTGAACAACTAACACCATTGACAAAAACACTTCTTCAACTGCATTACAAAGATAATCCTCAAGGAGATAGGCTTTTGAATGCCAACAATTTCAACCTCTCCTCCAAAATCATCCCGATAGCAAACAAAATTTTGATGACAATCAATTGTTTCCTGGTGTGCACTCAACCAATCCATCACCAATATGGCATCATAAGAACCCAGGGGAAGAATTTGAAGATCCACCAAAGTCACAACTGAACCAAACTCCAACTTGCATCCTAGAACAAGAGACTCCACTGACACTTTTTCCCCAGAAGCTAATTCAACACGCCACTTAACACCTTTCTTTTCCACAACTAGATTACAATGCTTAACAACTCAAGGGGAAATAAAGGAATCAGATGCACCACAATCAAATAGTATTGAAATAGGAGTTCCTTGCAACAAACCTGATACCTCCACCAGAGTGCCCTACTGATCGGCCTAATGATTATCCACCACAGAGAAAACCCGATGAGACCTACCAATTTCTCCAATGGTCAACTCAGAATCTTTCGGCCTCTGACTAAACCTTGCAATGCTCCTCTATGGACACTGTCTGGAAATATGTCCCTGCTTCCCACAACTGAAACTCCTAATACCATGGCCAAAACCTTTGACACTAGACAAAACATTATACTATTGATAGCTACCATGGCTAGGTGTAGGTTGTGAGGATTATGCTAGTTGCTCAACCTAGTTATATTGCGATCTATGCTAAGGATGGTTTCTCCTAGAATGAAACCTATTGCTTTGATGAAACTGAGAGAGTTTATTCTTCAACTAAAACTACTATTGTCCACCCTTAGTGGGTGTAGAATGATCCCTAGAAGGACCTACAACATGAGACTTCCCACCACAGGAACCACCACCTGTAGCAGGAGTGCTACCGATTTGAACTCCAACATGACCTCCTAAAGCCAAGGTAAAATTCTCCTCCACAAGGTGAGATTTATCGAGAACAACCTCCATCATCTTTGGCTCGAAGAGTTAGACACCTCCACTAATCCTAGCATTCAAATCTCAGATAAAAATGTTGTACTAGCATGGCCTCATCAGTAGCAATTTGGGAATACTGGTTAAGCTCAAAGAAGCGACCCTCATACTACTCTATGGATATTTCCATCTGTCTCGTGTTATAGAATTCATCTGCCCGATGGTGCCTCCAATGATCAAATAAGAAACGATCCCTAAAATTCTCTAAGAACAATTCCCATGTCACTGAACTGATGTCAAGGTGTAATTTATGTTCTTCAAGTTGCAACCACGTGGATGCAAATCCTCTGAGGTGCATGATGAAACACCTTTCCCTAGTATTATTGTTGTAGGGATGCATAGCAAAGCATTGATCTAGATCAATGAGCCAAGTTTTAGCTTCCAAACCTCCATTAGAGCAAATATAAATAGGAGGATGTTCCTTGAGGAGATCTCTCATGTGTCTAGCAGCCACTAAATCATGATCTATCGGTACCTCATTCCTCCTCGATAAACGCTCTCTCTCTCTCTCTCTCTCTAATCACATGTTGCTCATCCTACCTAGGACCGAGATGACCAAGAGCATCTTCCAACAACTAACACAATTTCTCACCACCTTGAATCTACTATTCTGGATTAGGGCCTCCACCTAGAGGGTTGTTATGAGAACCTTGATTTTCCTCATGCTCTAATTCATGGGAGCTCTGAGGTGGAGAATTATGACAACCAGCTCCACGACAACCATGTCCCTGACCCCTAGGCATGATTTTATGCAACAAGAAAGGGATTACATAAGTTCAAAGTTACATAGAAATATTAACATAATGGGCCTAATTAACCTATAATACCCAATTTTGTTAACATTGGCTCTGATACCAAGTTGTAATGCCCCACCACACAAACCCCACAAGACAACAACAACAAATATAGAATAATTTTTATTTGAATATAAAAATAACACAATGTAACATTAAACATCTATACAATATAATTATAACATAAATCATTAACCTAATCCTATGGGGTGCATGGTGCATTACTTAAACGAACCCAACAAATAAACAATATGTGATACTAACTAAAGCAAAATAAAGAAATGAGAATAAACATGATCAAAGTACATCAAGAATATGATATAATCTCATAAAAATTATTCACATAATATTACATTCAACTATAAAGTTCAAATTACAAACATGGAATATATTTCCATAGATACCACAGAATATAAAATTTCAAATTACATTACAAGGCCACTTCTCTTATAACATTGGGAAGGGTAAAATCAAATTACCAAAAGTACATAAATGAAAGAGAATTCTTCAAGGAACAATATTCTTCATGTGAGCTCCAAGATAGTTGCAATTGTATCCATGCCTCAATCACAATTGGGGACCCAATGGGTTCTTTTCACATTTCCACTTGACCATGTGAACCTGAAGGAACACCCCCCATGCAAGGAGTTGGTAAGAAAGAACCCTCAAGCACATACCCAAAAATAAAAGACACATATTACAAGACTCAACCCCATGAAACTACATAAACATAAATAGTAAAATAAACAACTAACACCACTCCAAAGGTACAAGAAAAATAGGGAAACAAAGGACGCAATGGGAGAGTTCCATCACATGGCATTCATGGATTCACCAGACTACCTATAATATATGATCCACCTCCATCTATGGTTAACCAGACATCTTGTTTCAAGGTGTCGCCCCATAGGGTGACTCATGCAGAGCCAACTACCTTTCATGAAGATAAGGTTGTGACCTTACCGACTAGGTCTTCCCACCCATCCTTAGCCTTTGGGAGTGCTAACAACAAGGGTGAGGTGTTTCATTTTATCTTGTTATGTGATAACTAACCTAGCCCACTAAGTAAATTAATTAGGTTTTCACTTAATTAAGGAAATTCTATCATAGGTGACCACTTGTACACTAGCCTTGAGAAGAGCCACTCTCCCCTATGTTTTCCCTAAAACCAAAACCAAGAAACGGGTACCACATAATTCAAACAAAAGAAACATAATCTTAACAGGGTACCTCCCACTAATTCCCACATGGTAACAACATGAACCACATAAGTGCAACCATAGAAAAACATTTACATTTTCCCTAACCTCTAGAGATAACACTAATCCATACAAGACATACTAAAAATGTCACATTTAATTTAATAACACCAAAATATTAACTATCAAGAATTTGATTAATAAATCATCTAAGTCACCATCAAATTATCATTTTCATCAATTTTAAACAAGATAAAGAAATTCACTAATATTTCTATTTAATCAAAACCCAATATTTAATTTAATGAAA
This sequence comes from Sequoiadendron giganteum, assembly GCA_007115665.2. Taxonomy (NCBI): domain Eukaryota; kingdom Viridiplantae; phylum Streptophyta; class Pinopsida; order Cupressales; family Cupressaceae; genus Sequoiadendron; species Sequoiadendron giganteum. Next base: position 128,512,961 of record CM021107.1, on the reverse strand, counting down.
TATCTTCCCACATTTAAATAAATCACTAATCAAATAACTAAGTCTATAAACTTGCTAAAAGGCTAATTTGAAGAGCAACAATGATAATTTCATGATTTAATAAACATAATAAATATACTTCAAAATATTAAAGATACTACTTAATTTATCAATCCCAATTATAAATTATTTACTAAATTCTATTTTTCATTCATATTATATTTCCTGATTATAATTATTTTCCACACAACGATATCCAAATTCTTATTTTCCTAAATAAAAGAAATCTAAATTTTAATTTGAGAAAATTGGTTACAAAATAAAAAGAAGATTCCATCTATTATTTAATTAAGTCCAAAATCTGATTGAGCTACTTAATTTTTTAAACAATTAATCTGATATTTCATGAATACAGTCTGACTAGAAAATAAGGAAATCCAACTTCTACAGTAATATTTAAAATGCAATTATTTTTTGTCACTTAAACTAGAATAAAATAAATCATTTTACAAACAGATTTTTAAAACAAGAATATTTCCCTCATTAATTATAAAATATTCCAGAGAGTAATTTACTTTTATTTTCATTTATTTTCCAAATACTTATTCACATTTCCCGCCTATACACTATATGCATGTATATATATATATATATAAATATATATATGCATATATATATATATGTATATACATTTATACGTATGTGTATATAAATACTAAAATAAATATATATCAATTTCATCATATGTTGTTGAAAATAAAAACTCCATATTAACAGATTATGCCAATATATCTAGAGAGTGTATATATACACATACATATATACATATATATATACATATACACACACATATATATTAACACTTCCAAAATCATATAATAGCTTCCCAACTAAAAATTACTTCTATATATATATGTATATATGTATATATATATCCAAACTTCACAAAAAAAAAACCCAAATTCTAAAGAAGTCATGGTAGAAACAATACACAAGGTATGCAAGCTCACACAAGCCACAACTACAAAGTGGTTGGGGAAGGGGTGGTTGTATGTACAGTCGTACCCCCCCTCCAACAGCCACGCAACAAGGGAGAATGGGGAGGCGGTGGAGGCCCTATCTCCACATCGCCATCCCCATATGGGGCCAGTGATGGGTGGCAACAGCTCCCACCAACCTTCCCATATGCATAATAACCCCAAACAAAAACAAAAAAACCACAAAGGCTGCAAAAAATTTAATATGCCTTCCCAAGCATTCGCCGTATGATGCCAATAAAAAATAGAGGCTTAAAATAAACATATATATAGATTACTCAGCAAGATACAGTGAAAGCAATTGCAACAAAACAGAGGGGATTCCACGAATTTCTAGAATAATAAATTGGCGAAACGAATTACAAAGGGCGAGAGGATTATCAATGAAAGAGATTTCTAGATGAGAGAGAGGTTTCCAGAGATTACAAACTGAGAAATGAGATCAACAAAATTTTGAAATGGATATAGAGAGGAAAAACAAAAAATACATGAATAGGTAATAAGATTTTGCAAAGAAAGGGAATTTTTCCCCAAATACACATAGGAATACATTTTCTTCCTCAAACATTATTTCTTTTCCTCTTTCATAGAAATAAATTTATAGAGATCTAAATAAGAATATGATTTACCCGAAGTCCAACGCAAAGCTCGATTTGAGGACGAGTTGTGTAAATCCAGCCAAAAAGAAATCTTCAAACACTAGAGGTACGAACACGAGCAACAACAGATTCAACAAAACCTCAATGCAAATCCAAAATTGAATTTTCCTTGATCGAATCGATGAAAAACTTCAAGAATTAATTATTCCTCTGTAAATTTTCACCAAAATTTTGAGTTGCAAACATTTTCCCCATTTTTCATTTTCTTCCCACTTGCTTTTTTGAAAAACAAAAAATTGGAAATATATATTTTTCCAAAAATCCCAATCAGGAGTTGTCATAGATTTTCTGGCAACTTCCCATGTGAAAAAACACCACTTAACACAAAATTTTGTCACTTCCCAAATTTGGAAGAGAATCTTCCAATTTAGTTTACACAATAAATTCCTCTTTTTAAATACTTTATATCTCATTTAAATAAATTTACTTTTGACAATTAACAATTAAAAAATCATAATTTTAGCCATATTCCACTTTATTAATATTTTAAGTTTAAAGTTTATTTTCTAAAAATCACTTTTTAAACAAAGACAAATATGATAATGTTTCCCTAACTAAATTTCTTTTTAAAAATAAAGCATAATAATTTATTTAACAATGTTATTTAATTTTAATGATTTAATTTAAAGAATCACTTCGCATTATAAAATAACAATAGAGTGCTAATCTACCCATTATTTTTCAAAATTATAAATATCATAAGCCACATTGGACATCTCATAGATTTAATATTTTGCATCATGAAATAACATTTAATTTAAAGCATAAAAAACTAGACCAAGCCATAAGTATACTTATAAAATTCATGAAAAAAAATGATTAATTAACAACTATACCCACACGAACGTAGAATGGGCATGACAAGAACAATCCCTAAACCAACTACTAACATAGGAAAGTGTAAATTCCTACCAAATCCCTAACCACATCAAATCATTGGGTAGATAGGATTCCATAAGACCTGAAAATGTGAGTGGAGTTGACATCCGATACCTGCATTCCTGCATAACAGAAAACGTCGAAAAACATATATATTTATATATAACTCATAATCAGACACATTGTGAAGGAGATTTATGGTGAGGCAAGGCACTCATGGATGAGCGATGCCACCTCATCTCCTTCACCCAAATCAAAGACAGTAAACAATATCTAAGCATCACATCATCAATATAACCCACAAAGTAACATCATCATAACATGAGTATCCCACACATAATTCCATTTGTTGGTTTCTTTTTTAACTATAAATAGGTTGGTCTTCTATTCTACCTTTGGAATTTCCAATTCCAATTAAGGGCAACTCGAAGGACTTGGACCAACTAACGAGGAATTTAACAAACCTCCTACACTTTGTGCTCTGCAAGACCCGGGTCAGTTATCCCTTAATGTGTTTACAACCTCTGCACCAGTATCATAAATAGCATTAACAACAATAGATAATATAATTTAATAGCTCAACATAATAGGATAATATTGAATAGAATTGGTTGTTCATCAATAGTATCAACTACTTGGAGAATGGGATAACTATTACAAACTTTCATAGTATAAGATAGTCATTGATTTGTAATTTTTAGAAAGCTCTATGTAAAAAAAAACAAATAATGAACCATACAAATGAGTAACACTCATATCAATGCCATATATCCATTGGAGGAGTCAAATTCATAAACATCTAAGGGCTTATGATAGATTTTAACACAACATATAATATCCTCAAAAACGTTGCTTTACAATCTTATCAATATATATTCTAACCCAATACTACTTATCAAATCCTTATATAGAGCATATCCACCTACAATCCCATTCAATAATTTTAATTAATTATTTGAATTAAAGCTAAAACAAGAATCATACACACAATAGTGAGATGAACGAAACAACCCTTGATCATTCTATTCAAAATTCAGATATGCTTGTACAATGGAGAGACATGAGCTCAAATTAATAATTTTAATTCAAATGCCAGTACTGTCACAAAAAAATCAAATCTCTATGAGTTCAAGACCTACAATAGAACAAATCAAAACCTAAATTGTACATTCTCTAAAAAAACATTAGACTTTACAATTTTCTCTACAATTTCACCTAGACTTGACCCAAAAATATCTAACTTGCTAACCCGTACTTCTGGGCTTTAAATCCTTCTTATAGTGAATGAAGGAGAAAACAAGGATCAAGCCAAAAAGTACACATGTCACCAGTCACTTGGACTGCCTTGTGACACTTCAAAAATTTGGTTACAACAACAATCCCAAGAAAAATATTCCTATCCATGCTCACCCACTGAAAAGGTTGACATGGCAAAAAAACTCAAGGACTTCATGCCAAGACTATCACCAAAAACAAAACTAGAAACTATTGTAGCTACAATATATTATTTGTTAACCATTAATAGCCTATTATGTTTCATTCTTCCTCAATTAAATATACATTTACCCACCTCTAGTATTCTTCATCGATTGGCCAATCAAAAATTACTACCTCGTTCACCTTAACACTATAAGGTGTATTTAACCGCCACCTGATTTTCTTCTCTTTCAAAACATTCCAAAAATGAACTGATTCTAATAATCTTGTCCATACATCTCACCAACAATTCATAATTTGAGTCATCATAAAAAAAAAAAAAATCTGTGCATTGATGACTCTATTTGCTTGATCCTGCCACTGTTGGAATGACCTGATGTGCCCCTACTCATAAATTATGTTAGGTAACAATGTGTTGCTCCAATCATCAAATTTCTTCACCAACTCCTTGATCTTCCTACTCAAGTCATTTTTTAAGGCCTAAAAACCTTGAAATGACTTAACTAAGACTTGAGTAGGCCTTAATGATTGGGGTCTATTATTTGTATCAAACATTGAGGATTTATATAATATGTCCAAATCACTAGCCCTAGGTATCCATTTTTCAATTAATGGTATTACTACCTCTTGATCCCTATTAATATTATTTATTGCATCCAATAATAAAGAATATAAAGAAAACATAAATTTCAATTTGTCATCAAATTTCTCATTGAAATGTCTGAAAACTACATTAACTACCTCCCCCTACTTCAAAAGTGCTCCCTGCTCACTTACCTTCAAGGAAGCCTATAACTCTATAATTTTTCGCATCAGTTGCTTCTTTGTAGGATCAACAGTGCATTATATTTCTTCATCAATTGGATCTAAAGTAGGGCTAAGGGAAATAATTTGGTCAGGAGACCCTTGTGTAGAAACAATAGGAGAAGCAAGGGGCACTGATCTTGATGTGGAAGGTAATGCTCTAATTTCTGGAGCACTTGAAGTCTCCCCAATTTCCTTGCACTTTAGTCTATCCACCTCAATCTACAATTTAGCATTTCTTTGTGTCACCTTGCTATACTCTCCAATTATGAAATTATACTTCTCCATTAGTCTTTTATTTTCAGCCTCTTCCCTTTCAGCAATCTTTTGGGCCAATTTGGCCACATTCATAGTTATATTAGTGGCCTCTTTGGTTGAGGTCTCTGAGGCTCTTTTTATTATCAACCCTCCTCTCAGGTTTAGGTTAATATTAGTCACATTGGGATTTCTCCCTTGAGGGGCCAAGCCCCAAATTGCTAGGGTCTCATATTCTTTGCTAAAGGAAGAATCTTGTAATGTTGCCTTAACCTCTTCCTCAGAATCCTACAAGGGATGCTTGGACTTTAGAATAGCATTAAAATATATTGCATTAGCTATGTCCCACTCATGCAAAATCAATACACCAGCTTGAGTTACTAATTTTCTCCCCTCCTTAGGGGTGATGCTCTTGAATTCTTCCATCAATTCAAATTTTACCTCATCATCATTCTCCTGGTCAAACCTATCAGGTCTCAATTCTCTTCTCCTCTTGCAATTGTTCTGATACTCCTCTAGTTTCATTAACCATACTAATTTCAAGAAAAATGGACTCTTGACAAATGCATCATCATCCAAAAAGGCCTTACATGCCTCCATCCTAGCATCTTGTACACACTTCCCTTTCATATCTAAATTAGACTAAACCAATTTAGCTGGCCTAGGAGGAGAAGGCATAGCCATTTGCATGTCCTGGTTAGTGACAACAATTTCACCCACCAAATCCTCCTATGATTTCTCAATCCTTTGCCTCTTAGGGCTTGGCTCTGATGGTGGTGGTGAGGGACTATTTTTGGGTGATGATTCCAAATCAATAATCTTGATTGCCCTAGGTTTTTTGAGCTTTGGACCTTATTGTGTAGGCAATTTTATTATTTGTTTTCCTTTTCTATTATCCTCTTCCTCATCACCACTATCATTTCTTTTCCTTATGTAGATAGGCCAATTCTTTGTAGGTTGGTAAGTTGGCCTTTCTTCCAATGGCTTGACATCTTGCCCCTATATGCCCAGATACAACTCTAGGTTTATTTTCTTGGTCATCAAAGTGCCCATGATTTATTTGAAGTTGCCCCTCAAAAAATCAATTTTCTTATGATATGGACTAAACTCCATCAATGGATCATATTTAGGATCCATTTTGTCCACAATGGCCAATAGCTTGCCATAAGCTATCCATTTCTCCTTATTCAATTCTTTCCTACTTAAATCAAACTCATTACTTATCAGGTCTTCAGGAAATTTGAATTCATGCAAAAACTTACCACCTTTAATCCTCTGTTTGAAAAGGGTGAAGAAGCCCTCAGAATCATGTTGTCACTTGGGACCACACCTCAAATGGTATTCTTCAAGGAATTTTCCAAAATGTTCCTAGCCTCCTTTCGAATGGAAAAAATCTGACACCATAGTATAATCTCAGAAAAAGGGTCCTTAACCTTTCCCAGTAAGGTTTTCCTCGTGGATACAACCAATCTACCACATAACTTTTGCAAATCCCACTCTTGGTGGCACACTGTATGGAAATATATGAGGGGTTCCTTGAAAACCATACACCCTCCAGAAAGTGTTAACTAGGTATGGAATAATATCACCCCAGTTGTGGAAAACCTTCAACTCTGGCTTCCTCATCTTTGCTCTGAGGAAGTCATGCAACTCCTCAAGAATTCTAGGCACATTCACCATCAACTTGGCTCTCAATCTGGAAGAAAAATAGTTGTCGAATTGCACATAACTGACATTCTCCCTATCATATGACATATCTGTAGTCCATGCTTGCACTGGCAACCTTTCTCCATTAATCGACTGCCTTAACTCCATCTTCTCAAAGAATAAATCAGAATTCTTATACAATAACATAAACATAAACATGGAATACTAGAAGAATGGAGTGCATGCACCATTTATTTGCAACCTCAACAACCCCTCATGCATCTTTTCAGCCAAAAAGGAAGCAAAATCATAAATCATTAATAAATTAGGGTGATCTATTTACACCCCCATGAACATGTAAGCAATAGGCATCACAGTGTTGGGATTAAAACCCAAAATCTAGAAGAATGAGTAAAAGGTGGCCAAGAAATGATTTGTAAAACAGTTTAGTCTGAAAGGTTCTTGGTCACTAGGGCTGATATAGAACCTTGAACCTCTTGCCCTAGCCATTTGAGGTGGGAGAAAATTAACTCTGAAAAGAGACTTCATGCTCCCATACTCCACCTTCATCTCCTCAAGATCAATAGGAACCAAAAACATACTGGGTTCACTTAGATCAAAAACCTATTGAAATTCCTCTTTTTTAATGCTCGGCATAACCCTTCCATCATTATCTCTAATCACCCATGTGAAAGAGTCATATCATGTAGCAATTGCCCTAAGAAAATCCACATTAGGGAATAAATTCAGTACTACTAGCTTCCCCATATCATACATCCACCCATTCGAAAATGGGTGGAGAAAATTCCTCTGTCTAAACCACAATCTGAACATTTCTAAACTTGTAAGAGGAACCCTAGCATCGACAATGTTGGAACGGTTATACACTAGTCTGTCCCCTAAGGTTTTTCCTTCCATCAAGATCAACCCCTTCCTCCTATCATTCATTGACAAGGGAAATTGATCTAGGAAATCATCATATAGGTTTCTACTTAAATAATCAACCTGGCCAAAATGTTGCTTTGATGGTGCCATCTTTGGTAAACTAGGGTTTCCTTGCTGGTTCAAACCGCAAACATACTAGGGCTAAAACTAAATACAAAATAACATAAAAGAACCTTGAAATTTCCCATAGTTCAATTAGCCTATAGCCCCTTCAATTATGAACAAGCCCTCTGACACATATACAATAAATTTTTCCCCAAATTCAAAATCAAAATGACTAGGAGATATAGAAATTGACTCATGGCTTTGTGTTTGTAGAAACCCAAATCTTTGTTGTAACAACTCGTAACTTCATCCTTGGCTCTATGAATTCTCTGCAAAGATGTTTGAATGTCTTTTGATGAAATAGGGCAAGAAAATGGTCATTTTATGTCCATCAAATCAATCCAGTAGACTTCTCATCGGCCATTAAAGCTCACTTGCATGTCATGCCAATGACTCCAATCACATTTTATGCAGATTTAGATATTAGCAGTTGATCCTTCACTTTTGTCAGATCATCAAATGGTTTCCTTAAAAACAAACTGACATAATCTCCACCGTGTTGATAAGGGCCCACCATACTATGAATTTCCAAGAAAATCCACGTGGCGCTCAACCATGGTATCGTGATCAATAAAGATCTTGCAAATTCTGATCACACGATGGCGAGAAAATGTTGATCTCAACCATCGACAATCTTGTTCATTCAACACAGTCACCAGCATTGTAATTAACCATCGAGCATCTTTCCTAGCAATATTATAACATCGTCGTTGATTTGAAGCATGTGAATACCATAACCACTTTGTTAACCTGCTACATAATCTATTAAAACTTGATAAATGTATTAAAACATTTCCATCATCTCTTCCGCCTTCACCAGATGACACACATGGCATTCACCCATGATATCACAATCAGTTAAGACCCATTGGTGGGGTCATCACGGGATGGCGGGGAATGGATGAGATCAAACGTTGGTTGATCTATGGTCATGCACTTTCGTCCCCTGCAAAATATAAAAAAATTATTAAAAGGTTTGAGGCAACATCACTAGGCTGACGACAAACAATGACTCAATTTGTTTTTAAACATAAGAGCATGAGGCCAACCTAGAATTAGGAACTAATAGAGTCAGGTGAAGGAAATAAACAAATAAATCAAAAGGGGTCTGGCTTAGATGAAGCGATATGGCATAAGTTGTTTTAAAACCCTCCTCGGAAATTAATGGCCAAATAGATCCCACCCAAGGTGTAAGGTAAAATCCTAGGATTTTACATGAAACAAAGGTAAAACCAAAACCTTAGGCATTTCCCAAATACCACAAATGACTAGAAATATAAGGCAAGATAAAATAGAACACAATGAAATTTGAAGTTCCATCAGTAGCTCAAGTTGGGGACGTTCATTCCACTCGAATGAAGCAAGATTTCAGAATTTTAGGTTGAGCAGACCAATTGCAGAGACTACCAAAAGGTATTGTTTGGACAAAACAACCTAGTAGGAATGAAACCTACCACTAACATATATACAAACCTAAATTATTATTCATGGAAAAAATACTTCAACTAAAGTACAACTTTAAGAACTTTCCATGAATTGGCAATTCAAGAGTATCCCCTGTCATATCTTGGAGGAAGTATGAATCTTCACCCCACGTAATATTTATTAGAAATGGGCCCAACCATATTGCATCAAAATTTCCATGTTTCCCTTTATATTCTAACCTAGCATTCCACATTAAGACCAAATCTCCATCTTGGAAGCTTCTTACAGTTGCCCTTTTGTCATACAAATTCTTCACTTGCAACTACAATTTTTCATTTTTCATTTGAGCTTCCCTCCTGGTTTCATCTAATTCTATGAGAGCTTCCACTCTCAATTGCATTTCATCATCAATCTCATTGTCATACATTTTGACAAACTTGTACATTTCCATCATATTATTCTGGAGCAACCTTGCAATTATCCCATAGACCAAGTCAAATGGGGCACAACCTATTTCTTTCTTCACAGTTACCTTGTCAGCCCAGACTGCTAATCTCAACTTAGAATTCCATGATTTTTTATTTTGGTCCAGGATTCTCTTAATGATCTTCATCAATATTTTATTCCTTGATTTTTCTTGTCCATTTCCCTGTGGGTGATATGGTGATGAGTAATAAATTTGGATGCCATTATTTTCACAAAATTTTGTATATTCCTCATATTTGAAACACATTGCATTATCTGACACAATCCGTTGTGGACATCCAAACCTAGTTAATATGTTTCTCATAAAGAAATCAACCACCACCTTACTAGTTTCTTTATTTGTTGGAATTTATTCCACCCACTTGGTAAAATAATCAGTAGCCACTAATATCCATAAGTGGCCTCCACTAGATTTACATGTTATCTCTCCTATAAAATTAATACCCCATTGTTGAAATGGAGATTGCAATGTAATTGGTTTTAGAGGAAAGTTTCCAATTTTTTTTAACTTATCAGAGAAATGTTGACAATCATCACATTTCTTCACTAACTGGTGTACATCTTTAAAAATAGTAGGCCACCAAAATCCAACCCTCATTACCTTATGTGCAGTTGTCTTGTCCATATAATGTCCTCTACAAACTCCACTATGCATCTCACTCAAAAGTTCTTGCACTTGATCTTGGTCAACACACTTCAGCATGACACCTTCTCCATTTCTCCACCAGAGCTTACCAGCTATGATAACATATTTGATAGCATGTAATTTCAATGTCCTTTTTTCATTCTCACTCAAATTTTTAGGACATTTCATCTTTTGCAAATAATAGATCACACCTTTATACCAGTCAAAATTCTCCATATCACATATGTGTGATCTATTTTCCTCTTCGAGCAAGTTTATTTGATTTACTTCTACATTACTTCGGGCCATAAGCTTGGCCAATTTGTTTCCTCTCACCAGCTTAGTAATCTGGACCTCAATATCAAATTATTGGATCCTATTGATCCATCTACATCTCCTTCCTAATACTTCTTGTTGTGTGAAAATATCCTTGACAGTAGCACTAGGCACATATGCAACTACAGTTGCTCCCATCAAATAAGGCCTAAAAGATTTTACTGCTTTTGTAGACACCCAAAATTGTCCATGTCATAACATTACCTAGTCAATACATGACCTTGAAAAACATTTGTAATATTTTACCCTAGGTCATTACATTATCTCACTTATCTCATTTATTCCACATAATCACCTTCCTAATTAATTAAATAAATCTCATTTATTTAATTAATTCCCCTTTCACATGTCTCAAAATAATTCAAATTAAATATTTGAATTAATCCCTCTTATTGTCACATTGCAACATGTGTCACATGACTACAACTCTTCACATGCATAAATAATTTAAATAATTTAATTATTTAAATAATGAGATTCCCACTCACATCCTATTTTTACCCCCATTCATTGTGCGTCATAAGCATCTTTTCTCTCCAAATAAATAAAAGAATCCCACTTATTTCCTCACATCTTAATTTTAGCCTCATGTCATAACCCACTTAATGTGCATCATAAACACTAAAATAAACTTTTAATCTTAGCCATACATATCACAAATTTGACTTTTAATCTTGGCCATTGAATCAAATCAGCCTTCTCCTATAAATCAATCATTTTATAGGTCATTTGGGAGAATCTTCTTCTAGCATCCTCACTCTGCCAAAATTTCTCTCAATCTTTTCATCTATCTATCTATTTTCTTCTATCGTATTCATCTTATCATTATGCTGCAAAATTGAACAATCAACATATCAACATTCAAACCTTCAAAATCATGCATTCTCATGCAGGTGGAGAAGAGAAATGGAGATAAACCAAATATAGCTTGGAGATTGGTTTGCTTTGCTTTCTTGTTATGATTTTCATGCTAGTGTGTGTTCTATTGTGCTAATTAGGGTTTTGATATCTTGTTATTCTAGTTTTATATATGATTTTCCTTAGTTACAGCTTTCACCAATGCATATGCCATTTTTTCATTTATATCATATTTAAGTTTTGTAGCTTGTAAATATTTGTTGAAAAAGGCTATAGGTTGTTCAAAACCTTATGTATTCTTTTGCAACAGAGCAACTGTAATTGTGTGGAAAGAAGAAAATGAAAAAATCTGTAAGGGTCTGGAAAAATCAGGAGTTTTTAAACACAGGAGCCTCCTTTATTTCTTGCTTAATGGCCTGGAAGGCCTAGATAGACTCCTCTCCCCATTGAACCTTATCCCCCTTCTTAGGAATCTTACAAATTCGGCGAACTATCTCAGAAAATTTGTTTACAAACCTCCTTAGGAATTTTATATGTCCAAAGAAAGATTTACACCTTTAACACTGCGAGATTTTGGGATTTTATCTATTGCAATTACCCTTTCAGGATCAGTTTTTACCCCATTCTTGGAAACAATATGTCCCAAAAATTTACCTTCCTTTACCCCAAATCCACATTTCTTTAGATTCAAAGAAATACCATATTCCAACGCCCTACTACATACTTTCTCCAGATGTTCACAATGATTCTCTTCTTTCTTGGAGTATGTTGTCAAGTCATCCTAGTAAATCACCAAAAACAAATTAATGAAATATGAAAATGTCACATCCATGGCTCTCTATAAATTAGCTCCTTCATTTGTCAGACCAAAAGGCATTCTTACATAGACATATTTTCCTCAGGGTGTAGTAAAAGTTGTCTTAAACTGCTCAGAATCCTTGACCATGAGTTGGTTGTAGCTAGAGAATCCATCCATCATAGACATTAACTCACAACCTATCACCCTTTGCAACATGGCTTCCATATTTGGTAATGGATAGTTTTCTTTCAATGAAGACACATTCAAGTTTATGAAAGCCACACATAACCTAATGTCTCCATTTATTTCTCATAGGTACCAAATTTGACACCCAAGATGAATGTTTGATTGGCTTGATGATCCCTGCATCTCTTAACTTCATTAATTATTGTTTCATTTTGGGGGCCAAGGTAGGATTAATAGGCCTTTTCTTTTGCCTAAATGGCTTAGCACTATCACTTAAAGGAATTTCATGTTAAAATAAATCCTCCCTATATGCCTTAAGATCATCATAAGACCATGCAAACACATGTCTGAACTTCCTCAATAAGTCAATTAGTATCCTTCTCACCCTTGGTGACAATTTCCTTCCAATATACACATTTTTTGGTGATGCCTCTATTCCAAGGTTTATCTCGTCCAGATCATCAGGATGGGAAGCAACACAATTAGCCTTCGTCCTATCTTGATTATCAAACACTCTTTCTAATACAACCAAACCCTTAGGAATTGTATTTGTCTTCAACTGAATGACCTCATTTCCAGACACAGTATCTTTACCATCAATTTTTTCCATAAAATCTCCAAAGTCAATTTCTTGACTTTCATATTCATCCACACAATTCAAGAACCTTAGTATATCATCATCACTATCAAAAACTTGTCAGGTTTTGAAATTATCAAGAACATAAGACCTATTTTGCACTTCAACCTTTCAAATTCTAGAATATGTCATATCATTTGGTTTTAGTGCAATGTTTTCTAATAATTCTACCACCTTGTTGTGGCCTCTCTCCATCCAACTAATACCAAATGCATCAAATCTATCCAATTCATCCCAAACAACATTCCTATACTATTTCAATCTTTTTATTTTTTTAACACATACCTTGATCTAACTTGGGAAACCACAAGCTTAGAATCTCCAGTTACCTTGAGCTTCTCGATTCCATGTTTTTCAGCTAATCTTAACCCCAATAATAGGGCCTCATATTCCACCACATTATTGGTGCATTCAAATGAAAAAGTGAAAGAGAATCTAAATGTCTTTCCACTTGGTGATCATAACAAAACACCTGCACCAGATCCTTCTTTAGAATTTGCACCATCAAAGTACATAGTCCACAAGTCATCAGAATCTGACAATTGCTTCACTTTTGTATCAATCGGTGCAATAGGATTATCACAATTACAAGGGAATTCCTCTACCCTGAATTCATTTATGTCACTATCAATAAAACATGTCATATTCTCAGTTGGTTAATGCTCAATCATATGGGACACTTTTGACTCACTTTCAATCTTAACATCCTTACCATCAATGTAGAAAGTAGTGAATGATAGATCACACTACATGTCACCCCCCATTGATGCACTCCATTTTCTTGATAGAAGCATCTCAAAATGAGGTGGGATGTCTACAACTAACACAGTCATGGCTAAATCCTTCTTAGGATACTAAGTCAGTTTATAAGGAAATGCTCAAATAGTTCCAATAACTGGCACTTCTCTTGAATCTAATGCATAGAATTTACCTTGAGTATTATCCATTTTCAAGCCCATCACCTCCATGATTTTGACTGGCATAAAATTATTGGATTCCCCTAAATCTATCATACAATTTCTCAAAATTTTCCCATTTATATCAACACTTAAGAAAAAAGGGGTTTGTATTTTCAAGGAACATATTAATAGAACTCCCTAAATATACAAGGGGAATTTGTGACACAATTCCCTCCACTTATTTATCCATTCCTAAATCTTCGTCCTTTGCTTCTTTACAATTACCTTGTTCCATTTTATTACTAGCAACCCCTATGATCAAGGCTATTATCTTTTCCTTATGTTCATTTATTCTCATCATTTCTACCAAAGGTACAGTAACTTTAACCTGAGAAATTGCTTGAACCATATCTATAGGTGTATATCTAGGCAGGTCAAACACCCTACCTTCATCAATTTCTTTCTTCTCTTGTTGCTTATTTCCTTCAAGTTCATTTTCCTTTTTATCTTCTAAAACATGTTCAACAAACTTTGTAATCACCTTGGTGTTCACTAGTGATGAAGCTACATATTTTTGAGGCTTTGGGGTGTCACTCTTTTTCACTCAAATATTATCATTCTTAACCTCCTTGATTTTGATAGTATCCTTTTTTTTGTCCACCTTAATATCCTTGTTTTTATCTTTTTTCTCCTTGATAAATAGGCTAGCACATTTACCCTATTCACCACCCACAGTTTTGTTTCTCTGTTGAAGTGAACTTTGCATTTGAGCAGCCATTTCCTCAATGAATCTTGCAATCTCTTCTTTTGATGGTCTCCTTAAGGACACTGAATCTTTAGCTTACTACATATTGCAAGCATTATGGTCAAAATCACCTTCCTCATCAAAGAATACTTGTTGATGGTACATCTCACTTCTCAGTTTTTGATTATCCACAACAGTTCCGTGTAATTCATCATCAAAGGAATATTATGCCTAATCAATGTATGATCTGGCCATACAAAAATCCACATCATCCTGATTGTTGATGGTGTTTTTATGCACTTCTAAACATAGGAAATGCATAGGTGCATTGCCTCTCTTGAAAGACAATCTTGCACAGTTAAATTGTAGAACAATATCCTAAGGTCTCTCGAATTTTAGGTCATGATGATGCTTGGAATATATCAGTTGATGTATGATGTGATTTTATAGAATCACAAGCCAGTCTTATGTGAGTCAAAGCTGAAGGAGAATCAGATCTATGAACAAAGTTCTTTGGATAGGAAATTACTGCACTTTTGCTGTAGGTTCAAACAACAGTCTTGAATTCCATCTTATCATTGAATTTTTCTTTACAATTTGCAATGAACCATAGCATACATTATCGTTTAAAAGGACAGGGAAGTGAGAAGGTTTGCGGGCCTGCAACTATTGATTAATAGTGATCATGGAGGTTCCTGCTATGGACAGTTTCCTTAAAATAGAATTTAACTTAACCAAAACTTTCACAATGCCATGAAATCTATGCTATCTTCTAAGGACTATAGATATTTCATTATTTATTCGCCATACAGATGTGAATAAAGATGAATTTTAAAGAGCAGCTATAAAATCATGGTCAAGACTAACTTTGCATAGTCACTTACCAGCAACAAATGAGTAAAAGTATGGACAATAAAAGCATACACACAACATGAATCTTCACAACCAAAGACAACATTACTAAATCTACCAAGGAAAACTAAAAGTAAACGAAGAAAAACAAAATAACTTAAAATAGAATCTTAACTTATTTGAGAAGAATCATGAAACATGTGAAGAAATCCAAAATACACCAAAAGCAGTGTATTTTTGTTACAATTTGTGCAGCATGTCTTTACAACAACTCAACTCTCCTAAAATTAGAGGAGGAGACCCCTATTTATAGTTTCCAAAAAGAGAAATGAGTGGCCAAGATTCACTTTACAGCAAGGTTTCACCTACCCTCAAATATATTACATTTAAAAACATCTTTTGTCTTTTCCCTGTTTTGTCTTCTAGTGGCAGCATTGTAGCATTTTGTCTTTTTGCTAATTGCTCTTTGCTATAGCTATTCTTTCAGAAATTCTTCATCAATGATAGGGTTGCCTTCACATTTCTTCAAAGCCGCATACTCCATGAATCTCAAGATCATCAACCAGAGCTTGTCGACCTCAATGATGTCAGATCTTAACACTCGGTAACTCCATTCCTTGGAATTGTTAACAAGATTTTCCCAGTCTTTCTCATACTTGGCAGGGTTGTCCTTGAAAAGATCAAACAACAAAGCTCATAAAATATGTGGTGACTTTAGATGGCATTCCCTTCTCCATCCTTCTTTGGAAGTGTGGCTTTATGCTTTTTGGATTGATCTTAACAACCGGTATCTCGTACAAAGTTATCATCTTGAGATATTTAGCACAATCTCCTCTGGCCTCCTTGGCCCATTCAATATCCAAAATTACTCATTCTAGGATTTGTTCTAGCCTCCCCTTTCAGTGATCGAAGTCTCTCTTCCATACATCCACCAACCGATGATCATCATCCTTAAAGGAAAGGTCGTTTTCCCATACCTCACTTGGCAGTGTGAGGATAGCCTCAATTTTTTGATTAGGAAACCTTATAATTCTTTGAGAATTCCTCATAGATTTTCCTCATGCCTTCAAGAGACATTTTTACTTTGAGGGGCTTGTTTTATATTTGGATAGCCAAATTGATGCCCATATTCCCAATGTCTAAGACCTACCAGAACCAATTTTCTAAGGTCTTATCCAAGTTCCTTCTTCTTTCCAGCTTGTTGATCTATTCTTGGGATAGCAATTGCAGCGGGGCTGATAATGTGGTAGGTTGTTTATCTGGAGATGTCCATTATTGAATTTAGGTCATTAGATCAGCCACCTGTGCTTTGAGCTCTTCCTTTGAAACCTTATCCTATTGGATAAGGTGCACCACTATGACGACTGATTCCCGAAGGTGGTCAACCTTTTGTTCCCTGGTGGCTACTACCAAATAAATAGTGGGCTGTTATAGCTTATTCCTTGTTCTCTAACCACTGGTGTAGCCATTTGCATTGGCCTAGTTCCATAGGCATCCATCATTACCTTTTATCTAGTTCTTGGCTTCTTCTCCTTCTTAGTACTAATCTGAGCTGTAGCCAGTATTGCCTCCAGCCTTGCTCTTGGATCCTTTAGGGTGGAAGTTCTCTTTTCGAGTTTCCTTTCTTGCCATTTAAGCATCGAGGGTCCTTCCTTGGGTGATTCATGTCGATATTTTTTGTCCTTCACCCTAATTTCAATGGCTTTGATATTAAGGGCCTCCTGCTCAGCTCTTACATCTTCCTTCTCCTCGTTAGAATATTGTACAAGCGTTATATGTTTAGTAGGAGATTTGGTGAGCAGTTGCCTATCATATTGGTCTTCCCTTTCAGGACCCTTTTCTTCTTTATCTTGGTCATGCCCACCTTCCTCGGGTTTATCCTCTTGTTCATCTTTGTGGAAGTATGCTTCTTCATCATGCTCTGGGATTTGACCATGTCCTTCCATAGGAGACATATTGCCTTCAGTCTCCGGAGTAGCAATTCTTTCAATTGTAGGTTGTCCTTTAGCCTCTTTGTCCTCAACCTCTTTGAGCTTCTTGTCCCACTCCATGTCGAGCTACGGATCAGTTTTTTCTTGGATTATTTCCATTCCTTGATCCTCACTGTAAGGTTCATAGGCCACCTCATCAATCACTCGATGTTCGTATATAGGGTGCTCATGATATTCAAACTCCTCATCTTCCAGCCTCTCGGCTACCTCCAGTTTTTCATCTCTCATGCTCATCCGATATTTTCATTATGGCCTCCATTATAGGTGGTTCTGTAGGAGGAGGGAGAGCTGGGGTGTTAACCATTTCCTTGGAGATTGCAACTTGCACCATTGGATTTGCAAGCATTCCCAAAAGTTTGGATGGCACATTTTGCATATACTTAACAAAGGACTCTGGGAGAGTGAGGGCAGGCATTGCAACAAAAAATGAATCAGGTGGAAGGGAAGGATACATGGAGGATCATGAGATTGATGAGGTTGTGGTAGAGGATGATTCCATCGATATAACCTGCATGGTTGGGGAAGTGGAAGTGAGGTGGATAGAAATGTCCACCTTGGGTGGAGAGGAAGCAGCTATTGCAAGTGAAGTGGGTGGAATGGTGGCAATAGCAGCAGAAGTCGCAGCAGGAGATGAAGAAGGTGGAGACTTTGGTGGGTCTATCTCCATCTCCTCACCCTCATGGAGTGGATCTTTAGGTATCACAGGCATCTCTGTGACGCTGCTCATTCTTCTATGTTTCTTAGGAGGCTCGCCCTCCAAGGCCTTTTTGGTGTACATCTTAGGGTTAAGTTTCTGCTCATCAACGATCAGAACTACTTGGCTCATTTTCGATCCCCTTGAATGTCAAGTCAACTCCTTGTTGCTTCAGTCGAGTGATCTACTTGTCAATCCATGCCTTTGTTCGAGCCTCAATGGGCTTGGTGAGACTATGAGGTCATCAACCTCTTGGTCATCCCAATCAATTAAAGGCAGTGGCAGATTTGCAATGGCACTATACCTCAGGTCGATCACTATGCTCTCATCTTCTTCAAGCTGATTTGGTATTGGACACAAGTTCACCCTTTTCACGAAGTACGCCATCATACGCATATAATGCCATATCTACACTTCAAAGTCATCCTTGCAATTTCCCCAAAATTCCTCAACATGATGGAGGTGGGCATACTCTAGCAAAAGTGCCTTTCTAATATGACCATATGGGTCCATCCGTGGCCTAGCTATATGTTGTCTAAAGTGATATTTGGCCAACTCCTTCTTTGAGTTGTCCGCACATTGGAAACTATGAATTTGTACAACCCCTGGCCAAGTCTAAGGGGATAGGGGGTCCCTACTAGATGTTTACTACTTAAGATGTGGTGTATATGCTGCAGCTACCAACTTAGCTCCAGTAGAATAATTCGGTCATTAGGGTACCGAGGTAGCTTATTTGGCCTTTATGTGAATCCTTTGGCACGAATGTAGGTGAACTTGGGGAATTGTATGAACTAGAAGGCATAGTGCTTGAGAAGGGCCCTATCATTGTGAGAGACTCTTCTCTCAAAATCACCCTCAAGAGACTAAATGATGTAGGTGGTAAATGCATCATTTACCCTACAATAGTCCTTCTTATAGTTTTTGTATTGCAGATGTAGGTATTTGTCATAGGGTTTGAGTGCTCTTCTCAATGCCTCATTGGGCATTGTAGTCAATCAATTATAATGCCACCAATCAGCAAGCGAATACACCAGGTAGGAAGTCATGAAGAATTTGGAGGTCTTCCTCACATTGACGAATTTCTCATGAAAGAAATTGTTGATTATTTCTCCCCAATAGAATGCAGTGTCATCCCCATGGAGAATTTGTTCAACAAAGTACAAAATCCATTCCTGCAAGAAGGTTGCAGCAAAAAATCCCATTACTCTACTCAGTAGGGTGACCAAGTCATGATAGTCTTCAAAGAATTCATTGTGGTAGAGCTCTTGAGGGACTTTTCTAGCACTTGCCTGCCTATCTTTCAACCAATATTGGTTGATTAGTTTCTTACATTTTATAGGATCCTGATCCTATAATTATTTGCACTCCTCTATGGGTTGGGGCCTCCATGATTTCGAAGGCAGGGATGTGGAAGGTTTGAGTTATCCTGAGTTGGGACATGTCAACCAAGACATTGCCATCTCTGTCCACAATGGTTCTTGTTTCAAGTTAGTATGCCTCCCGACATGCCATTACTAGCTCTAGGGCCACCAAGGCAGGTGGGAAATCATCAGCTTTGGCAAGTCCGCTACTTCTGATCAATGTTGCATAGTCTGTTTTCGAGTCAATCTGAACCCTTCGTGTGAATTCATCAATATCGACTTGCTCGATATTGGTATCTATGATGTTCTTCCAACTGCTTGTGACCCTGGATTGCAAGGGTGCCCCATGGAACTGATATTTAATTTGATCCTTATTTTCTTTACCTCGAGGGGTCTTGGTGGTTATTTTTCCTTTGTCCTTGGCCATCCAAGAGGCCTCTGTACCGAATTCCATAAATCCTCCACAAAGAGACGAGAGTTAGCAACATTAACATGAGAACATGACCTCGAACAAATCCTCACAAATCAAGGTGAGATCCACAAAATTTATCCAATAAAAGGCCTAACACTTGATAATAATACCATTGGAAGTGAAATAGGTGACCCGGGCCCAAAGGGTCGGACTTCCTCTAGTAGAATGTCGTTTGAAAGGGCAAATGAGCCAAGGCATTCCTGATGACTTTTCTCAATCTTGGATTTGTTCAACAAAGGGTAGTTGTGATAGAAGGTCTATTTTTAGGAAGTGGGTTGAAGTCCATTTTTTATTTGGAGACCGTTTAAGCCATCATTCTTGCATTTGGGCTTCAGCTGCAAGAAAGCCATCCAGGGTTGGTTGTTTAAAACAATGCAGGGAAAACAACATTCTAGGAGTCAGGTTCCAGAGTCTAGGTTGCCAAGGTCGAGAAGCTACTATGGAATAGCCATTAAAAATGGCGAAACGTAGATGAAATTGTGGGGACAGAAGTCTGAAAGGTTATACCTGAGGAAAATCAAGAGTTGGCAAAAAACACTGCGACAAATGGAGGGTCAGGGTCTAGTGTCCAGAAAGGAGGACATGCTTGGTCGTTCAGGACAATGAAAGTGACATGAAATCCTGGAGATGGAATTCCAGAGTTCGGGGTCCGGGTGAAGTTTAGACGTTTGAGTTTCCTTGTTTAAATTATGCAAAGTGGAGGGGCGAACGAAGCCCAGGAGCCGAAAAGAAGTGCGATGGGAGCTATTTGAAACAACGAAATAGGGATAGTGGTGATGAGATGGAAGTCTATGTGTCAGGGCCCTATGGTAGCCCTTCAGTTTGATTTTTGTTGCAGCTTGTGACGGACTTCACGCGCTCATGGTCCGAGGTCTAGAAGGATGTGGGAGGAAAGTCATTTGGAATGGCAGAAGCATAGTGGAAATGTGGGAGCGGAATTTCAGAGGCTGGAACCCAAGGTGAGTTTGGCTGCCTATTATTTTCTCTAAGTTTTAACTTTTTGTGCATGGCCACAGAGAGGTTCAGGCCCAAAGGAGGCAGTCGCTTGTTTATGAGAACAATGATGGGGAGGTCAAATTCTAGTTTTGATTTTGGCCACCAATCTCATGATTTTTTAATCTTCTAATTTGTGGGTTTTGGTAGGGGGCACTATCTTACCAGTTTTCAAAGTCATTTTGGATTTTTACTTAATTTTAAGCTCATGGTTGTGAGAATGAGGAGAGGGTAGGTGGGTGGTGAACCTACCTTGAATCCCCAAAGAATTTTGATGTTTAATTCATGAGGAACGGTGAATTTGGATCTCAAGTGCGGAGGCAGAGGATGCTAGGGTTGGAGAGCTCTTCAAATTCCTTCCTATCATGTGGAAATGATAGGTAAAAACTTGTTTAAATATGCCCTAGTGCCATTAGTACATCAGTAAATGCTCAGTATGGTAGTAGGTTAGGTAGGTGGGTTCAAATTTTTTGAGCAGCTTTGTGAGGTCCAGGGTCCAGCGATCAGAAAGACGTCCAACAGTACTCACTCTAAACATTCTACAAGGTGAAACCCAAATGGTGAACAGGAACTTGGGGTCTGGGAACCGAAAAGACAAAGCTCGAAGGTCATTTGAAAGGGTGAGGCAAAGACGGCGGCCCGAGGATGGAAGCCTAAAATCTGGGTCCGAGGGCCGAAAAGACGCGAGAGGAAAGCTATTAAGTTTACAAGTAATTCAGATGGTCTAGGAAATCATCGAGGTCTAGAGTCCAAGTGGACGTCGAACACAGGCCATCAACAATGGTGAAGCCAAAATGGAAACCCACAAAGGGAAACCCGAGAGGGGCAACCTGAGGGTGTGGGCTTGAAAGGTGCAGCGGATGCCCATAAGGCAATCTGACAAAGAAAACCTGAAAGGGCTTTGGATTTAGCATTTTTCCAGGGGGAAAAATTAGGTCAACTCTAAAATGGGACTTTTGAGAACATGTTGACCATAAAGGATGTCAAAATAGGACATGCAAAATGAGGCAAAGCAAAAAGGACCCTCAAGCAAAAAAGGAAAGAGAGGGTCCCCATTCTGAATGGGGCATGTGTGCAAGAGGCACAACAAATGGTGACTCCGCTAGGAGAACGCTCCCAACATTCTAAAGATAAATATTCATCTAAATGCATGATCTCTAGTTTTGCACACAAAAGTTGATTTTCAAAGTTGAACTAAGAGCAGGTTAAGGAAGGTGAAATCAAATCACACTGCGACATCATCATGGAGGTGTGTGCTTGGTGAGTTCATTTCCCTTTCTCAGAGATAGCATGGGCAACCACCGATCGGGAAGGACATGCTATGTAGTTTTTCTGACCCCAAAAGTAACCTAGACATTGCTTTGCTACTAGTTAGGCATCCATAGCCCTGACAAAGTTATCATTGTGACTCCACAAATATAGCTCTACTACCAGGCAGGCGTCCATAGCCCCAATAGAGATATTTGTACACCCATACAATTGTTATCTTCATTTTTTCTATTCTTTTCATTTGATATTTTCTTTTCAGTACTTTTCTTTATTTCTTTATGTTCAACCATGTAAGCAACAAAGCTCACTATGGGCTTGGGAACCATAGTGGTCACTAGAGTAGTCTTTAGATTTTTCACTTATCCAGCCTTCTCAGTAATCACCATACCATTCTTTGGAAATTTTAAAATGTGTTTTTATGTGTTCCATGATAGGTACAAGAAATTCAATCGGGACACCACCCTAGGTTAGTTATGAGTTCAAATGTTGAAAACTAATGCTTAGGGGCTTTTAGAGGTTAGTAATAGGGAATGAAGGCTTATCTAGAGAACAATTCAAGAGAAGGAGGCAAGGGCAACCATTTATCGAGCCAAGAAAGGCCACCATAGCAAAACAAGGAGACTCTTTCAAGGTCAAGACAAAAAAAGCCGAGAAATGCGTAAAATAGAACAACACAAAAGGAAAAAGAAAGGAAACCTCCCCTAACCTATGTATAGGTATTTACACAAACAACTCTAGAAGAGCTCAGGCCTAGAATTAATACTTAATATGCTGTCTGTTGATAGGCAATGAGACATCTTCACTAGTCAAAGTCTTTAAACAAAAAAGCATTATCTCCAAGGATCTCAGCAATCTAAAAGGGGCCAAGCCAAAGCTTATCAAATTTGTTATGTCCCCATTTCTTTTCATGGGCCTTGTCCCAATAAAGAACTAGATTGGAAATGTTGAAGGCCTTAATTTTAGCTCAGTAGTCGAACCATCTTTTGACTATGCCCTAATGTTTGGCAAAATTTTCTATTCCATGGTCTTGTACTTCTTCTAGGTGTAGCAGCTCAGCTAGGCGAGATTCTCTGTGATCTCCCCCTTCATAAAAATCATTGATGAACTAAAGGGTAGGGATTTTCAAATGTATGGGGAAAATGGGATCCAAGCCATAAACTAGATGGTATGGGGAATCTCCAAGGGCAGCCTGGTGAATGGTACAATCCATCCAAAGGGTGAAATGAAGTTGGGTATCCCAGTCTTTGAGATTCCTATCTAGTAACTTCTTGATCAAAGTGATCATTTTCTTGTTGGTTGACTCAGCAAGACCATTGCCTTGGGGATAATAGTTGGAGGAAAACTTAAGGGAAATACCATAATCAAAGGCCCAAGCTTTGAATTTTAATGAATAAAATGTAGGACCATTATCACATACTAGCGCATAAGGGCAGCCAAAGTGATTTAAAATAAAAAATTTCAAAAAATTAATTACTACTTCAGTTGTGCATTACCTACAAGCGATTGCTTTTGTCCACCTAGTACAATAATTGGAAGCAGTTTGAATATACCTCTATCCAATAGATGATGGAGGGCATACCAGACCAATGAAGTCAAGACCCCACCACACAAATGGCCTTACCTCCAAAATAGGTTGCAACGGGACAACAACATTCCTTTCTCGGGTGGCAGTGGTCTGGCATACATGGCAGGTGCGGATGTAACCGTGAGCATCCTTGAAAACTATGGGCCAATAGTACCCAACTCTCAATATTTGATGTGTAGTTGATAAACCGGAACTGTGATGAGTCCCAAACTTGTCATGGAACTCCCTGAGAACATGATCAACTTCTTCCTTACTAGGGAATCTCAAATAGATACCTTCATAGTTCCTTTTGTATAGTATGGCACCCTCCAACATGTAACTGTTGCTTTTCACTCTAAGGGCTCACCTTTGGACTCCCTGCAGACAAGGCAGACATTTATGATTCAACAAATAATAGACTATGTCATCGTACCATTCCCTTGGAGAGACATCTTCTAGCTGGTACTGTTGCACTATCAGTTCAGGCCCAACCTCAATAACCACTTCTTTCATTGTTTTGGCAAGTTCCTACCCTCTCACTAGCCTCATTAGCTGGATTTCCATACCGTACTCCTATAGCAATGTGATCCATTTTTCCCTTTGCTCTCCTAGCTTGTTCTGTGTAAGCAATGTCTTCACTGCGGCATCAGGAACTATAGAAAACACTTTATTGTGCAAGATATAATGCCTGAAATTATTGACCCCCTTAACAAGGGCATAAGCTTGTTTTTTGACATTGTAATAATGTAGTTTGGCATCTTTCAAGGGGTACTCATGAAATAAATTGGATGTTTTCTCCCTTCATCATCCTTCTATGTCAAGATACTGGCATGTGAATGAGTAGATATAGAAGGGCTTTAGGTAGTTGGGGTTGACCAACATAGGGGCATCAGTAATTTCCTTTTTAATTTTCCCAAAATCTTGCTTTGATTCTAGGGTCCACTCAACTTTGGTGTCCTTTTTTAGCATAGCATTGAGTGGTTTGATGATTTCTGTGAAGCTTGTGATAAAATTGTGGACAAAGTTGATCTTTCCAAAAAAGGATTTTAATTCCTTTTTGCTGCCTAGCAGCTAAATCTTCATGATTGTTTGGATACACTTGGGGTCGATATAAATTCCCCTTTCTGAGAGAACATGTCCAAGGAGCTTCCCTTCAGTGACACTGAAGACACACTTCTTTGGATTAAGGGAAACCCCAAATTCATGGCATCTTTGAAAGACCTTGCATGAGTCAGTGACATGATTATCCTGCTATTTTGAGAACATTGTCAAATCATCCATGTAGATGATTATGCTCTTATTGATCAGGTCCTTGAAATAAATATCTATGGCATGCTAGAAAGTAGCACCAACATTGATTAGTCCAAATGACATTCATCTATAAGCGAAGGTTCCCCATTTGGTGGTGAATTTTCTTTTGTGTCGATCTTCATAATGTATAATGACCTTATTGTACCCCGAATATCCATCCAAGGAGGACATCATCTGAGAGCCATTTACTATCTGTAACACCTCATTTAATGAAGGTACAAGATAGTTATCTTTTTCTAAGGCTCAATTTAGGTTGCATAAGTCGACGCACAATTTGATTTCCCCATTTTTCTTTCTAACAGGAACCAAATTTGCCGCCCATGTGGAATGTCTAACCGTAAAGATGATCTTGGCTGACAACAAATTTTGTACTTCTTTGTATATTATTGGTTCTAGCAAAGCATTGATGGGGCGATGCCATTGTCAAAATGGCTTTGCATTCAGTCTGAGAGGGATGGTGTGGGTGATAATTGATGTATCATACATTTTGATATCTTCATAGCTCCAAGCAATAACGTCGTGGTAATCTGTAGAGGCTCAAGTATATCCTTTCTTTCCTGAGGAGCACACACCTTACCAATGAACATGTTCTTAGCATTCCTGGTCATTTTGAGGTTGTAGGTGTCACATTGGCCACTAATGGTATCTTTCTTAGCCTGCTGATCCTGATCTCTAATCTGATCCAAGTCAAAGATTCACTCTTATTGGACCATCCCGCTAGGGATGGTATTGGTATTTAGGTTGATGATCCCTTCTATATGCAGTTCAACCTCTTAAGGTTCAACATCGTTGATTATCTATATAGCAAACACATCCAAACTAGTGATAAAATATAGGATGTGTTTGTCCTCATTGAATACCTAGAAGTTGGCTATGTTGTCCGACACTAATGGGATAGAGGTGAGTTCCACTGTGAATATTTTGAGGCCCGATAGGGATAGTGGTTGTAGCATGCTTGTTTCCTATGCTAAGGCATTGGCAGTATGATTCTGAGAATGGGAGATCAATTGGATATTGAATGCATCCAACCCTTCCAATAGATCCCACACCCGATGCCTATAGTTGGTGAGTCTTCAATCATAGCAGGAATAGATCTTCCTCACTTGATTTATGACCAACTCTGAATCCCCAAACACTTGGAGCATTTTGATGCCTTTTCTTAAACCCATCAGAAGGCCCAAGACTAAGGCCTCATACTCTTCTATGTTACTGGTGTAATAAAATTAAAGTCTGTGTGGAGAAAACTATGGCTTACCTCCAAGACTGATCAATTCAAAACTTGCTCCATCCCCATGCTTAGATTTGGACTCGTCAAAGCGCAATGTCCAGAATCTAGGAGAATTCTTAAATGTAGAACCAACTGATCTGACCTTCATCTTTAGTGGGGCCTTTATTTCAGTAACCATTTGAGGAGGTGCAGGGGCAAAATGTGTTTGTTTGATCGACGCTCTCCCAGCTTTCTCATTCAAAGTAGTTTGTCTTCTAACGTGTTTCATCGCTATCTGACAAAAACAACATTCAAACTCGAAATGAGCAACATTACGTACCCTACACCAATTAGGCAACAAGAGCTCCTAAAATTTCATTCGGGCTCCCAAGCTAAGCTGCTCTTGTACACACTTTTCCATGAAATTTTGGAAATCATTTAGCAATCGAAGATTTTCATCCTCTCCCAACTCTTCATCATTAGAATCTATCAAAAGTTTAGTGCTTTGAGAGGTATTGGCTAGATTATTCGATGGGCTATATAATATGAGGAAAACCTCACTTGTTCCCTCTTCTACAAGGCATTCCTTCTCATTCGAATATGATACTGGGGAATAATTCCCTAAATCAGTTTCAACAAACAAAACCTCATTCATGTTGTTGTATTCGACGATCATGAATCTCATTCGTGGCTCCTGATTAATCTAAATCTGATTCGCCATTCCTTTCCATGGAAACCACATGTGCTAGTAGTCATTCGCAGCATATTCATTCAATGCTCTTGTGAAATCCCTTCCTAGAATTATTCCATACATATCAGGGATATCAACTACTTGAATTTCTATGGTCTGTTGGATCTGAGGATCAATAGAAATTTGTATAGGTATTTTGTTAATTTCCCCCACTATGTTGATCTTAGTTTTATCGAACTATGTTACCCTCCATCGGAAAGGAGTTGGTATTATTCTGAGTGCCTTGCACACACTCAAGGGTGTGACATTGGAAAAATCTCCTGAATCCAATAGGAAATTGTGGAGGTTCTTCCCAAACATGTGGATGGTGGTTAGAAAGGGAGGAGTTTCGAATTTTCTTTGAAACAATCCCCCAAAAACATCCACTTGGGTGATTTGGCCCTTATCTTTCTCATTGCGGCTAATTTGGGTTGGTGTTTGACAAGTTACTTTGTTGGACTACTTGTTTGTTTGCTGACTTGCAGGTGGGTCAGCCTTACGATTGAAGATCTGTCTAACAACCAACTCATTTTTCTGATCATCAAAGGAGAATCTCTTAGCTAGAGTTTCTTGAGTTGACCTGATTAGTGGAGTCTCATTTATCATTCTAAAAAAGGCATTCTTGATGGCAGGCACCTTTAATAGCTCAAAGGCAAACATGCTTAGCTTCACCTTCTTAAATTCCTCAACAATATACTCCCCCATCTACTCAACTTCTTGATCATAGGAAACATTTAGGGAGGAGTGAGTGGGTTGGCTTTGGCTATGGTTTTGTTGTTGGTTTTTGTTGAGGTACTGTGTAGGTGTATGGGGAAAACCCAGGTTATTGCTCACATTTGGATCAAGAGGGGTGCTGAAATTATTTGACGGAGTGGAGGTTGTGAAAGGACCTCCAACACAACCACTGGCTTATCTATTTCTGAGGTTGTAAGGGGTGTTCTATTGGTGAAATATTTGTACTTCATCTTCCCTAGGCTCTTCTTCATCCTCTTTAGGATCATTATCTACTAAATCAAAAATCTGATCTTACCTCTTCCACTTTATCGTTGATGCTCGAGTTAACACCCTCCTACTCTGGTGTGTTGCACTCAGCTTTTGGGAAAGGAGCTTGATTCACCACAAGCACCAAAGAGTCATATGGGTCAAACAAGACGATGTCTATGCACCCTAAATTGTTGACAGCATCTAGGACCTCAACTTGGAAGATGTCGACAGTAGTTTGGAACTCCAGACAGTCTAGCTTAGAGTGTTGACTTGTTTTGTGTATGCGACACCAACCAGATAAAGCAGTCTCAACCAAGTAAACTCAGCTTGTAGTGTTCTCATTGTTATTAGTCTAATCAAGGTGTGTGGGAACACCACCATTGTTTGGTCTTGTGTTCCACGTCCGATTTTTCCTTTGGGAAGGCCTTCTATCAAAGTTCTGACACGGATTCTGATTTCTATCATAATTTGCTTGGATGATGTGTTGGCATCCCAATTGCCCTGAGTTTCACCATGATCTCAGTTTTCATGATTAAGATTAGCCTAGAATCTCTTTTGTGATTCTTGCATTTGGTTATTCCGATTCCTAAAGTGCGTCATTTTCATGGACATCTTCTTGATCATCTCTATGAGCTTGTCAATCTTGTCCTTTTTGGCATTGTTTGGTTGCAACACTGAATTCTTGAGGAACACAAGTTGTGCAACCAGTTGATTTTGATGAGCGGTTGGGAATTCCGCTGCTTGGAGATATGTCAACACTTGGGATGGGAATGTTTCTACTGGAGCAACAGGTAGTGAGGAATAAGAGGTGCCTAATTCATTGGTTGCCCAGGGTGTGGGACCATAGGTAGTTGTGTTATTGGATTCAATAGGGGATTCTACTACTGCAGGGCTTGAGTAAGCCCTTGAATTTGTGTCAGATGTGTCATTTTCTCGAGAGAAGGCAGCAGACTAGAAATGTTCTGCCCCAAATCTATGCTGGCAATAATCGCCTCAGCGTATGCAGCAACCAACCTAGTGGGCACTGTTCACATTCATTTTACCAGAGCTGAAA
Organism: Sequoiadendron giganteum; assembly: GCA_007115665.2. NCBI lineage: Eukaryota > Viridiplantae > Streptophyta > Pinopsida > Cupressales > Cupressaceae > Sequoiadendron > Sequoiadendron giganteum. Next base: position 128,483,736 of record CM021107.1, on the reverse strand, counting down.
TAAGTTTATCCAATGCTGCATAATAAATAGGGAAAAAAATAGTGTCATTGAAAATGTAGGGAGCCTATAGCCAAGTGTATGCTCAGTGGAAGCAATCATTAAATGAGCTGATCGGTTCATTGATCTCCCTTTGAACTGACATGAAGTGTCGGTACAAGTCTAGAGGGCTAACCAGGGTCTTGAACTTCTACAAGAAAGCCTCCTTCAGAAGATTCCAAGTATTGATCTTTCTAGCGGGCAAGTTGATATACCAGTAGAATGCCTCCTCCCTAAGAGAGTAGGGAAAGAGTCTATAGGCCACATCCTCATATATAATCTGCATAGTCTTCAAATAAATTTTGAAAATCCTTACATGTTCCTCTATAGTCCTCTATGGGTCTCGGGCATTGAATTTCATGCAAAATCTTTCAACATTATTTGGCATATCGTGGTAGAAATCGAAGGCCAAAGGGAATAAGTTATTCCCCAGCCACACCATGGGAGGAGGTGGTGGAGGTAGCTATGCCATACAAAATAGGAACTGTAATGGGACAGTGGAAGGGTTTGATACTGTGTTTGGCTGAAAGGAAACATTCAACCCAGAGGGAGTGGCAACCTGGAAGGTTGTTTGGACCAGATGAGTGGAAGGCGGTACATCTAATGATAATGGAGAAGCTGAAGGTGGAAGAGAAATGAGCTGGTCTAGTGAATTGGAGATGGATGGTTCCCTTTGTTTAGCTCTTTTAGCTTGGACAGGGGGCTATAATTCCTGGAATTCTCCTTTATTCGGTGTATAACTCAAGACTCGATGGAACCTCTCAGGGGAGAAGGACCCAATTCGATCCAACTTTGTCTCCAAAATGTCCTCCCTCTAGCACCAGTTTTTTTTATGGTGTTTTAATGCATTTCTCAACATAGGAAACACATAGGTGCATTGCCTCTCTTGAAAGAAAATCTTCCATAGTCAAATTGCATAACACTATCCCAAGGTCTCTCGGATGTCAGATCATGATGATGATTGGAATATATCAATTGATGTATGATGTGATTTTCTAGAATCACAAGGCAGTCTTACATGAGTCAAAGCTGAAGGAGAATCGGATCTACAAACAAAGTTCTTTGGATAGGAAATTATTGCACTTTTGTTGTAGGTTCAAACAATAGTCTTGAATTCCATCTTATTATTGAATTTGGCTTTACAATATGCAATGAACCTTAGCATAGGTTATCACCTGAAAAAAAGGAAAAGGGTAGGGAAGAGAGAAGGTTCCTGGACCTACAACTATCGATGAACAGTGATCATGGAGGTTCCTTTTGTGGACAGTTTCCTTAAAATAGAATTTCACTTAACCATAAATTTCACAATGCCATGAAATCTACGTTATCTTCTAAGGACTACAGATATTTCATCATTCATTCGCCATACAAACGTGAATAAATATGAAGTTTAAAGAGCAGCTATAAAATCATGGTCTAGACTAACTTTGCACAGTCACTTACTAGTAGCAAATGACTAAAAGTATGGATAATAAAAGCATAGACACAACATGAATCTTCACAACCAAAGACAACATTAATAAATCTACCAAGGACAACTAAAAGGAAACTAAGAACAACAAAATAACTTAAACTAGAATCTTAACTTATTTGAGAAGAATCATGAAACATGTCAAGAAATCCAAAATACACCTAAAGAACTATATTTCTATTGCAATTTGTGCAACATGTCTTTACAACAACTCAACTCTCCTAAAATGAGAAGAGGATACCCCTATTTATATTTTCCAAAAAGAGAAATGAGTGGCCAAGATTCAATTATATTGTGTCGCCAAGATTCACTTTACAATAGGGTTTCACCTACCCCCAACTATATTACATTTTAAAAAAATCCTTTGTCTTTTCCCTATTTTGTCTTATAGTGGCAGCACTATAGCATTTTGTCTTTTTTTTGATTTCTCTTTGTTGCATCTATTCTTTCAAAAATTCTTCATCAATGAAAAGGTTGCCTTCATGTTTCTTCAAATCCACATACTTCATGGATCTCAAGATCATTGTCCAGAGCATGTCAACCTCAATGATGTTAGATCTTAACACTTGGTAACTCAATTCCTTGGAATTTTTAATGGGATTTTACTAGTCTTCATCATACTTGGCAGCGTTGTCCTTGAAAATCTCAGACTAGGCAATGGCTTGAGCAGCATAGCTCATAAAATTTGTGGTGACTTCAGCTGACATTTCCTTCTCCATCCATCTTTGGAAGTGTGGCTTTATGCTTTCTGGATTGATCTTAACAATAGGTATCTCATACCCTATTATCAGCTTGAGATATTTAGCACAATCTCCTATGGTCTCTATGGCCCATTCAATATCCAGAATTACTCATTCTAGGATCTATTCAAGCCTCCCCTTTCGGTGATCGAAGTCCTACTTCCATACATCCACCAACCAATGGTCATCATCCTTGAAGGCAAGGTCCTTTTCCCATACCTCACTTGGCAGTGCGAGGATAGCCTCAATTTTTGGGTACGCAACCTTATACTTCTTTGGGAATTCCTTGCAGATTCATCTCATTCCTTCAAGAGATGTTTGTACCTCCAGGAACTTGTTTGTTTTTTGGACAACCAAATTGATGCTCGTATTCCCAATGTATAAGACCTGCTAGAACCAATTTTTTCTGGTCTTCTCCAAGTTCCTTCTTCTTTCCAACTTGTTGATCTTTTCCTGGGACAACAACTGCGGCGGGGCCGATGATTTGGTAGGATGTTCATCCAGAGATGACCATTATTGAGTGTAGGCCATTAGATCAGCCACCTATGCTTTGAGCTCTTCCTTTGAAACCTTATCCTATTGGATAAGGTGCACCACTTTGGTGAATGATTCCCAAAGGTGGTTGAACTTTGTTCCCTAGTGGCTACTCCAAAATCAATGGTGGAGATGTTATAGCTTATTCCTTGTTCTCTAACCACTGGTTTAGCTATTTGCACTGCCTTGGATCCAGAGGCATCCATCATTACCTTTGATATGATTGTTGGCTTCTTCTCCTTCTTAGTACTAATCTGAGCTCTAGCAAATATTGCCTCCAGCCTTGCTTTCAGATCCTTTAGGGTGGGAGTTCTCTTTTCGAGCTGCCTTTCTAGCCATTCAGGCATCAAGGGTCCTTCCTTGGGTGATTCATGTTGATCTTTGTTGTCCTCCATCCTAAGTTCAATGGCTTTAATATTAAGGGCCTCCTATTTAGCTCTTGCATCTTCCTTCTCCTCATCGGAATCTTGCACAAGCATTATACATTTGGTAGGAGATTTGGTGAGCAGTTGCCTGTCAAAGCGGTCTTCCTTTTTAGGACCCTCTTCTTCTTCATCTTGGTCATGCCCACCTTCCTCTGGTTTATCCTTTTTTTAATCTTCATGGAAAGACGCTTCTTCATCATGCTCCATGATTTGACCATGTCCTTCTACAAGAGACCTACTGCCTTCAGTCTCTGGAGCAACAATTCTTTCAATTGTAGGTTGTTCTTCAACCTCTTTGTCCCTGATCTATTTGAGCTGCTTGTTCCACTCCATGTTGAGCTCTGGATCAGTTGTTTCTTAGATTACGTTTGTTCCTTGATCCTCACTATCCTCATTGGAAGATTCATAGGCCACCTCATTGATCACCAGATGTTCATATATAGGGTGCTTATGATATACAAACTCCTCATCTTCCAGCCTCTCGGCTGCCTCCAATTGTCATCACTCAAGCTCATATGAGATTTGTATTTTTTCCTCCATTCTAGGTGGTTCTATAGGAGGAGGGAGATCTGGGGCCTTAACCATTACCTAGGTGATTGTAGCTTGCACCATTGGATTTGCAATCATTCCCAAAAGTTTGGATGACACATTTTGCATATACTTAACAAAAGACTCTAGGAGAGTGAGGGTAGGAATTGCAACATCAGATGAAGTGGGTAAGAGAAGGAGACATGGAGGATGATGAGATTGGTGAGGTTGTGGCAGAGGATGAATCCACCAATATGAATTGCATGATCGGGGAAGTGGAAGCAAGGTGGTCATAAATGTCCACCTTGGGCAGAAAGGAAGTAGCTATTGCAAGTGAAGTGGGTGGAATGGTGGCAATAGCGGCAGTAGTTTCAGTAGGAGATGAAGCAGGTGGAGAATTTGGTGGGTCTATCTCCATCTCCTTGCCCTCATGGAGTGGATCTTTAGGTATCATAGGCATCTCCATGACACTTCCCATTCTTCCATGTTTCTTAGGAGACTCGCCCTTCGAGACCTTTCTCGCATACACCTTCGGGTTAGGATGCTTCTCATCAACCTCCTTTCTCTTTCTCGACATGATAGATCAAGAGGATTTGGAGATTTCTCCATTTATAGCGACAGTCGTCCCACCATCAAAACTAATTGACTCATTTTTGAGCCCCTTGAATGTCCAAGCAGCTCCTTGTTGCTTCAGTCGAGCAATCTTCCCATCAATCCATGTCTTTGTTTGAGCCTCAATGAGCTTGGTGAGAATTTTGAGGTCATCAACCTCTTGCTCATCCCAATCAATTGAAGGTAGTGGAAGATTTGTAATGGCACTATACCTTGTGTCGATCATTGTGTTCTCATCTTCTTCAAGCTAATCTGGTATTGGACACAAGTTCACCCTTTTCATGAAGTACATTGTCATACGCATATAATGTCGTATCTGCACTTCAAAGTAATCCTTGATTTTTTTCCAAAATTTCTCAATGTGATGGAGGTGGGCATACTCTGGCCCAAGTACCTTTCTAATATGACCATATGGGTCCATCTGTGGCCTTCCTATATGTTGTCTGAAGTGGTATTCAGACAACTGCTTCTCTAAGTTTCCTGCACATTGGGAAGTATCAATTTGATACAGCCCCTAGCTAGGTCTAAGGGGATAGAGGGTCCCTGCCAGATGTTTACTACTCAGGATGTGGTGTATATGACGTAGCTACAAAGTTAGCTCTAGTAGAATAATCTAGTCATTAGGGTATTGGGGCAACTTATTCGACCTTTCTTTGAATCCTTGGGTGCAAATGTAGGTGAACTTGAGGAATTATATGAATAGGAAGGAATAGTGCTTGAGAAGGGCCCTAGCACTATGAGAGAATCTTCTCTCAAAATCATCCCCAAGAGACCGAATGATGTAGGTGGTAAACACATCATTTACCCTACAATAGTCCTTAAAAATTTTGTACTATAGCTGTAGGTATTTTTCATAGTGTTTGAGCACTATTCCTGGTGCCTCATTGGCCATTGCAGTCAATCCATTATAATTCCATCAATTGGCAAGCGAATAGACTAGGTAGGATTTCATGAAGAATTTGGAGGTCTTCCTCACATTGACGAATTGCTCATGAAAGAAATTGTTGATTATTTCCCCAATAGAATGCAGTGTCATCCCCATAGAGAATTTATTCAAAAAAGTAAAAAATCCATTCCTGGAAGAAAGCCACAGTAGGAAGGTCAATTACTCTTCTCATTAGGATGACCAATTCATGATAGTCTTCAAAGAAGTCACTGCAGTAGATCTCTTGAGTGAATTTTCCAGCACTTGCCCACCTATCTTTCAACCAATATTGGTTGATGAGTTTCTTATATTTTATAGGATCTTGATCCCATATTGCTTTGCATTCCTCCATGGTTGGGGCCTCTATGCTTTTGAAGGTGGGGATGTGGAAGGTTTGAGTTATCCTGAGAGGGGACATGTCAACTAGGACGTTTCCATCTCTGTCCACAATGGTTCTTGTTTTAGGTTGGTATGCCTCCCAACATTCCATTACCAGCTCTAGGGCCACCAAGGCAGGTGGGAAACTAGAAGCTTTGTTAAGTCTGCTGCTTGTGATTAAATTTGCATTGTCTGTCTTCAGGTCAATCTTGACCCTTCATGTGAATTCATCAATATCGACTTGCCCGATATTGGTATCTGTGATGTTGTTCCAACTAGTTCTAACCCTGGATTACAAGGGTGCCCCTTGGAATTGATATTTCACTTGGTCCTTAACTTCTTTACCTCGAGGGGCCTTGGTAGTTCTTTTCCTTTGTCCTTGGCCATCCCAAAGGCCTCTGCATTCGATTCCATAAATCTTGCACAGAGAGACGAGAGTTAGCAACATTAACATAAGAATGCGGCCTCGAAAAAATCCCTTCAAATCAAGGTTAGATCCACAACATTTATCCAATAAAAGGCCTAACACTTGATAATAATACCATTGGAAGTCAAATAGGTGACCCAAGCCTAAAGGGTCAGACTTCCTCTAGCAGAGTCTCATTTGAAAGGGCAAATGAGGCAAGGCATTCCCAATGAATTTTCTTGATCTTGGATTTGTTCAACAAAGGGTAGGTGTGAAGGAAGGTCCATTTTTGATTTGGAAGCCGCTTGAGCCATCATTCTTGCATTCGGCCTTCAGTTGCAAGAAAGTCATCCAAGGTTGGTTGTTTAAAACAACACAAGGAAAACAAGATTCTAGGAGTGGGGTTTTGGAGTTTGGGTTGCTGGGGTTGGGAAGCTGCTACGAGATAGCTTTACAAAATAGCGAAATGCGAACAAAATTCTAGGGATGAAAGTCTAAAAGGTTATACCCAAGGAAAATTAAGAGTTGGCGAGAAACATAGTGGTGAATGGATGTTCAAGGTCTGGTGTCTTCAAAGGAGGACAGGCTTGGCCGTTCGAGATGACGAAAGTGACATGGAATCCTGGAGATGGAATTCTGGAGGTCGAGGTCTGGGTGAGGTTTAGACATTTAAGTTTCCTTGTTTAAATTTTGCAAAGCGGAGGGGCAACCGGAGCTTGGGAGTCGGAAAGACATGCGATGGCAATCATTTGAAATGGTGAAATAGGGACAATGGTGTGGGGATGGAAGTCTGGGTGCCAGGGCCCAAGGATAGCCCTACAGTTCGGTTTTTGTTGTAGTTTGTAACAGACTTCATGCGCTCGAGGTCCAAGGTCTGGAAGGATGTCGGAGGAAAGTCATTCGGAACGGCAGAAGCACAACAAAAACTCGAGAGGGGAAGTCCAGAGGCTGGGACCCGAGGAAAGTTTGATTGCCTATTATTTTCTCTAAGTTTTAATTTTTCGTGTGCAGCCACGGAGAGGTCTGGGCCCGAAGGAGGTGGTCGCTTATTCTAGAGAACAGTGACGGGGAGATTAAAGTCGGTTTTGATTTTTTGCCTACAATCTCATAATTTTTTAATCTTCTAATTTGTGGGTTTTGGCAAGTGGCACTATCTTACTAGTTTTCAAATAATTTTAAGCTGAAGGGTAGGCAGGTGATGAACCTACCTTAAATCCCTGAAGAATTTTGATGTTGAATTTGTGAGGAATGGTGAAGTTGGATCTCAGGCGCGAAGGTAGAGGATGCTGGGGTCAGAGAGCTCTTCGAATTCCTTCCTGTCATGTGAAAATGATAGGTCAGAACTTGTTTAAATATCCCCCAACATCATTAATACATCATTAAATTATCAGTACGATGGCAGGTTAGGTAGGTGGGCTCAAATTTTCTGAGTAGCGATGGGAAGTCTAGGGTTTTGCAGCCAGAAAGATGTCCAGCGGTAGCCTCTCTAAACATTCTGCAAGGTGAAACCCAAATGGCGAATAGGAACCCAAGGTCCAGGAATTGGAAAGAAAAATCTTGATGGTCATTCGAAATGGTGAGGCAAAGATGGTGGTCCAAGGACAAAAGTCCGAAAGCTGGGGTCTGAGGGCCAAAAAGACACGAGAGGAAAGGTGCTAATATTACAAGCAATTCAGATGGTCTAGGAAAGCACATGGGTCTGGAGTCCAAGAGGATGTCAGACACAGGTCATCAATAATGGCAAAGCCAAAATGAAAACCCGCAAAGGGAAACCTGGGATGGTCAACCTGAGGGTTTGGGCCCAAAAGGTGTGGTGGATGCCTAAAAGGCAATCTGATAGAGAATACCCAAAAGGGTTTTGGACTTAGCATTTTTCTAGGGGCCAAAATTAGGTCAACCCTAAAATGGGACTTTTGAGAACATGTTGACCATTAAGGATGTCAAAATGGTGCATGCAAAACGAGGTGAATAAAAAGGACCCAAAAAGAAAAAAGGGAAAGAGAGGGTTCCCATTTCGAATGGGGAGTGTGTGCAAGAGGCACAACATTGCTCAATTGCAAGATTCTTCTCATGAGTGTCTTACTTTGTTCCCTCAACAACAAGCAACTGAGCAATACCACAATAATTCTAATCATGTGGATGTTCACATACCTCACACCATGGTCTATCATGTGCCATATTTATTGAGTTCTTTTGCAAGGGGTCTAGTGTATGCTGATCATTTTTAGGATTTTGGCCAAGAAAGACTAGTTTCCATCTTTCCAATTTTTGTTATAAGGATAATTTTGCAACTTGGGCGGCCTATCATTCGTATTATACTCTTTATTTTCATTTCCTATACCCTTGTCTTGCTTGGCAATAGTGTACTTTATGTCTTTCAAAGTGCAGAAAACTTTATCCCATTTTTCATCATTTGTAGGCTTTGCAGGTGAGACCTTCTCAATCTTATCCTTAGGATTTTTTAAAAGTGTGGGTTCTTCTCTCCTACCATATTTCTCGAAAGCTCTCCTATTACTCTCAATATTTATATCCATTGTAAATTCATCCCCCATAGTCTGAGGGTCTTTATCTTTGAGGAGATATGCCATTTTTAGCATCAAAAGCATTGAAATGTGTAGTTAGACAAACATTTTCATCGAGCCTCAAAACCTAGAAAAAATTATACATTGTCTTTTGGAATCTTAGATTGAACTCTATCACAAGCTCATTTAATGATTTCTTCATGTTATTAAACTCATTCAGCATGAAACTAGCATTTTTTTATCATCTTATTGTTCCTTGAAACACTTCTCAAATTCATCCTATGAACCAATAATAGAATTATGAACCAATAATAGAATTAGGTAAACCTCTATACCAATCCCTTGCATCTATACTAGGGATTGTATAAACAATTTTGTTACAACATCTTCATGCTCTACCTAATAATCATTTAGCATATCCATAAAATCTTAGAACTATTCCTCTATTGTCACAACATTGTTGCTAGCAAACTTACCCATCTTTTCTCTTAGATCATCAGGGATGGGGTTTAGATAACTAGGAATACCATCAAATAATAATTTCATATACCTTTCTAACTGTATAGGTCTTCATTGGAATAATCCTCCAGTCTTTTGAGAATCAACACCAAGTCCTAAATTTTGGACCCTAGGACTATCCTGATTTGGATTTACAAACCTAGTTGCATGAACCTTTAGGCTAGAGTTGTTTGTGGTAAGATCTAGGTTGGTTTTAGGACCATTTTTCAAGGCATATTGGTGATTTGATGAGGTTTTAGCTTGTGTAGCTTGATCAATATTTGACATCTTTAGGAAACTTATTTTCCTCTCCATTTCTGCATTTGCAGCCTCAATCCCTATCCTCTCCAACTCTTTTGCAAGAGCCTCACCTTCCCTCCTGACCTTTTCTAAGGGATTTTTAGCTTGTAATGATACATATGGCAAGGGATATCATTTAGGATGGTGGTAAGTTACCTTTTCACTTATTTTAATTTCCTCAACCATTTGTTTTCCCTTGTCTAAGACATGTTAATGGTTTGGATTACTTGGTTGAGGCTTAAAAGGGTTTGAGGGTTTTGGGTCAGCAAGTTTTGATTGGGCATCAAATTGACCTCCATGACCTACTTTAGACATAGGATTTATCTCTATATCGACAATTTCATGTAAAAAAGGGCCCTCAACATCCGACTTAGGTTTTTCTTGGTTCAGGAGTTTCATTATTTCCAACTATCTAATCAACCTATCCCTTTCAATCACAACATTAATTAATTTTGTTTCCCTCTCTTTTTCTTTTTTAAGCCCGAACTCAGCTTGTTTTTGGATTTCCCACCTTAAGGAACTAATGTCTCCAAAAAATTCATCAGGATCAAGAAAATTCATATCAAAACTCAATGTATCACTTAGATCTATTAGATTGACCTCTTCAAGTACATGTTCAAACAATAAAGGTGTTCCATCATCCTTAGTAGGAGGAGGCACATCACTGGTGCTTTCTCTGTGATGACTTTGACTTCTACTCCTACCTCTTTTCTTTTAAGCATATTGGAAACTAACAAGCCCTTTATTATGACATGTTACATCCTCTTGAACTAGCGTATTAAATAGTGTATCAAAAAATCCACAACTATCTGATTCTAAATTTCTAGATAGCTCTTCAAAAGTTTCAGGGATAGGGTGTAAAGGCTTATTTGTACCTAGATGTACAGGATTCAGTGACACGCTAGCAGCATTTTTAGATTTTGGTCTATTTTTTATCCAGTCCTTCTTCTTCATTTTAGAAAGTTCACTCTCCAATTTATGTTCTAGATGATTCTTCATGAATGACATGGTGTTCTTCATTCAGTGTATTTTTCCAAAAGATCTTTCAACTTATATTAAATCTTCAAAAAATAAGATGCACACTGGTGCAAAGACTTTATTGTTGCCACCCAATTATCTTGGGAACACCAAATATACAGACATTTGGTGTAATTCAAAAGATAATCGAAGCTTTGTACCAACAACATACAAAAATATTTCACTAAATAACACAAAATACTTTGCAAAACAGAAGATATGGACAAATCTCATACAAAACCATAGGCTGAACCTTCAAATCACATTAAAACTTTTGAAAACTCTATGCAAAATGGACAACTGACACACTGACAAGAAATATTGAAATTAGCATTCCCTAGTAGAGTCACCATTTTGTTGGTTTTTTTTTAACTGTAACTAGGTTGGTCATCTATTCTACCTATGGAATTTACAATTCAAATTAAGGGTAGCTCAAAGGACCTAGACAAACTAATGAGGAATTTAAAAAAGCTCCTACACTTTGGGCTCTGCAAGACCTAGGAGGGTTATCCCTTAATGTGTTTACAAACTCTACACTAGTATCATAAACAACATTAACAATAATACATAGTCTCATTTAATATCTCAACATAGTAGGATAATATCCAATATAATTGGTTTTTCATCAATAATATCAACTACCTAGAGCATGAGATAACTACAAAAAACTTTTAGAGTATCAGATAGTCATTGATTTTCAATTTTTAGCAAGCTCTAGGTAAAAACAAACAAATACAAAACCATACAAATGAGTATAACTCATATCAGTGCCATATATCCATTGGAGTCAAATTCATAAACATCTAAGGGCTTATGACATATTTTAACACATACAATATAATATCCTCGATAACGTTGCTTTACAATCTTATCAATATATATTCTAACCCAATACTACTTATCAAATCCTTATATAGAGCATATCCACCTGCAATCCCATTCAAGAATTTTAATTAATTCTTTGAATTAAAGCTAAAACAAGAATCATACACACCACAACAGTGAGATGAAAGAAACAACCCTTGATCATTCTATTCAAATTTAGATATGCTTATACAATGGAGAGACATGAGCTCAAATTAATCATTTTAATTCAGATGTCATTACTATCACAAAACAATAAAATCTCCATGATTTCAAGACCTACAACAAAACAACTCAAAACCTAAATTTTACATTCTTTAAAAACCATCAAACTTTACAATTTTCTCTGCAATTTCACCTAGAATTGACCCAAAAATATCTAACTTCCTAACCTGTTCTTTTGGCCTTGAAATCCTTCTTATAGGTAATGAAGGAGAAACAAAGCATTGGGCCAGAAAATACATGTGTCACCATTCACTTGGACCGCCTTGTGACACTTCAAAAATTTGGTGAAAACAACAATCCCAAGAAGAATCTTCCTATCCATGCTCGATCGCTGAGAAAGGTTGACATGGCAAAAAAACCTCAAGGACTTCATGCCAAGACTATCACCAAAAGAAAATCTGGAAACCATTGTAGCTACAACAATTGATTTATTAACCTTTAGCAGCCTATTCTATTTCATTCTTCCTTGTTTAAATATACATCTACCCACCTTTGGTATTCGTCATCAGCTGGCCAATCCAAATTGACTACCTCATTCACCTTAACACTATAAGGTGTGCATTTAACTGCCACCTGATTTGATTCTCTTTCAAAAGATTCCAAAAATTAATTGGTATAATAATCTTGTCCATACAGCTCGCCAACAATTCATAATCTGAGTCATCACAAATTAATTTAATTTGCACATTGATGACTTCATTTGCTCAATCCTGCCACTATTGGAATGACCTAATGTTCCCCTGCTCATCAATTATGTCAGGTAACAATGTGTCACTCCAATCATGAAATTTCTTCACCAACTCCTTGATCTTCCTACTCAAGTCATCTGGTAAGGCCTGAAAACCTTGCAATGACTTAACTAACACTTGATTAGGCCTTAATGATTGGGGTCTATTATTTGTATCAAACCTTGAGGCTTTATACATTTTGTCGAAATCACTGGCCCTAGGGATCCATTTTTCAATTAATGGTATTACTAACTCCTGATCCCTATTAATATTTTTTATTGCATCAAATAATAAAGAATATAAAGAATACATAGATTTCAATATTTCATCAAATTTCTCATTTAAATTTCTCAAAACTGTATTAACTACCTCCCCCTGCTTCAAAATTTCTCCCTCCTCACTTACCTTCAAGGAATCCTATAACTCTACAATTTTTCGCATCAGTTGCTTCTTTGTAGGATCAATAGAGAATTATATTTCTTCATCTGTTTTCTCTAAATTAGGGTTGAGGGAAATAATATGGTTAGGACACCCTTGTGTAGAAACAATAGGAGAAGCAAGGGGCACTGATCTTGATGTGGAAGGTAATGCTCTAATTTTTGGAGCACTTGATGTCTCCCTAATTTCCTTGCACTTTAGCCTGTCCACCTTAGTCTGCAATTCAACATTTCTTTGTGTCACCTTTCTATACTCTTCAATTATGAAATTATACTTCTCCATTAGGATTTTCTTTTCAACCTGTTCTCTTTTAGCAGTCTTTTGGGCCAATTTGGCCACATTCACTATTAGATTAGTGGCCTCTATGGTTGAGGTATTTCAGGCTCTTTTTATTATCAACCCTACTCTAAGGTTTGGGTTAATATTAGTCACATTGGTATTTATCCCTTGAGGGTCCAAGGCCCAAATTGTGAATGTCTCATATTCTTCACTTAAGGCATAATCTTGCAATGCTGCCTTAACCTCTTCCTCAGAATCCTGCAAGGGATGCTTGGACTTTAGAATAGCATTAAAAAGTACTGCATCAACTATGTCCCACTTAGGAAAAATCAATACACCAGCTTGAGTTACTAATTTTCTCCCCTCCTTAGGGGTGATGCTCTTGAATTCTTCCATCAATTTAGCTTTTACCTCATCATCGTTCTTCCGGTTTGACCTGTCAGGTCTCAATTCTCTTCTCTTCTTGCACTTGTCCTGATACTCCTCTAGTTTCATTCTCCATACTAATTGCAAGAAAATTAGAGTCTTGAAAAATGCATGATCATCCAAAAAGGCCTTACATGCCTCCATCCTAGCATCTTGTACACACTCCCCTTTCATATCTAAATCAGAAAAAACCAATTCAGCTGGCCTAGGAGGAGAAGGACCCATCTGCATGTCCTAGTTAGTGACAAAAATTTGACCCACCAAGTCCTCCTATGATTTCTCAATCCTTTGCCTCTTAGGGCTTGGCTCTGATGGTAGTGGTGAGGGACTATTTTCGGGTGATGATTCCAAATAAATAATCTTGATTTCCCTAGGTTTTTTGAGCTTTGGACTTGGTTGTGTAGGGAATTTTATTATTTTTTTTCCTTTTCTATTCTCTTCTTCCTCATCACCGCTATCATTTATTTTCCTTATGTAGATAGGCCAGTTATTTGTAGGTTGGTAGGTTGGCCTCTCTTCCAATGGCCTGACATCTTGCCCCTATATGCCCATATTCAACTCCGGGTTTATTTTCTTGGTCATCAAAGTGCCCATGATTTCTTTTAAGTTGTCCCTCAAAAAATTATTTTTCTTATGATATGGACTAAAATCCATCAATGGATCATATTTAGTATCCATTTTGTGCACAATATCCAATAGCTTGTCATAAGCTATCCATTTATTCTTGTTCAACTCTTGCCTACTTAAATCAAACTCATTTCTTATCAGATCTTCAAGAAATTTGAACTCATGCACAAACTTACCACATTTTATCCTCTGTCTGAAAATGTTGAAGAAGCCCTCGGGATCATGCTAGTGCTTGGGACCACACCTCAAATGGTATTCTTCAAATAATTTTCCAAAATGTTCCCAACCTCCTTTCGAAAGGGCAAAATCTAACACCACAATATAATCTGGGAAAAAAATTCCCTTACCTTTCCTAGTAAGGTTGTTCTCATGGATACAGCCAATCTACCACATATATTCTCTAAATACAACTCTTGGTGGCACATTTTATGGAAATATATAAGGGGTTCCTTGAAAACCATACACCCTCAAGATAGTGCTAAGTGGGAATAGAATAATATCACCCTAGTTGTGGAAAACCTTCAACTCTAGCTTCCTCATCTTTGGTTTGAGGAAGTCATGCAACTCCTCAGGAATTCTAGGCACATTCACCATCAGCCTGGATCTCAATCTAGAAGAAAACCAATTGTCGAACTGGACATAACTAACATTCTCCCTATTACATGAAATATCTACAGTCCATTCCTGCACTAGCAACCTTTCTCCATTAACCGACTACCTTAACTCCATATTCTCAGAGAAGAAATTAGAATTGTTATACAATAACATATACATTGACATGAAATACCAAAACAATGGATTGTTTGCATCATTTAGTTGCAACCTCAACAACCCCTCATGCATCTTTTCGACCAAAAAGGAAGAAAAATCACAAATCACTGAGACATTAGGGTGTTGTATTTGCACCCCCATGAACATGTAAGCAATAAGCATCATAGTGTTGGGATTAAAACCCAAAATGAACAATGAGTAAAAGGTGGCCAAAAAATGATTTTCAAAATAGTTTAGTCTGAAAGGTTCTTGGTCATTGTGGCTTATAGAACCTTGAACCTCTTGCCCTAGCCAGATGAGGTGGGAGAAACTTAACTCTGAAAAGTGACTTCATTCTCCCATAATCCACCTTCATCTCCTCAAGATCAATTATGACCAAAAACATACGGGGCTCACTTAGATCAAAAACTTGTTGAAATTCCTCTTTGTTAATACTCAGCATAACCCTTCCATCATTATCTCTAATCACTCGTGTGATAGAGTCATATCGTGCACCCACTGCCCTAAGAAAATCCACATGATGGAATAAATTTGGTACCACCAGATTCCCCATATCATACATCCACCCATTCGAAAAGGGGTGGGGAAAATTCCTCTATCCAAACCATAATCTGAACATTTATAAACCTGTAAGAGGAACCCTAGCATCGACAATGTTGGAACAGTTATACACTAGTCCCTCCCCTAAGGTTTTTCCTCACATCAAGATCAACCCCTTCCTCCTATCATTCATTTACAAGGGCAATTGATCCTAGAAATCATCATATAGGTTTCTACTTAAATAATCAACCTGGCCATAATGTTGCTTTGATGGTGACATCTTTGGTAAAGTAGGGTTTCTTTGCTGGTTCAAACCTCAAACAAACTAGGGCTAAACAAAATACAAAATTACAGAAAAGAACCTTGCAATTTCCCATAGTTCAATTAGCCTATAGCCCCTTCAATTATCAACAAGCCTTCTGACACATATACAATAATTTTTTCCCCAAATTCAAAATCAAAATGACTACGAGATACAAAAATCAAGTCACGGATTTGTGTTTGTAGAAACCCAAATCTTTGTTGTAACAACTCATAACTTCATCCTTGACTCCGTGAATGCTCCACAAAGATGTTTGTATTCCTTGTGATGCAATAGGGTAGGAAAATGGCCATTTCAATTTGATCAAATCAAGCCAGTAGACGTCTTGTTCGCCATTAAAGCTCACTTGCATGCCGCGCCAATGACTCCAATCGCATTTGATGTAGATTTAAATATTAGTCATCAATCCTTCACTTTTTTCAGATCATTGAATGACTGTCTTAAAAAAAATTTGACATAATCTCCACCATGTTGATAAGGGCCCACCATACTATGCGTTTCCAAGGAAATCCATGTGGTTCTTTCCCATGGTATCATGATCAATAAAGATCTCGCAAATTTTGATTAGGCGATGGCAGGCAACTGTTGATGCCAACCATCGACAATCTTGTTCATTCAAAGAAATCGCTAGCATTGTAATTAACCATCGAGCATCTTTCCCACCAAGATTACAAAATATCCATTGATTTGAATCACATGCATCTCATAATCACTTTAGTAACTCACTCCATAATGTATTAAAACATTTCCATCATCTCTTTCGGCTTCACCAGATGAGACATGTGGTGCTCTCTCATGATGTTGCAATCAGTTGAGACCCAGTGGTGGGGTCATCACGGGATGGCAGGGAAGGGCTGAGATCAAATGGTGGTTGATCTATGGTCATGCACTTTTTTCCCCTGCAAAATATAAAACATTTATTAAAAGGTTCGAGGGGACATCACTAGGCCGATGAAAAACAATGACTCAGGTTGTTTTTAAACATAAGAGCACGAGGCCAACCTAAACTTAGGAACTAATAAATTAAAGTGAAGGAAATAAAACAATAAATCAAAAGGGGTTTTTCTTAGATGAAGCGATGGGGCATTAGTTGTTTTAAAAACCTCCTTGAAAAGTAATGGCTAAATAGATCCCACCCAAGGCATAAGATAAAACACTAGGATTTTACATGAAACAAAGGTAAAACCAAACCTTAGGCATTTCCAAAATACCACAAATGACCATAAACATAAGGCAAGATAAAATGGAACACAAAGAGAAAAATCTGAAGTTCCATCACCATCTATCATAATCAAATGAGTATAACTGTCTGCCACACCCAACACATGGCAGAAAAAAATGTCAAATAGAGTATCAAATATGCATCATAACATAGCCAAAAAATCAAACTGAAGCAAACACACACACACCAAATTAGTAACAAAGTATCATAACGTGAGAGGCATTACATTCTTTGTCAAGGCAATCCAAATATTTGTGTCACATCAATTTGCACCATTTGGTTTCAGGATTTGAGTAGATCTTCCAAAATAATGTAGCACCTAGAGCCTTGTTTTGAAGGAAAGAATTTCTCAATCTAGCCCCACCTTGGAATTTAGGCTCACATATGGTGTCCCATGCTACAAGTGGAAATTTCTTAATTGTACTCTTGTTTTCTGACCACAAGAAATCTTTTAGAACTTTTTGTAGAACCTGTCCCTTACCTTTTAGAATACTCAAAACATACATTAGGTAAATTGGAAGAGAGCATAGTATTGATTTCAACATGATCAATTTACCTAAGAATGTAAGCAATTTTTATTTCCAAAGAGATATTCTATTTTTTATGGAGGAGATTAGGTTTTCCCAAAATTCATGTTTTTCTTTACCAGTAAAGAAGGGAATTCCTAAGTATTTGCATGGTAAAGAGCCACATTGAAAACCCCAAAATTTTAATAGTTCTTTTTTGATCAAGGGATCCACATTTAGGAAAAATATTTTGGATTTAGAAGGATTGAAAATTTGGCCAGAATGGGAACACTAATCAGAAATAATCTTTTTCATCGATTTTGCTTCTACCATAGAAGCTTGACCCATGAGAAGTGTTTCATCAACAAAAAGGGAGTGAGTAATTGGTTCCGGGAAAGAACTGATGGTGATACCTTTCCGAATTTTCTCTTTCCTTGTTGAAATAATTGATCTACTCAAGCCTTCTGCCATGAGGATAAAGAGAGAAGGGGACAAAGGGTCTCCTTGTCTCAATCCTTGAGAAGGTGCAAAAAAACCATCAGGGGATCCATTAATCATTACAGAGAATCTTGCCCCCAAGATACAAGAGAAGATCCATTTACACCAATCTTGTGAAAATCTAAATCTTCCTTATCACATGCTTTAGACATATCGAGTTTTAGTACTATTGCATAATATTTTTCTAATAATACTGAATGAAGAAATTCATGAGCCAAGATTTCTCCCTCAGGGGTTCCTCTCTGGGGAAAAAACCTCCCTGTTTTTCTAAGATGATTAAGGGAAGCACCTTAGATAGTCTAGAAGCTATTTCTTTAGTCAATATTTTGTAAATTGAATTACAAAGGGAAATTGGCCTAAAATCATTGAAGGAAGAAGGAGTAGAATTCTTTGGAATAAGATCAAGAAAGGTAGCATTGAAATCCTTAAGAACATTTCTATATCTCCTTGACTCCTCTAATTCTAAGATAATATCCAAGCCTATAATATCCCAAAAATTTTGAAAGAAGAGATTCTTGTAGCCATCTGGTTCCAGAGCCTTTTCAGCCTCCATGGACAAAAAAAACCTTTTTAATCTCTTCTAAAGAGAACTTAGACATCAACATTTTTTTATGGTCCTGAGCAATAAGGAGAGGAACGTTGTTCATTACTTCATTGTCCATAGAAGGATTATAGTCTACATTTGATGCTAGAATATTTTTTTAAAAGGAGACAGCCTCTTGTTTGAATTTGGTGTATTGTCAGAGGAAGAATTGATGGAGAAAATATTGTTTGATTGGAGGTGTAATTTTGTTGATGCATGAAAAAAGTTTGTTTTTTATCTCCCTCAACTAGCTAGGTTTCTCTTAATTTTTTCTGCTAGTAACATTCCTCTCGAGCAAAAATTTCTTCAATATCAGCTTTTAATTTTTTCTCTTGCTCATAAAGAGAGTTATCCATTCCATTGTGGATAACATTTTCATTAATTTTAGATAGGTCTAATTCAATTTTTGTTCTCTCATAAAATATATATATCTAAAATGCATGATGTTCCATTCTTTAATTTTACCCTTCAAAACTGTAGTTTCTTGCTTAGTTGGAACATTCTAATTCCCACGATATAAGGAAAATTTGACCACCAAATTCTTATTTGATCTATAAAGGTGTAATCGCTGAACCACATGGCTTCCAACTTGATAGGAGATCTATATTTCTCCCTCGTTTTGGAGAAGGAGAGAGAAATTAGAAAATGATCAGATCTTGGTATAGTGTGGATGATTGCATTAAAATCCCATGGGGCATTAAGCAAGTTTTCAGAGAAGTTTAATAAAAGATAAAATAAGAGTATCATTGTAATTAAGGATACTAAATTAAAAGTGGACCATTTCTTAAACTTACAATCAATTTAGTTTTTCTAATATTTTTCATCTTTAATAGCTAATCAATGAGTTCATATTCTATTAATTGATATATATATATATATATATATATATATATATATATATATATATATAAACATATTTAATAGTTGTGTTTGTCTGAGGGTCACATTAAGATCTATTAACATAACATATTATTATTATTCAAATATAAAAACACAAATAAATATAAATTAAGACATCATTCTTTACTTTATAAGTAGTTATTTTCATAGAATATGACATATGTATACTAATACACAAAAATAAATAAAACTACCCATCATTAATTACTAAAAACACAATAGTGATCAAAATCTAGCTCTATACGAGAGATAAATCAATCTAAGTCATTGCAGATAAAGATTAAAAAATAAAAAATTATAATATTAAAATACAAAATTATGTCTTTGTTATCACATTGAATAGTTCGAGTTTGTACATTTTATGCAACTAAACTATTTTTAATAAATAATATATATTTTCAACTTATCATATTTATTAATCCAATATCTACAAGTGATGCCTTCTATCCAAATCATGTGTAGTTAATGTAAAATCCTGCAAATCTCAAAGATTAGAGAAAAGCACAATGAAACAAGATTGCATAAAGTCAGCCAAATATATTAGGAAAACTAGGTCTACATATATAGGCATGAAGAAGGCACCTAGCCTCCATGAAATGAGGATGGGACTCCTCACTCATGGAGTGGTGGAAATTTTCATACCAAAAATGTAGGAAGAGGTTTCAAAACTAAGTCAACAAATCGTATGAGAAGGAGTCAATAGGATGCCTAAGTAGGCTTAAAGCTTAAGTGTATGCAAGTAATGTAATATATGCACTTACACCCCCCTTAAGCATAGCTTAGGTGGGCATAAAAGAAATGGGTCTTGGGTACTAGCCAAGTGAGGTACCCATGTACAATGTGTGTGTGTGAATATGTGAGCTAACTAAAAAGATAAACAAACACACCAATGTGACATTATATCAAAGGAAACTAATTTAAAGATAAAACAAACTCTAAAACAACTACTCCTTCAAAAATGTCCCACTATCCTCTATCTCCAAATGATTCTATGTAAGTTGTTGTCTCTCAGTTGGTGTAAGCAATAGCTTGAAAGAATGACAACTTAGAGAACGACATTATGCAACATGCATGTCTATTGCTAAATGATATAAGATGATTGAAACTAAGATATGAAACTAAAATTCTATGAAGGATAAAATGCTATGTTTAAGAATACAAGATGGCTAAATACTGGATAAAATAAAACTATAGTAATTACACTAAATTCACCAAATCTAGGATCCTTTTTAACTCACAAAGAAGATATATTTATAGAGTTTTGGAGGAAAAATTCTAGTTAGCAAAGATCAACGGTTGAAATCGAGCTTGTCAAGATGAATAGTGGGAGGTTTTGGAAGTTTAGAGAAAGATGGAAGGTGGAGAAAAAGAGGAAGATGTTTTTAACCCACAAAACCTTCTCCATTAAAAAATGAAGGAAATTTGTCATTTGTGCAATTCATTTATGAGGAGTTAGTTGGTAGTTGAGGATAAATCATTTAATTGAATAATTGATTTACTTAATTATATGTGACAAGGATTTTAGAAGCTTCCACAATTAAATAATTAATATTTAATTATGTATGAGATGAAAAAGGAAGTTAATTAAATATTTAAAGTATTTGATTAAATGTGAAGTGAAGAAATTGTTAAATTAAATATTTCTAATATTTAATTTAAATATGGAGTGGAAAATGAGTTTAGAAGAATATTCTATTATTTGAATTTAAAAATTCAAACTTAGAGTAACATGATAACATATATAAATAAATTATGAAATTTATTTAATTTAATTAAGAGGAAAATGGAAATAATTAAATAAACTCATTTATTTAATTAGATTAGAAGAATTACAAAAGTGAATGATATAAATAAATAATTAAATTTATTTATATGCAAATAACTTTAGAAGATTAATTAAATAATTCATATTTAATTAATTAATAGGATTTATTAAGTGTGACCATTTTCAGATGTATACATTTTGCCCCTCTTTGAAGTGATGTGTTTTATGCATTGCTTCAAAGAAAAATTTAGATAATGAAAATTTTACCCCTGACTTTGAAAAATTGACTGATGATGCTATATGCCCCCTCGGGAGATAAATCACATGGTTTGAAGATTTTGATTGTGATTCAAAGGTTTGAAATGATTTGAAGGATATTTGTCGATTTATCTCCTGAAATAGCACTCTGTGTGGTAAAAATAAAAATAACCCTACCTTATTTACCCCCTTTAAAGGTGGAAAATGGTAAAATTCATTGTCATTTGAACAGTTGCATTTGGTGAAATCGGAGCTTTGCGAGAGAAGAACTTGAGATGCCAATCCACTATGAGCACCAAAGATTTGAGTAGGCCCACAAACATCAGAGACTAGTTGTATATGGACCTTCGGTAAGATTGTACAAACCTTTATTGTCAATTTTTGATGATTTTTAAATGAATTTTTAAATATTTTTTATTTTTTGAATTTTGTTTTAGCGCATAGGAAATTGATTTAGCGCATGCGAGCCCTATTTTAGCACATAGACTAGGATAATTAGTGCATTCAAGATAGCACATAGATTGAACAGAGTGGCACATAGGAATGTTAGATTAGCGCATCAACCCATTTAGCGCATATAGGTTATAATTTAGCACATAGATGCAAGGCTCATGCATAGGATGCTCAATTAGCACATAGACTTAGGGCTTGTGCACATTTAATAAATTAGTGCATACATCTGATAGTCTAGTGCATTTACCTAATAGAGTAGCTCATTTGATGATTTAGCGCAATGATCCTTTGTTTTAGTGTATTCATGGATAAAATAACGCATATGCCGATTTAGTGCATTCAAAGTTTGTTTTAGCGCATCCATGAAATTTTGTTGTTTTGCAAGGTTTGCAAAACCATTGATGATTGCTTGATACTTGTTGCTATATTAAACAACTAATTTGATGAATTTTAGTAGCATCAAGGATAGATTGATGTGATTTTGATAAGGATCTAATAAATTTGTTCTCGCGTTTTGAAAACAAATAGTAGAATGATGTTGAATCTGATAAATTTTCTTTTCGAAATGAAAAAAAATAGTAAAGATGCTAATGTGAGCCGATTGGCTATTAAATTTGTCTTCATGTCTAATGAAAAAAAAATAATAATGATAGGTTGATATGTCGCTAACGTTCATTTAATTTTGATAATGCTGATAATTTTTCTTTCATGTTCAATGAAAAACAAATAGTAATGATGATATGATTTGCTTATGATATGATTGACATGATTGTTTGATTTCCTAATTTATTGATTTTTCTTTCTGATGATCTAATTGAATGTTGGATTGATTGTTATAGGAGGATTTCAAAATCATCTAGATCATGGAGAGATTTCCTCGTACTTGGGAGATGATTCCCAGATTGTCCCAACTAGAGATTGGTGTTATTGTTAGATGTGGTTTGGGTTCACTTCTAAGGATCCCATAGTATAGGGTCAAAAAGGCATTATTGACCACTTTAGCTGAGAGATGACACAATGAGCATAACACTTTTCACTTTACTATAGGAGAGATCAGAGTTACACCAAAGGACATGTACAAGATATTAGGTATCCCTATGGTTGGTGAGCTTGTGGTTTATGACCATAAGGAGATTGGTGGCACAAATTCTTTGCGTAGTGTTTTTTAGGATCCAAGCATTAGTGGGTACGAGGTTCCATGGAAGGAGATGGTCGAGGGTTATGCCCCTCTTCCCTTAGTTTTGGTTGGTTTTATTGGAGGTTTTCTATGTATTGACCGCAAGTCAAAGGGACTATCCATTGGTTGGTGTCGGATACTAGAGGACATGATCCTCCACCAAACTAGATATGCCTAGGGTTCTTGCATGCTTTCCCATCTATACCACAATCTTCATCAGGTGGTATATATAGATGGGAAGAGTATATCTTTTGGCGTTACACTTCTTTAGATTTGGGCATGGGACCACATCACCATCACCTGCCCCTTTGCATGGAGAGATCGTCTACTTGGTAGACCATACGTTTATGCATATATAGGTCCACTTTTCCAACCTAAGTTTGGCAAGTTAGAGTATTGGATGATATGGATATAATTATCTAGACACCATATGTTGACTATGAGGCATGGGACAATGATGATATTGAGTTACCATATTGTGGGATATCGAGATAATTGATTGGATGAACTCCATTCATTATCGAGTGATTTTTAGTTATGCAGGTCCTAAGATAGTATGGTAGGATTCAGATGATTCTATAGGGTGTTGCCTATTATGCTAGGCGGTGTGAGGATGCAGTAGAGTGCGGTCATTTTATCCCCTATGAGACAAATAGAGCAGAGTATCTCATCCTATAGCCTAATTTTTGGGATTATCATCTAGAGGTGACAGATGCTTAGATGACGGATGATTATGTAACATATTTTTATACTCATCCATTCCCTAGATTGACCAGTCCAGATGAGCCTGCCCCACTTTTCAATGGAGCAGCACTACAATAGACACAACGAATGCCTTAGGTATAGGCAAAGGCAAGGGTACAGGTAGGGGCACATGCAGAGCAGTTTGTTAGAGAAGGGGAGGATGTGGGTGGTGTAGTGATGGGTATTGATTAGGAGGAGGAGGAGCAGGATGACAGTGATGAGGATGATGATGATGATGGGGATGACGAAGGTGGTGGAGGGAGACTATTCTTTGATGTACCCTTCAAGACTCAGCCTCACACAATGAGATTAGTTGAGAAGGGAGTTGTTGCACCTCCACGGATCACTATCATGGCTCCTTCACAAGGTCATATTGATTAATTATAGGCATAGGTACAGGCTCTCTAGAGCTAGTTAGCATAGTCCCATGCCACTATTACATAGTCACAGACATAGATGGCCTAACCACCACCACCTCTAGACCCACAAATTGCTCAGCTTATAGTAGAGATGGACAATTTCAAATAGTGGTGTATACAGGCAGAGGGGTTGGAAGAGAGACTACTGAGATCCATTGAGGGCACCTCTATTGGAGAGGTTGTTGTAGAGGGGCTGGAGATTTCTCATTAGGTAGATTACTACCATATGAGATACTTTGAGGTGGTACCTCCTGAGAAGAGGATAGATTATACATAGTCAGGTACCAGATCCCGCACTCACTCCTGCACTCATTCCAGGAGTGCCACTAGGAGAGTGGGCATGCCAAGTAGATGAGAGATAGGGGCTATAGGTAGTAGGGATCTAGAAAGACCCACCACCTCTAGAGACAACATTAGTCACGATCCCTACACAAATGCTCTAGAGTGATGATATTGTATACCCCATTTTGTCACATTTTATGTATCTCTTTCAGACATTTGTTATCATTGAACCCATGGACATTTATATTGATGAGATTATATGATATGCAACGATGATGGTCTTCATATGCATGTGTCTTTTATTATGCTATGATGGATGTTTATTATGCATTTTTGTCCCTATATGCCATGTTGTTTATGATTATGGTGATGCATTTTATGGATGATGCTATCTATCTTATGATGTGATGATGATGTTGATGTTTATGCATATGATATGATGATGTAGATGAAATGTGAATGTATTATGTATGATTTTTTATGATTATGGATGCAAAATGATGAAATGGATGCATTTTACTCTTTTTGATGTATGCTTATATATGATGATGCAATGATGTAGATGTGTTTAATACAACATGATAATGATAATGAAATGAATTCAATGAGAACTTAATTAATGATGTCATGAAATATGATTTGATGTGAATGATGTAATATGATATGAAAATATGATGTGAAAATATGATATTGATGTTATGATATGAAATGAAAAATGAATAATGGAAATGAACATGAGAATGATGATTTGAAAATGATTTTTAAAGATAATGCAAATGGAAATGCAAATGATTATGTAAATTATTACGTAAATTATTATGAATAATGAAAATGATATGAAATGAAAAATGAATGATATATGTTTATGAAACTGTCATGAAAATGAATACTAAATGATAGGAATCTATTGAAAAATGATAATGAACTGATATGACATGAGATTAATAATGTAAGTGATATGACATGATAATATGCAAATGATGACACAAAACTATAATGCAAAGATGGTAATGATGGGATGCAAAATGATAATGTAAAAATGAAAAATGATATGAAGATGAAAATGATAGTGAAAATGGATATTTAAACTAGTGTTGAAAAATGTTAATGAAATATGCAAAAGTGATGATGACAATATGATGTGAATCTATCGGTAAAAAATGATAATAATAATAAACTAATATGAAAGATGATATTAATAAAATGAAAATAATATGATAGTGGTATGAAATGCAAAAGATGAAATGCAGCTATTGATGATATGAAATGATATGAAACTAATGATGAAAAATTATTTTTCCCAATGTCCAAGTGTACTTAATATTTATTCAAAAAAGAGATACGTATCTTTGCCAACCTCCAAAAATCTATTATACAACCATTAAATGAATGCAATTTATATGAATCATGCATTCCTAAAACAAATGCCAAATGAACCACTCATTGTTGTCATTATGTGAACCAATTTTGGGATTTTTTTTCATCATTGAGCCTTTTGATATGTTGAGATTTAGTACTAGCATCAAAGGGGATATTTTCACCGATGATGACCTAAGTACAAATTTCATGATGTTTGATATAGAAAGTTAATACAAGCATCAAGGTATATTTGGATCAAGATGACCTGAGTATTTCTTGCATAAACAGACATAAGTTAATCCTTTTCCTATGCAAATCCTGAAACATCATCAATGATACTTTTGAAAATCATGTCTCACAACAAATTTGCACAATAATAATGATTAAATTATAGACAACAATCAAAGAAAAATCACATTCCTTCCTTGCGATTCTATTTTAGTACATCATTGAGTCACTCCAGAGATATGATATCATCAAATTTCAAAACAAAAATTCAACTTATGCCATAAGTGTTTTATTCAGATTAAGATCATCCAATTTTGTTCAATTTCATGTCTCATAGCTATTTTGACTAGTCTTGATTGGATATTTGATTGTTGTTCTAATATTATGATACTTGACACATGCCATTTTGTCTGCCAAAAGGTTCAAAAGCTTATTTCCCCCAATGAACTGGCACCTTGTCTTCGTTAAGACACAACTGACTGCTAAATAATGATTATCAAGCCATGATGAAATACTTGTCATTTCAAGATAATGTTGTGTGCATGATGCAGATATGATGACCAGGAATGGATTTAATACTAATAAAAATGGCTATGAATAATGCAAAACGTAAAATAATAGATGGGAGAGCCTCCTAAATCACAAACAATTTTTGTTTGCCAGGTTTTCAACATTTGTTTTTATTGTACTTTTCAGATTTTATGATTTTTTTGTTGTTATCAAGACTCTTGTTTGTCAGGTTCTCATCAGGGCAACAATTTTTTTAATTTTTCTTTTTGTTTGTATTTTTTTGTTTTTGTTTTTTATTATTTTTGTATGTCAAAAGGATGCCTATTTGCTAGGTTCTCAGCTTGATGCCAATTTTTTCAGGACATTTTTCTGATTTTAATGGATTTTTCATGAATTTTTATGTTCTTTTTGGTATTTTTCAAACATAGAACTTCTTTAGATGGATATTGTTAGTTGGATCTTCAAGAAGGTCCCCTTCTAGCATAGATAACTGATATGCCCCTGATCCATATGCTACAATGATGACAAATGGACCCAATGAATTGGGTTCAAACTTGCCTTTCTTTTCCCAATCTTGTTGGTTGCAACGGTTCTCTTTTAGTACAAAGTCACCCACTTGAAATGTGTGTGGTTTGACTCTATGATTGTAGCTACGAGACAATTTTTTGATAACCCTTCATGTGATTGGCTGCACTTTGGCATCTTTAATCAAGTAGCTCTAGTTCTTGTAATCTTGAAACTCTATAATCCTCATCGGTTATGAGTCCCTTTAGTGAGACTCGAAGTGATGGAATCTCAAATTCTAGTGGCAAGATGACTTCTAATCCATAGACCAAGGCATATGGGGTAACACCTATTGGCATTCAAATGCTGGTTTTGTATGCCCACAAAGTTGGATTTAATTGGACATGCCAATCATGACCGATGTCGTTCATCATCTTCTTCAGGATCTTCAAAATTGTCTTGTTTGAAGATTTCGCTTGGGCATTTCCTTGTGGATAATAAGGAATAGAGAACCTGTGTTGGATTTGGAATCTTTAACAAAGTTCATCAACATCTTGATTATTTAAAGGTCTTACATTATTCATGATAATGGAGCTGGGAGTGCCATACCGACATATGATATAATTCAGAAGGAAAGATGAAATTTGTTTGTTAGTTGCCGTTGTTAAGGGAACAACTTCAATCCACTTAGTAAAGTACTCAGTGGCCATAATTATGAATTTGTATCCATTTGATGATAATGGGTGTATCTTTCTGACTAGATCCAGTCCCCACTGAGAAAAAGGCCATACGGTAGTGAAGGGTTGTAGTTCCTGAGTAGGAGCATGGATGAGATTTCTCTGAATTTGACATTTCAGACATTTCTTCACAAAGATGAAGGATTCCTTTTCCATGGTTGGCCAATAATAACCCATTCTTACAAGTTTCTTAGCCAAGGTTAGTCCACTTGAATGAGTCCCACAAATACCACCATGAACCTCTTGGAAAGCCTTTTTTGATTCATTGCATTCAAGACATCTAAGGAGAGTACCATCAAGACCATGTCGGTATAAGGTATTGGTGATTAGGGTATAGCAAGAAGATTAGTGTATGAAGTTTCTTTTCTAATTCTGGGATAAATCTGAGGGTAAGATAATATCTTTTAGATAGGCATAGATTTTTCCATACAAAGGAGAATCATAACCATTCCGATGACAAATAATTTGGGTTTTAGGATTGTCATAAGCAAGGGAAAATAGTTGTTCCACCAAGAATTTTTATCGAGCTTGATTCTCTAATAATTGCAATAGTGATGCAATTGTAGCCATGACATTTGCAACTTTGTTGTCAATCTGTGGTATTTGTAGAAACTTGATCTCAACAAAATATTTCTTCAAATATCCAACCATGTTTATGTATGACATTAGCTTGTCATATTTATTTTGATAATCATCATTTATTTGATTAATGAAAAGTTGTGAATCACCAAAAACTTGCAGCTCTGTAATTCTCCAGTCCAATGCTATTTTCATTCCAATTAACAATGCTAGATACTTGACTATGTTATTTGTACAAGGAAACATCAACTGATAAGAATTTAGAGTGGCATGTCCTTGAAGCATTACAAAAATAATCCCTACCCCCAAGCCATGTTGCGTGTAGGACCCATCAAAATAAAGTGTCCATGATTGCCTAGTAGCTGTTGTGAACACATCAGCATCAAGAAAATCAATGTGCATTGGATATTTTTCTTGTATTGGTGCCTATGTTAATTGATCTCCTATGACCTGCCCTTTGATTTCCTTTCGATCCAAATAATGAATATCAAAATCACTTAGGATCATTACCAATTTAGCTAATCTACTAGTTGAAGTTGCCTTTCTTAGTAGATACTTTAAAGGATCAATTTAAGCCACAAGTTTTATTTTATGAGCTACCATATAATGCCACATCTTTTGAGAAGAAAAAAATACTACCAAACAAGACTTTTCAATGAAATTGTAATTGAACTCATGACTTGTTAATGTCTTGCTGATGTAATATATTGCTCGCTCTTTTTCCGTTCTATCCTCTTGTGCCAATAATGCCCCTAGAGATACGTTTGTGGAAGAAATGTGTAGTATGAGTGGTTCGGCTTGCACTAGTGGGATCAATACTGGTGGGATTATTAGATAATGCTTGATTTGATCGAATGTTGTTTTAGACTTGTCTTCCCATTTGAATGAAATATTTTTATGCAAGAGATGTATGAAGGGAAAACTATTGTTTGCCAACTATGTGATGACTCTCCTAATGGATTGTTGGTGTACTTGTATTGACCACAGTTGTCTGATGTTCCTTGGTGGTAGAATTTATAGGATTGCTTGAACCTCTGTTTGATCCAATTCTATTATTTTTTTCTAAGATAGTATAGCCTAGGAGCTTTCCATATTTTACCCAAAGACACATTTCTTAGGATTGAGTCTAACCTTAAATTTTTCCATTCTAACAAAAATCTTAGATAAGATATCTAGATGTCCCTCCCTTTTGTTTGATTTTTATAATAGATCATATACATAATCCTCCATGAATGTGTACATCATGTCATGAAAAATTATAGTCATTTCCCTTTGATATGTTTCTCTCATATTTTTGAGTCCAAATGACATTAAATTGCAACAATATGTACCCCATGGACATGTGAATGAAGTTTCACCTTAATCTTCAGGTGCAATCTTGATCTAGTTATACCCAAAAAATCCATCCATCAGAGAATACATGGAATGCCCTATTTTCAAATCTACAATCATGTCAATGTTGGGAAAAGGAAGGTAATATTTTGGGCATGCTTTATTTCAATCCCTGAAATATGTGCATATTCTAATTTGTCCATTTGGATTTGACATAGGTATGATGTTGGAGATCCATTATACATAGTCAATGGACTGAATGAATCCTACATCTAACAACTTCTTTAATTCCTCTTTGACTAGTAATGCAACATGTGGGTGCATTTTTCTAAGTTTTTATTTCACAGGTTTTGCCCCTAGTATGATGGAAAAATGGTGCATGATAAGATTTGGATCCAATCCATACCTATCTGCATATGACCATGCAAAGTTGATTTGATTTCCCTTTAGGAATTCTATGAATTTCATAATTTCTTCCTCTATCAGTGATGCAGCAAGTTGCAGGATTTTTGGCTACTCCGCAGTGCCTATATTGATCGCCTCTATTGGTTCTATCAAAATAGAATATCTCTCCTAATAATTCTCAAGGAGAGTCAATTTTACCATCTTCTAGTGCCTTTTAAAGGTTTTCACCATCAGATATGCTCTTTATTCTACTCTTTTCATGATCTAATACTGCCTTTTTTAGGTTTTCACCATTAGATCTATCTTCTATATTGTTAATTTTGTAGCTGAAAAACTTGGCACTCTCCTGACTGAGGTTTTGATCTGTGATTCACTGGTACAACCTATTTCTAGGTCAAAAGAACAAAGAAAATTTACAATAGTTTCATCATTAGGAAAGACTGGGATATCGATTGGTTCAGTTTTCTCCCAATCAATGAGGTTAGGATGGACTAAATGCAAGGGATTGTCTGGTTGGTTAAGGTCATTGGATATTAAGGTCATGATATGGTTAGAACTCTCACTATGGGGAAGATCTATGATGGTATGCTCCTATTGATTATATGTTTCACTTTGAATCAAATCTTCATCACTTCAGTCATGGCCACTTTGAAGTACGTAGTCAAATGGAGGTCTTGAGCTTTCCCCTTTTGTAAGCATGGGTGCATATTTTTGTATAACATCCACCTATTTTTCTCTCCAGAATTCATCTTTATAAATGGTATCCCATTCATAATCATTGGAATCAATGTCATAATTCTCCTGCAATTTCATAATTGTCTCAACTAATTCTTCATTTGGATTTATTTTGGATGCATTCTTTTTAGTTGGATAGGTTCCAAAATTCCTTCTTGTCTCTTGCCTATGGAACCACTTCCTTCATAACCCATTTGTTGCACTATTGTATAACCCTTTCCATATTTCTCGTTAGGTAACTTGACATGCTAGACAAATTTGTCTTCATCTTTATATAGCCAATCGAGGATAGATCTATCTTCAACTTCATTTTCTTGAGTATCTGCCTTGATGAATCTTCCATAAAACTTGGTGATGGGAACTAAACCTTGTGTTCCTAATGAGGAAGTCTTGGCAGCTTGTTGTATGGAAATTGAAGGTTGACCATGTGACCTTGGAGAAATGGGTAAGTTAGGCAGACATAAAGAATATTCTCCCACTCCATTGTCTTTTAATTGTAGCTTAGTGTCAAATCTCTTATTTTGTTTGATCATTTTGTTAGGAAACAACAATAGCAAGAGCTTCTCTATTATGTGGGAAAAAATAATCTTGGGTTGCTCTAAGGTTAGAGAAAATTTGATTGTTGTTATGATCTACAGGTATGGTTATTTCTTGTCTGCCATATGCAAATTTTAGACATTGATGATAATTAGGCGGTACTTCTTGTATCTCATGGATCCATGGATGACCCAAAAGTATGTTATAAGATAAGTCTCAATCCAAAACCTGAAAACAAGTGTTCTTTACAACAAGTCCCATTTTGATAGGTATCATGATGAGGCCTTTAGAAGCTCATTCCTCATCATCATATGCTTTGATTTTTATTTTTCTCTTTGGATCAATAGAATCTTCAGAATACCCTAAGGCAAGTACCAATTTAAAAGTATAAATATTTAGACTGGCTCCCCCATCTATTAAAACATGTCTGATTCAGTTTTTATGAACCATGACCTCTAGATAAATTAATGAATTATGGGGATGGGTCATAGACGAATCATCCTTTTCAAAAAAGGATAAACATGTGGGTGAGGAAAAGTGTCCCACCATGGCTTGAAATCTATCAATATCCAAACAAGGAGATACGGTTGTGTCAATGAGAGCCTTTTCCAGAATGTCTTTGTGTGCTAGAAATATTTTAAGAAGCTCCAAGATAGAAATTTGAGCCAATGTTTTTTGTAGTTGATCAACTAAATTGTACTGCCTTGGAGGGGGAACACCTTTCTTAGATGAACTTCCATTAACAATATTTTTTTCCTGTCCCCTTGTTGTTGCATTGACCTCTTGATATTCTTATCTTCTTTTGACTTTGTTGACGCTGACTTATTTGTCATTAGTGTAGATATGATTGATGGTGGTGTCATAGACATGATTCACATTTTTTCCTTTGTCACGCAAAGATTCCCCTTTTGTATAATTGGGGACAGGGTCTTTAAATTCCTAATGATCTTCATTGGCATTATGTCCCTCAATCGTTATGGTGCGGTTATCAATCAAATCCTAGACCAAATTCTTTAACCCTTGGAAATTATTTTTTTTATGACCTTTTCATCTATGATAATCACAATAGTATGAGTCATTTCACAATGGTGGTTTAACTCATGGCTCATAATCTCTTTATGGTGGAAATGTGATGGAATTTTGATTCAAAAATTATTTGAGGATTGATTCAAGAGACTGGCCTAAGGGAGTAAAACTCCGTCAATTTGAGAAAAACTATGATCTAGGCTGATTTGAATTTTGAATATTATTGAGATTATTACAATGATTATTGGTCATATTTCCTTGGCTGGAGTTATTTCCTTGATTGGAATTATTTCGTTGGTTTTTATAATTTATAGCATTATTATTGTTGTGTTGGACACCTAATATACTAAGGATGGTTGAATTTGCATTCACATTGTTAGTATCTACCACCACATCATTAAAAAAATTCTTATTTCGAGTCCAGAATCATGATTTATCATTCTTTTTGTTGTTGTTGTTGTTATAAGAATTTGGACTATCTTTGTCAAGATTTAATGCTCCCCTCTTGACCAAGGCTCCTTCAATGGTGATCACATTTTCAAAAAATTTCTCAAATGATTGAGGACAATGAAGATTGAGCCTATAACTCATCTCTTGATTTAGACTATCAATAAATATTTCCATCTTTTCCTTTTCAGGAACATGATGAGAATATCTTGCAAATAACCTTCTCCATCTCTATAAGAATGTGGTGAAGGGTTCTCCCATATTTTTATTTGCTCTACATAAATCAAGCATGGTTATTTGGTGGTGTATGTTATAATATTATTGAGATATGAATTTATTGATTAACTCCTCAAATGTTTTTATGGGGGGAGTGATTTTGGAAAGCCACTCCATAAATTATCCACCAAGACTTCATGGAAACAATTGCATCATGTATGTATCTTCATGAGAAAACTCCAAGATCGTATTTCAAAAGTCCCTCACATGATCAATGGGGTCCATTTTTCCATTGTATCTGTCAAATTTTGGGATCTCATAATGCTTTGGAAAAGGAATCATGTTGAGATTCCTATCAAAGGGATATGGACATATATCTTCCAAAATATATTTTTTGGTTGCACCACCTTGTATTTCTTTAATTTTTCCATTTAATTCTCTTATTTACTAAGTAAGCACACTAAAATCATTAAGGGGGGCTTCGAGATCCTCTCTAATATTTTTTGTATCGAAATAAGAGGGTAACTTAGCTCCTTGGTTTGTTAGAAAAAGAAAGTGTCTTTTTTATTTCTCTCTAAAATTTTGTCCAAGAGAGTATGAAATTATGGATCTTGCTCTACTTCTTGAAGCATTTCTTCTATTACTTCATCATTATTTGAATTATTTCCAGCGCGCATCTTGTGAAAATGATTTTCTTGCTTATCACCCATGTTGCAAAGTAGATTTTCCCTTTCGTCTTCTTCTATGTGCTTTTGAGATCTTGTGACAACAAGCATAAGCTTATACCAATTTTTTTGTTGTTTTTACTAAATTTGATCATAAATGGAAGAGTGCAATTTGTTGGATATGTTAGCTAGAATAGAATGAGGATTATATTGATATGACTAAAGAAATTTCTAATTTTTAGCTCATGATTCCTGTAAGACCCCGTTTCACATGTGATTAATGCTAAACCTAATTTGTTATATTATTTTCTTAAATTGATGATTAGATATATTGTGGATAATAAATAAGGCGATCTTTCAAAAACATCTTTGTAATTTCATTTTGGCATTATGTTCTATTGTCACTACCATGAAGATGGAATACACTAATATACTATGGAATGCATATTGAAATTTAAATGGATTATTATATGGTTAAAATTTTATAATATTCAACTAATAGATTAATGTGATATACAATGTTATTTATGATTGTGTTGGTAAAGTGCAGGAAGGTAATAGTGTTAGAATGAGAAAGGAAGACCATCGAGAGAAAATCAAAAGACATCTTCTTGAGGATATAAAGTTTATATGTTGATAGATTAAGTAGTGAGGGTTGATATTAAAGGTATAATTTATTTTGGTTTGTGAGAATATTTAATTATGTGGGTTGGGAACCTTATCCAAGTGTGAAACTCGGATGGATCTTTAAGTGGGTCTTTGAGGAGGATTGTTGGTCAATTTATTTGGTTGGGAGTGGGCATGCAATTGGGTCCCAAGGACATGATTTGACTTCTTAAGGGTCCTCATACTGAAGTGTGACGGATTTTAAGGAGAGGATGGGAGGTGAAAATATTTGGGGTTGTACAAGTGCATGTTGCCTCTTTAATGAGAAAAGACTCTCATTGAAGAATGGAGGTACACTCCACACCTCCCCATCCAAAAGGTTGCAAGTGGAAACACCTATATAGTTGGAGGGGAAGAATGAGGAGGGTGTTACCCACTTCTCCTTTTGGAGAACTCTAGTTGAGATGAAAGTAAGGAGGAGAAGAGGAGAGGAGTGATCCCTATTAGGAGGTGGTAATGAGGATAGATTGGATTGGAGAGGGAAGGAGGATGGTGGAATGCAATTCCCTCAACTAAGTAAACAGATAAGTTTTCCTCTTCTTTTATTCTCCTTTGTTTGTTTGTTGTAAGAAGGTGGCATGTTACATATGGATCGTGGTTGAAAAAAGTAAGTGGAGAACCTATATGCATGTAACTTGATGCTATGTTGTTCTCGTCCATTTTTTTTTGTAAAATTTGAAAAGATTACATTCATCTTTTTGGAGCTAAAATAAATCCTTGCTCGGGGGTATGGCTAGAGCCCACGAGGCTCCATGACACCATTATGGTAGGGTGGAGAGAAAGCCCTAATCAACTATGTGTCTTTCATTGTATTTGTAAAATTTGTTCAAAATATGAAAAAAAAACTAGTGTTTGATGTAACATGGAAGAGAATGGAAAAGGGAAAAGTTTATTCTTGAACATGTGGACTGTTAGATTTTCCATTATTATTTTAGTAGAGAAAGTCTTATGTGCTATCATAGTGTTCATTGTATTCTCAAACATTACTGTAATATCAGTAGTCTAGTGTTTTGCTGGAAATGGAGAATATGTGCTCTAGTTCGAAAGGAATATGTATCATCTCACGCTTTCAGTTTCCTCATACATTAGAAATGAGCATACAAGGTTATGCCTTTCGATATTAAACTGAAAGTATCTCTATTCGTTGCAAGTACAATCAAATGTAAGACATGCAACCATGTGTATCACCAGTTACTGAGATGTATGAATGAAATTCTGTTCGGATATTATATACATATATATATTTTTGTTGTTTCAATACTACCATCTCTAAAAATAAATAAAGAAAGAGGATTTTAATAAAGCATAACCCAGATTTTAAATGATTAAGTAGAACAAGCCTTGGGATGGAAAATGTAGTGGAGTGTCTGGGATGCACACAGTCATTCTTCCATCCCTACCGTCACTAGCTAAATCTACATGACTTAATAAATTGGGAGGGAAGTTCATGCAAGTATATGAAGGAAAGAGAGAGAGAGAGAGAGCATTAAGCTTATCAATAGGACTCGAGCTTTCAGTCTACTCTCGCCCTATCACCATAGTTGTGACTGGTATTGCCCTATCAAGTATAAAATAGACAAGAATAATACAAGTGCAGTCATAGTACCCCCCCAAGCCTAGCTCAACAAATCAATCTTTCCCTATGAATGGCCTACTCGGCTGTGCGAAGTTATAAAAAAAAAAGAAAAAGAAAGAAACAGAAGAAGAAGAAAATAGATAAATAAATGGGAAGCAAAAATGTATTTGGTATTATTGGAATTAGCTCTAGTACAAAATAGAATACAACATTAGATCCCATCCGCTCATCCAAACTCTTCCTCGCGGGTATTGACCTTTTACTTCTCCAATTTGGTAAACCGTAGTCTGAAAGCAAGGTTTCTATGTTGGAGTAAGTTTATCTAAAATAAAATTAAAAAAAAATGCAGCCAAGATCCTAGTTTAGAACAAAATATATCCTGTTTGTTATTGCATCTTCTGCGCAGCTAGCACTATGCAGCCTTACAATGGTTCCAAACCGTCATTTGTTGGCACCGTGCGTCAAACCAATAGATAAAGCATTCACCAAATAGTGGATATGCTTGTGCATCCAGTTATTTTGTGCAGACAAGCGAGAAGGAAAATCAATGCACAATAACTTATGAAATTGTTGCATATGGTTGCAAGTTTCCTTAGAAATTCACTTGCTAGCATAATCTTAAACAGATTCGCTAGGTAAATAATAGGGAAGAAAGTTGGCTCATTTATTCTCTTGCATGGGTACACACGCTAGCTAGAGTTAAATCACAAATTCCGACCATGGTACCTTTCTATGGTAGTAGAATTAATTTGCGGTGGTATCCAACAGTAGAGAGTGGGTGAGAAGTTTATTTTAAAACTTGTATTGCTGCAAAATAAGATGGCTTTGCCTAATGTTAAGTGGGGAAGGTGTAAATTTCCTATCTAAAAGTAGAAAAATTTCCCATCGTATTTCATCTATATATTATAGCATTAATATCAACTTCTTAAGCACGCGGTTAGAGTTGGGTCGTAGGCCATTGCATTCATTTTCCTGTCATTTATTCCCCATATCTGTCATTAGTGATTTATTGCTATATATGGCAGAAACAACAAGTTATATAATAGGTATTGGAAAAGAACCCTTCATTGGCAAGTTAATTAGTTGTGGAAAAGGCACCATGAAAAGTCGAAGCTGAAGAAAGCATTGCCTTGTAATCTCAATATTACATTGTGTCAGTGAACTAAATAAATAAATATTACTAATGTATCAAATGGCGATAAAATTAGTTATATGGATAGACCATTTAATTTTTTATTATAATATTGTCAAGACCTATCTATTGTATAAGTAATAATGTTGTCATAATGGGAACTTACCTACCATTTGGAAATACTAAAAATAATGTAACTGATATAAATTTTTGGTTAAAAATAAAAGATTATATGTATCATTGGTGTACACATTTAAGGGTGAGGAATAATAACAATAACATGAATAATGGCACCAAAAACATGCAATAGAAAATCTCAACAATAACAAAATATGAATGATAAAATGTTGGAATTGCAGCAATCTTATTGATCATTGCAAGTATAAAATGGCAGCGCCACTATATAAGATTGAAAATGATGGCATAGTAAACACTAGTGCTAGATCTGTATGGCAGTCTTGGGACAATATGGCAGTGGCTGGTATGGACTGAAAAGATGTCTGAGATCCTTACAAAATTGCTGGAAAATCACCGAGTACCTGTAAGTTCTATTTTAATCAAAGTCATGCACTGATTTGATCAGACATGGAGTAAAAGTAAGCTGCATTTATGCTGGTAAATTGGTTAAACTGCCAGTCACCTCCTC
Organism: Sequoiadendron giganteum; assembly: GCA_007115665.2. NCBI lineage: Eukaryota > Viridiplantae > Streptophyta > Pinopsida > Cupressales > Cupressaceae > Sequoiadendron > Sequoiadendron giganteum. Next base: position 128,446,017 of record CM021107.1, on the reverse strand, counting down.
CACACTTTTTCGTGCACAGCTAATATGCTTCAGCAAGGATATATATCTGATTGATTGATTGAATCAATGCAATAAATGAATAAGTAGCTAGTCTGCTCGACATAACGTATAGTTTTGAGTATCTTTTGAGTTAGGGTCTTTGGTTTGAGTCCTCTTGAATGAGAAGTATGGGAAATGTATTTTTAACTGCAAGAGTAGTAATTGTTAGTCACATAAATTAATTCTTGGTATTTATGGCAATTGTTGTTAGAATATTTTGTTTGGAATTTCTTTTGATTAATTATTATTTGATAGTAAAGATAATGTGAATCGTAATTTTTAAAGGTAAATCAATCCAAATGAAGTAAATTGAACAAACTTACACAAATTTTCATAATCTTATTAATGCTACTAATGCAATAAAGTCAATATTAAATAATAATAATTTAAATGATAACGTGGTATTATTATGACATAAACCACCATTATAAGAATGGGTAGATTTACAATTATAATAGGATAAAAGAATATATATATATGAGTGTGTGAATGTGAGAATATTATAGATAATATATTAAATAAATAAAGATATTATAGTTGTTGGAGTAAGAGATAATAATAATAATTAATAGTTTATTTAATATATGTGACATTAATACTGCTGTGTTGGGTGGAATATTAATATCGACATTGGTAAGTACCATGTTAATATTTATTGCCTAATGGCAATAATATTATTAATATTATCATTATGATAGTGGGCCATACCAATATTGGCAACATGGAGAGTGGTCACCCATATCGATACTTTTATTCTAAATGATTTTAGTAATAATAACATTAATAGAAATGTCGATATTGGCTTCATCCTTGGGTTAGTATAAGGTTGCTTTTGTTTACACAAGGAATTATACCAATGTTGACATTTTCCTTACCAAGTATAGATGGAGGTAATAACATTAATCTCATGGGTGAGATTATTATGATAATATTAACATTCATTCTAAAGGATAGAAATAGTGTAAAAAGGATTAAATAAAGACACTAAGCTTAAATATGGGGTGACAACTTACCCATGTATGAAAACAATTATGACTCGTAAATAATTATTCAATTAACGTTTTAACCTATAATGGCAGCTTGTAATGTCATCATCCTGATTAGTCTTCAAGTCTTATCCTACCCTTTTCTAGACTCATGATTCTAAGGGAACTCTAGAAAAGCTTTACTGATTGGTTGGATAGATAACCATTGTAATTAAATTTTGAAGTATCTTCTTGGATTGCAACTTTTATCTCGCTAATTGTTGCACCTCCAACTCTTAGACCATTGATCAAACATAATTAGGGATTTAAAAAAATAAATTGTAGGGTTTTTCTAGCAAAAAATTATGGGCATGACAATTCCCAAGTTGGAAGGATGATGATTTTGTTATAGGAATTAAACTAAAAATCGCAAATGGAGATGATGTTAACTTTGTGATGTTTTGATCTTAGTTTGAGAAAATAAGGATTTTTGTAAATGTTGAATGCTTCTAGTTTCTCTATTGCAATATTTGATTGGGAGAATTGGAATACTGAATTGCAGGTTGTGGGATGAAAGCAGGATGAGTGGGTTGACTATTATTATGCCTCTGTGAAAGAGCTCTTCATTGAAAGAACACTCATGAATATAATGGTTCTAAAGAAAAATCATCAGTGAAACCCCTAAAAAAGTTGTGATATCGATGAATGAAAGTTTGATGCTCAAGAAAAACTTTCTAACTTTGGTATAAAAAATTTATCCTTTTAAGTAGCTTTTTATAACTAAGGGACCTTTTTGGCTTCTTGATCCTTTTCTTGAGGGATTTCTTAGCAAGATTTATAGATTTCTAGACCCTAAGCATAGAAAAAGAGCAGACTTGATGGAAAATTGTGTACAAAAAAGCTTTAGACTCAAAACACATATGCACTACTTTGTTCAATGGATGCACTAAACTTTTTAGTAGATGCACTAAAAGATCAGACGAATGTGCTAGACTGTTACATGGATATGCTAAAATAGAGCACAAATGTGCTATGACAAAGAATAAATGCACTAAGATAGATCATAAATGCGTTGAAACATAGCAAGGATGTGCCAAAACATAGAAAAGATGTGCTAAAATAGACTAGGTATGCACTAAAATATCCAATCAATGTGTCGAGATAGAAATGTTTTGACAGTTTTATGATTTGGATGTTCTTTATCTAATTTAATGTTTGAAAAAAATGGCATACGATAGAAAAGAGTGTATGTTCTTGAAATTTCCACAGGTATTGAAAAAAAAAAGCACTTCAGATAGACTCACTCTTATTTGTCAAAAAGGTCATCATAATAACCACAACCCACATCTTAGAATTGGGTCAACTCACACAATCGTGTCACCCCCTAAAGGGCGCCTGTGTTTTTGTCTTCTCCAAATGCATACTCAAGGTTATATTTCTTGATCCCTTGAGCAAACAGTCCTTGTAAATTATATGGTGAGTGTCTTGGGAGCATATTTTTCCCTCCCTTTGCATTGTGATTATTAGGATGTCTGGAAACTAACACGGTTGGCTTCTACACTAAATTTCATAGTAAATATTTTCATTTAGCACCAAAAATGATATACTCCCTCAAGAGACCTCCCAACCTTTAGAACAAAGGCTTTGGGGATGGTTATCTTTGCACACTACTTTTGAGTTGGAATTTCATCAACAACTCATTTTTGTTTAGAGTGGGTTGGAATACTTTGCTTTAGGTGTTCCAACTTAAGTCATTCCTCTTAGGTGAGTACTTTTTCCCACAAGAGCAATCCTTCTAAAGGATGTAATAAAGCATGAAACACAGTAAATAAAAAGATGAGTTTGGCATTTTGATCACCTAGTTAAGGGGAGCATAGGCCTATCACCCACTAATCACAACAAACAAATTTGTTTAGTTTTAATCCCAAATAAAAAATTTCTAGACTAAGTGAAGATGTTTCTTCTCAACAAGCATGGGATTCATTTTAACCAAGATATATTACTATTTGATGACTACCCTAGGATTGGTTAATTTCGGATTTAAATGTCTACCCTAGGATTTCTTCATTTTAATCTTATGCAGAAAATAAAAATCTTTTTCCGTGAACGCATCAGATTCAGGATTAAATTTTAAAATTCAATGTATGTGCTAAAATAACACATGAATGTGCTATAATAGAGCATAAATGTGCTAAAAAAACATTCAGGTATGCACCAAAATATAAAGTAAATATGCTAAAGTAGTAGGTATTTGTGCTAAAACAAAGTGTCAAAGAGCTAAAACAGTCCTCGTATGCGCTAAACTTCTCCAGGGATGTGCTAAAATGCATCTCGTATGTGTTAAACCATGATTCCATTCTATCACTTGTTAGAAAACCTACAATAAAAAAAATAAAAATTGGGCGAGGGCCCCACGGTGAGTGCCAAAAATGTGTGTGAATATGTGAGCTAACTAAAAAGATAAACAAACAAACCAATGCAACATTATATCAAAGGAAACTAATTTAAATATTGAAAAAACTCTGAAACAACAACTCCTTCAAAAAAGTCTCATTATGCTCTATCTCCAAATGATTCTATGTAAATTGTTGGCTCTCAGTTGGTGTATGTAGTAGCTTAGCAGAATGACAACTTAGAGAATGAGATTATGCAACATGCATGTCTATTGCTAAATGATATGAGATGACTGAAACTAAGCTATGAAATTGAAATGCTATGAAGGATAAAATGCTATGCTTAAGAATACAAGATGGCTAAATGATGGATAAAATGCAACTATAGTAATCATACTAAATTCACCAAATCTAGGATCCTTTTCAACTCACAAAGAGGCTATATTTATAGATTTTTGGAGGCAAAATTCTAGTTGGAAAAGATTGATGGACGAAATCAAGCTTGCAAGATGAACGATGAGAGATTTTGAAAGTTGAGAGAAAGATGGAAGGTGGAGAAAATGAGGGAAGATGCTTTCAACCCACAAAACCTTCTCCATTCAAAAATGAAGGAAAGTTTGCATTTGTGCAATTCATTTATGAGGAGCTAGTTGGTAGTTGATGGTAAATCCTTTAATTAAATTATTTATTTATTTAATTATATATGACAAGGATTTTAGAAGCTTCCATAATAAAATAATTAATATTTAATTATGTGTGAGATGACAAAGGAAGTTAATTAAATATTTAAATACTTAATCAAAATGTGAAGTAAATAAAGTGTTAAATTAAATATTGGGTATGTGTAGGATCATGATGGGCCAAAAAGTGGCGACATGTAAGTGATATGATGGTCCATGTGGCTAATGACTTTTTTTTTACCCAGAATTGATGAAATGAAAAGAGTTTTTAAAAGAGATTCTCAACTTTCCACCAATGTAAATTATTCTTTACTTTGAATTTAATAAATTATTATTATTCATTTTTCTATTTGAGTTATGACTAAATTCGTGATTGATAGGCTGATTGAAAAACATCTATAGCTTTCAAACTGTATCACATTTTTTGAATCTGAAACATGCGTCACATTCTATGATTTGCATACTATAGGATTAAAAAAAAGAATTGGATTTCATGAGGTTTTGACCAAGTTAAGGTGGCAGACATACGAGCTTTTATATTTTTTAAAATTTGAAATAAAAAGTCATAATTGATTATTTATTTGGAAAAAATTACAAAAAAATATGCATCACATCGGGACATGAGTCCTGTACTTATATCTAAAATCTTATAAAAAAATATTATCATTTTATTGTGGTTAGGGTGGTCAAACAGACACCTACTTCTTATTTTTTCCCTAAAATTTAAGTACTACCCATTGAAATTTAAAATTTTAATAAATATATATATATATATATATATATATATATATATATATATATATATATATATATATATATATATATATATATATATATATTAAATAAACCTAGTAGTTTAGAAACTACATTCAATTTTCTACAGAATCTATTCTTACATATTTTTGAAATAATATATATCTTATTCAAATTTTTACGTCAAATTGCCTAACTCTGATTTTATGAATTTTCATTGCCACTTAAGGGCCTATTTTTCCATGATGATCCTGCACATACCCTATTTATAATATTTAATTTAAATATGGAGTGAAAAATGAGTTTAGAAGAATATTCCATTATTTGAATTTAAAGATTCAAAGTTAGAGTAACATGATAATTAATATAAATAAATTATAAAATTTATTAAATTTAACTAAGAGGATGATGCTAATAATTAAAAAAACTCATTTATTTAATTATATTAGAAGATTTAGAAAAGTGAATGATATAAATAAATAATTAAATTTATTTATATGTAGATAACTTTAAAAGATTAATTAAATAATTCATATTTAATTACTTAATAGGTTTGATTAAATGTGACCATTTTTAGATGTATACATAATGCAATAGAAATAGGCTCCAACCATGATGCTTGATAAGGTACCCATGTATAATGTAATATCTCAAAAAATGGAGTAAGATAGAAAGCCTGGTGGGAAAAAAACCATCCTCCAAAAAGAGAGAAGAGGATAAGAAGACTATAAATCCCCCAAGGATGATGTTTCTGATGTAGACTGCATGCCAAGAAGAGCTCGTAGATGAATGAACTTGATCTCAATAAAGGGTTTGGTTAAGATATTAGCAATCTACTTTGAAGATTGGCAAAAGACTAAGTCAATGATCTATCAATAAATAAGGTTTTGAATATAATTTATATAAATCACTATGTTTTTGGTTTGTTGATGTTGAATCAAATTCTTGTATATTTGAATAGTGCTCTAGTTGTCATAATAGATGATTGTGGACTACTTAAAAGGAATACCAAACTCAGAAAGAATGACTAGAATCTAGATAAAATCAATAGCTAAGTTAACAACCCCCTTGAACTCTGCCTCTATGGATGATATAGAAATAGAATTTTACTTCTTGCTAGACCAACTGATAGGACCTGAACCAAGTGAAAAACTATAACCTGAAGTGGACTTGTGATGCTCAATATCACCAGACCAAACTGAATCTATAAAACCAACCAAGTCAACTAAAGAACCATCTCTATAATAAATCCCAAAGCCAAGAATACCATGAAGGTAATGAAGGATCCTCTTATCTTCTTTCCAATGCAGCTCATGAGGTTCTTGCATAAATATTGAAACCATTCCTACTACATAAACATTTTTTTCCCTAGTATAAGTCAAGAATATAAGACTACCAACAATTTTTCAAAACAAAGTAGCATCAACCAATGATGTAGTACAAGAACTCTCAATATTGACTCCAAATAACAAAGGAGTCAAAGATGATTTACAAGTATTAATTTGAAATTGTACAAGTAGATCAAGAGTATGCTTAGGTTATGTTAGATTGATCCTTGAATCAAATTGTGAAATCTTAATGCTAAGGAAGTGGTGCAAAAACCCCAATTCTGTGATTTAAAATTTGTCTTGAATTGATGACTTCATTATTGCAATGGCAGATGAAGTACTCTAGATAATCAAAAGATCATCAACATATAAGAAAAGTATCAAAATTGAATCATCTTGTTGCAATAGATACACATTAGGATTTGAATGGCATCTAGTAAAACCTAAAGATAAGAGGTAGGAATCCATCAAGTGGCATATGAAGCCCTAAGAGCTTGATTTGAGGGCATGGAGAGATTTCCTTAGTCTACAAAGTAAGGATGGAACCTAAAAAAACCTTGGTGATTTTTCCATGTAGATTTTTTCATCAAGGTCTCCATGAATAAATTCACTCTTCACACCCATCTAATGTACAACCCATCCATATGTTGTGGCTATAGCTAGTGTGAGTTGAATTAAGGTTATCTTAGTAGTTGGTGCAAATGTTTTTATATAGTCAATTCCTACAACCTGTGAAAAACCTTTGGCAACCAACCATAATTTTTACTTATCAACTGGACCATTTGTTGCAAATTTAGTCTGATATATCCATCTACATCAAATTGTCTTCCTTCCCTTAGGAAGTGAAGTCAAATCCCAAGTGTGATTTCTAATAAAATAAATCATATTCCTCATCCATAGAAATATCCCACTATAGTATGGTTGATTCCTCTCTAAATTTTTGCTGATCAAAAATTGAAGAAAAGAAGGCATGTGACCCCCATGAAAATTTGATTGAATCTATCTATCATTTTTTGGATCTTGTACCCCTGTATCTTCCCTATGTAGAGTGTTAGATGTGAGTGAGTTTGGTGTGGGAATATCAACTTCCAATGCAATCCTTGAACTAAATGAAGATGAACCCTCATCACTGTCATTAATGTGAGAATTAGAAGGAGAATAAGATACTACACTAGGAATCTATTAAGAATGATTTAAATCATTAGTATTGTAATCAGGATAAGGTGAGTCCACAATATGTTGAGAAGTATTAAGTATAGTTTCAAGAGATGTTTCTTGAAAATTAACACTTATCTCAATAAATGACTCATGTGTGGTAGGGTGGAGTAGGAAATATCCTTTTACACCATCTTGATATCCAACAAAGATGCAAGTTTTAGATTGTGGATCCATAGCATTACAATGTTCTTTCAAAATGTGTGCCATGGCATGAGAGCCAAAAACTTTGAAATGATCAACTATTGGTTTCCATCCTTTCCAAGCTTCAAAGGGAGTGATAAAAGGGAGTGATACCCTTCAAGCCTATATGAGGAACTCTAATTTGAATGTAGCATGCACTGTTGACTACTTTTATGGACACCTAAAAATATCCTAAGCATATCACACACTGAGATTTTAATTATTGACACCATTTCTCTCCTAATTCACCTATTTCATCTATTTAATAAAAAAAATTCAATTATTTAATAAAATTCACTATTTTCTCTTATTAATTGAATAATTTATTTTATTTTATTAATTCATCACCTTCACACTAATTTTCCTCTATTTTTATTAAATAATGTCGAATTATTTAAGTAAAGGTCATAAATCATCTTTGATTAAATAATTCTTAATTGTTTAATTAAAGTCTCTAATTCCCTCCACTTAAAAAATTAAATAATTTTAAAATTATTTAATTGGTTAATTTCCTCCAATCATTCGAATAATATTCTCATAGAATATTCCTTTTTCAAATTAAAATTTCTCCCTCCACATAGAAATATCTCCCACATGCTTCCTAAAATAAAGGGATTTTTTATTGTCTCAAGAAATTCGGATTATCAACCCTTGATTTGATCTTTGATCCATGTCCACATCTCTCATCCATTTTCATCAATTTATTAGATAATTCAATCTCAACCAAATTAATTAATCTCCTCATTTTACATCAAAATTCATTCACAAGCATTTGAGTAACCTTACTCTACCCAATTTCATACTTGAGCTATTGAGCATTTGTGAATTCAAATCCACCATTACCACCAATCCATCAATATTTTCCATCAAAATCAACTATGGATAAGGAAATTTTAGTAATCCACACCATACCTTCACTTAATTGTAGTCAATCTACAATGGGATTGGACTAGATTGCATCTTAGATAGTTTTTTTTAGCTTCAATTCATGTTTAATTTCTTTAGAATGAATCTTTCTTATGTTGTAGATTAAATCTCATTGAATATGGATTTTAATTTATCATTTCATCTTGTTATTGTTTCAATTTTTTAGTTTTTGATCAAATAGATTAACCATGTATAGATTTTGGCATGCTCGGTGGGACCTACGTCCATATCTAACTTGTTTTTTTTTAGTTTTTGTTGAACATTGTAGGTTCCAAAAGTAGATGAACACCTTTTTAGGTGATAGGCCGATGATTTTGTAAATCTTGACACCTTTGTAACTCAAAGGGCCAATTCCTTTGCAAATCTTGGTGCTTTTACAAAGCTCCAACACCTTTGTACATCTCCAATGCCTTTACAACTCAAACCCCAACACTTATGCAACTTGAAAACTCAATTTGGGGCCTATGGGCATACTCCAATGCCTTTGAAACCATACTCCAATTTCTTTGCAATACTCCAATACTTTTGCAATATATATTGCAATGCCTTTTCAATATAGCCCCGCCTTTACAATTATATATCCCCACCTTTGCAAGAAATTTCCCTAATTTTGTAGATTTGTAGTGCAACACTTGTGTTTGATAGTCTTCTGCCTTTGCACAATAGTATGATGCTTCTGCAAGGTAAAATAGAGACTTAACTTCTTAGGGATTAACTTGATTTGGTTCTTGATTTATTCTATATCCCTAACTGTTTATTGTTGTTTGTTTCTCCATTTCTTGAGATTAATCCTTTGCATGAATCTTAGATTGGAGGAGTTGGAATTTAAAGTGATTTTGATCACTATGGCTCTTGGAATCTAATTATTGATAATGATCACTATGAGATTTAGTTTATAAAAATTTAACTTTGGTGTTGTTAAAATGAACTTACATCTTTCTTTGGGCTTAAAATGAATAAACAGTCTTTGTCTGTATTTTGGGCTTAAAATAAACAAACAATCTTCATCTTTATTTTGGGCTTAAAATGAACATGCAATCTATAATTTCCTTTTGGGTTTAAAATGAACAACACAATCTACACATTTCCTTTGAGCTTAAAATAAACCAAACACTTATATTTTGGTGCTCCTAAAAAGAATGAGTGTTTGTTGTGTATTTTGTGTTTGGTAGGTTTTAGATGTGTATCATCTCCCCTTGCACCTAGTGTGATCTTAGGTGAAGAAAAAAATCATTAACTTACATTTCATGTTAGTTAAAAGAATTTTTCTACCCATCCTCTCCCCTCATCCCAAGTGCAATCTTGGGTGATGAGAAATAACAATATGAATCCTTCTTTTTTTTAAGTAGGAGGTCTTCCTTGGTATACAACTTTATTCAGAACCCAAGGGATTGACCTCAAGTGACATTTTCTAGCATGCTATAGAAATTAGATGAGAGTGAAAGTTTTAGTTCAATCCACAGATGCAGCATACTAGAATTTCGCTGGGGGACTAGGATTTTCTAGACCTTGAGGAGATGTCTATGTAGCCAAAAATGTTCATGAATTTTCCACCCCAATAGGCACCCTTGTTCTAGAGGCCTTAAAGTCCATTTGAACATAATATTATAAAGTGGTGCAAGGGATTTGGATCATACCCTAAAGCTAATCACCATGTACTCTCTTAGGTCAAGATAGAGTATTTTTGGGTTTCTAGCAACAACATCTCAAGAAGAGAAAGAAGGCCCACTTGTGGTGCCTATCAATGATCATGTGGCATTAGCCATGTAATTTTTACCTTCATATAGAATTTTTTTTGAAATAATTGTTTCATTCTACCTAATCTTTTTGAGTATTTACCCCTTAAATGCGAGGTGGGCCTACTTAAAGATTACACACCTTCTCTACCACTAAATAGGTTGTACTTCATGGTGTTTTTCCATGTGAAGACCTTGTGAAAAGAATCTAATCACCTAATCAAGTCAGTTTACATGATTTTTACTGTGTTTTTATAAAATGAAAACATGAAACAACTACATCAACAAATTTTTAATATCCTCTAATAGACTAACACATTTGTCTAAACAATGTGATGTCTTTTTTCAAATAAAAAACTTCTATTTTTATTAAAATGGTACATTTTTTTTCATATGGATGCCCTTTTACATCTCAGTGTGTTTGTTAGAGAAAAAAACAATCTATAGAGAAACACCTTTGTTCAAACAGTTTGAAGCTTTTTTTTAACATTGGAACCTTTGCAAATACTAATAAAATTTTATATTAAAAAATCAAACAATCTATTTCAAGAAAAATAAAAAAATCTTTGTTTACTATCATTTTGGGTTTGTGATTATTTGGATCATTCAAAACAAAAATAAATAAACCTTTTTTCATTATCACTTTGAGCTAACAAAATTGTGATCATTCACTATCATTTTGAGCTTGTCAAAAACACTTCCTAGGTTCTCCTTTAGGATCAAAACATCAAATTTCCAACATCAAACCATCAAAGCATCTCATTTAAAGCAAGCAACTTGAAATTTTGACACAGATCATTTAGACTTACTTGGGAACAATCTATTTTCAATTATCTAGTTGGATTCGAAAACATCATTTTGGAAAAAATCACCTTAGAGTCATTAGTCTACTCCCATGGTTTTTAAGTTCATCATCATCAACATCAAACACATCTAGAAATTGAGTCTAGAATCTTGTCAAAATTGAGAGTTTTCATATCCCCACCCATTCACAAAATCATTCAACATTGATCCTAAAACCTATCAAAGTGTTATTATTTGAGACAACTAAATCATTTTAACAAGGACATTTTCATCTAACATATCTTAGGATTGGCACATTCCTTCATCATCAATTTGTTTATACTAGATGACTTAGACATCTAACAAAAATTATATCTTGAAACCAAGAAAACATGATAATGTCAATTAACTATTCAAACTCACACCCATATCATTCTTATATAGGTTTAGCATATCCTACTATCTTTAACAACATAAACAATATGGGTATACATAGTCAAAATTTAGGAACACCTGGTCACATGATAGATGTAAATCCATGTAAAAACTTATCAATCCATTAACCACATAATCAAGGCATGAGTCTTCATCAACATAATATTAGTTTGAACCAAATAAATACATCTCAAACACAAACATGTAAAACATGAACATACTGAATGCAAACATATCAAATTTAAATAGATCAAATCCACGCATCATGAACTATGGGATGGATCCATTCACACCCCAATAAAATAGCATTCCAAAAATATCTCAATATGAAAATCAACAATATATTAAAAAAATAAAAATGGCACATACCATCATCAACCACAACATCAAAAATAAACTCCATCCTTACAAAAACAACATCAATATCAATAATCATCATAATAATGTCAATCCTTTCCATACCACAACACCACCAAACATGAATACACTACTTTAGGGGAACCAATTGAGTTGGTGTTAAAAAATTTATTCCATGCTAAATTATAACTCTTCCAGAATCATTAGGTGGTTACGAACCTATCTTTAAATTCTCATGGTATGATGACAAGGATTATTTTGAATACCATAGTACAAAAGGTCATGAAACATCAAACTATTTTAAACTCAATAACCTCATACAAGACCTCATTGATCAAAGAACAATAATTTTTGAGGAAAATATTCTAGACTCATCCACCCATGATAACATTGATAATGTCTCCACTTCACCTAGTGAGAATTCCGACATACATCAAGACTCTTTTCCAAAGCATAGTCAATAGCTTCCACCAATGTCTAGCAATAGTCCATTCCAATATTTTTATTAACATAATTAAACCTCATTATTGAAAATATTGAGGAGATTATTAATACACAATTTATTCCACTTGAGGATCAATAAATCCTAAAAAAAAACCCATATCTGGTGAAGATAATTTAATCCAAGCACCATCACTTACATGTTCATGTTTCAAATAAATCCAATAACCCTTTGAAATAAACCCATTCTTTGAAGTGGATCCATGTTAAGAACTTGATCCAAAGCATATTGAAGGTAACTCTAGATATTAATCAAGATGAAAAAATCATATTACCAAAATACTGATGATTTGATGAGTATCTTGCAAGATATCTAAATTTCTCTAAAATAAGATCAAATCCATATACCAAGCACACACATATCTACCCATGAGATGATTCCTTTTGATGGACATGTAAATGATCTTCAAAAACATGAATTCCTTACTCTCACCAATGACGAAGAGTTGTATTATTGACATCCTAACAAATCATCAAGGTATAGAAAATCAGCAAAAATTGATAGTGATCGTGAAGAAGATCACTACATTGATTATGAGTCATTGACATCTCTAGGAGAAGCATCAAAATATGATACATCCTAAATTTATATTGAATACATTGAGTATGGAGACATTCAACATTATCAAAGAAAAGGATTTGGCTTACAAGAACATGATATCTTGGAATCGGTACAAATAGTCAAAAATCTTGAGCAATAGAGTATTGGCTATACAAAAATCATGAAACCTAATCATGTTAGTGATACTTCCACAATACTAGGGGAAACTTTATCTAATGAAAATTATATCAACATAGGGAGCATGAAAATTCCTTATGACGAAACCGCTACTAACACTACAACTATCCATATCATGAATCATTGTCCTCATATCTTTCCACTAAAAAATTGGGACCAACGACAAGAGAAAAAGATATATCAAAGAAAAGAGAAAATTATTGAAGCCAAAGAATCAAAGAATCAAAATCGAAAAGAAAAATAAAAATGGATACCAAAGAAAAATAAAGAAAATCATTCCTATCAAACTCCATTAGTCAAAGAAACTATGGGGAAAAATCAAAAAGGGAATTTCATCCATCAAAATTGTCCATCAATGCAAAAGAAATCTTCAAGAATGGCATACCAAGTATATCAATAAGTTGGTCCTAATCAAATCTTCATATTCATCCTTCATTTCTCATCATACCAAGTTTAGAGAATCAAAGATTCCAAACTATCAATCAATCCCTCTCCAACCTCATATTCTCCATCGCATCCCGTGATCCACTTCAACATCCATGATATACAAATATTGCATTGACTTTGTCTTGGAAACAACACTTTATCATAAGGACTCTAAAGGAACTCTATCATGATGTACGCATCTAAGTAAGGTTGAATCTGATATCAATAAGGCAGATAAGAATTATCATGGGTTACATAGAAGTGCTTATATCTTGGAAAAAAAACTCCTCTAGGTAGGATACCATTGGCACATCATGATAGAAGTATCTACATCAACCTCACCAGGTGGTTTTACATGATTCAAACCTTCAAATCCTAAAAATAAAATAAATCAAAAATTCAAGAAAATAGTAAAGAGAAAAATCATCCTCTAGTGAAAACCACTTCAATGGCACTATGGGTAGGTACCATGATGAAAACCTAGCAAACAAGCATCATGAGTAGAATTGAGAATCTATGCACACTATTTTAGGTGGAAGAATCTTATCCCCTTCATAGTAAATCCAACATCCCATCCACTTTATCCATAATAAATCCATCAAGCCAACCCATTTTTCATCCATATTCTAAATTATCTTGATCTTGAAAAAGGTTCAACATATGCTTCAACCTTATTTTTTTAAAATATTGACATGGGTCATTATCATTGATCCTATCCTATCCTATAAATCATAATTTCTAAGGTAATCCAACATCATTTGGTCCATCATGAATTATCCAAAAGAGCATCCTATATCCGAACATGCTATGCTATTACAAGATAATTCTTGGAATCCTTTGAATACCGATCCATCCATCCATCCATGCATTTGCATAGATCATTCCATACATTAATAGACATTGGGGGTAGGTAATTGATCTTGTTTTTTAATAACTCTCGATCCATTTCCTATGTCTTGAATAATGTGATATCAAAATCGTGATCTAGGTATCATTTCAAAAATCCCAAAAAATCCATAATATTTCTCAAAATCTTAAAATCCAAAAACATGCATAACATCTCAAAATCCAAAAACATTCAAAAAATCCAAAAACATCCATAACATTTTAAAACTCAAAACATTTGGAAAACTTTGAAAAACCCAAAATAGCCTAAAAAAATTGTAACGCCCCACCACGTAACCCTAGAGGAAGTTGCAATTAACTACTCAAACGTACTAATTTTTATTTTTTAAGTACAATTAACATGCAAGTTCACTACCCATTGCCAACAATCTCTAAGGTTACGAGACTGAGTTTACTTATTAAAACCCAAACAAAAAACATGAATTGAATCCATAAAATTTATCTACTTAAGAATTAAGAGCACATACATTCCATACAAGATAAATTAAATCAATAATAAGAGTTACAATATGATTTCAAATAACAATAATTTAATAAGGAGATTACATCACTCATTCCGCGAATGAGGTAAATCCAATAAACATGATTACATATTACATCTTTCCACCTCAATTACAAAGGAGGGGTAATAAATTACAATAAACTACTGAAATGAATAAAACATGAAATGTGACTGGATCCCACAAGCTATCTAACTGGAAATCTCGTCAACATGAACAAGAAGAAAACCCAATGAAGTGGTACCCAAGGGCCCACCCCCTGTGCTAGGAGATAGTAACAAGGATTCATAAATAGACCATCTACCTCTAGACAAAGGCTAAAACATACTGAACTTATACTAGCACAACCAATCATAGGTACAACACAATGGTATAAATCTAACATGGTCACATTGCTTCTAGATATAAAACAGATCGAGTATGTCAAGAAAACCATACACACAAAATCATGTACCGATGGTTGTCGTAGAAAGAGTGTCATCACACATCTCGACCTGGGATATCCTCTGGGAATCTTCATAGGCTCTGGCCCCCATTATGGGTTATCCTAGTGGCCTCAACTAAATCTCGACCCCCATACTCACTCATGCGGAATCAAATACCTTTCCTAAAGACAAGATAGATGACCTTTCCATTCTAGGCTTCCCACTCCTCCCAATCCTAAATGAGCACTTGTTTCTATGAGTGAGGCTAAATTATCTTGTTTAGTGTGAAATACTACCCAATCTCCTAAGTATAGTGTTTTAGTTATCACTTGATTAAACCAACTTCGAACGTTATCCAATTTACCTCTTTGGGCTCTGGTGCTTAACAGAAGACACTCTTCTACTTGACAACATACCAAACAAAACCAATCACCAAGGGAACCCAAGTGCATACAAAATAGATATTACAACCACTCCAACTCTAGAAGGAAACATATAATGAAACTCAGTCCAAACCTTGGAGGCAACAATTTCACATAATCCACTGCTTTCAAAGGAGGCACAAAACATCCCCATTCATGGAAACTAATTAATAACATGATACATTTAGATGCAATTCCCAAGGAAAACCAAAGGTTGACTAACATAATACGAAAACATTAACCAAATGAAAACCCCATCTGGAAGACTTAACAACCCTTCTAATGAATTTCCCCCAAATCCACAAGAGAAGAAATTACATTTAAAAGAGCAATTTAACAAGAATTAAATCTACTTTGGATTTCCTAAATCTATTTGCTTTAATAAAATTCAATAGTTTATTGCCTCAATAAAACTAATTAAATTATGTCTCTTTTAGAAAAAGGATAAAAATAAACTAGATATTTAATTCCCTAAATGCTCTTAAATAATAATAAGCATTTACTTCTATAATTCATAACATATCTTTTTAAATTAAATAATTGTTTTTTCTTTTCAACTTAATTATTTGAAAATAATTAACTCATCTTAATAAACATATTATTTAAAAATCAAATATAATTTTCCATAATAAATATTATTTTAAAATAAAATGAATAAATTGACTATGAGCACAATATTTTAAATTTCTCAATTACATTTAAATCTTGCCATCATTTAAATCAATATTTTAATATATGTATATATTTAAAATATATATAAACATACATTAAAATAAATAACTCAACCATACATATATATATATATATATATATATAACATAATATATATATATATTTTATATATATTTAATTATTTAATATCTATATATGTTAATATTATAATATTATATAATATAATACTAAATATTAATATATATTTTAATATTCTATATATATAAATATATTAATATTATAAAAATATAATAATAAAATATTAAAATATATTTTCTTTTCTTTATATAAAAAAAAATCGAAATTGAAAAGGGCAAGTCGTGCTTTGTTCGAGTGTGTGTCTTTTAGGGTTGGGCAGCTTGTTGTGTTTATAGAACTGACCCCATGCTTGGGTGCGGTTGTGTTTAACACAACTGACCCTTACAGTGGGCAGCAACTATGTTAACATAGCTGACAAGCTCAGTGGGCGATGGTTGTGTTAACACAGTCGTCCCTTGGGCTGCAACAATGATGACGGGGGTTTGGGGTTCACGTTGGGTGTGTCTCCCCCATAGTGTCTTCCATGGGGGGCGTGGTGGGGTGAGCCCCCAATGTCCCAAATCAAACCATTTTTTATTTAAAATCTCCTAAACCGACTCTGGATTTCAAAATCCACATACCTCCATAGGTGACTTAAAAAAAAAGTTTAAAAGCATAAACCCCAATCAATATATATATATATATATGTACACATATATATATGTATATGTATATACATATATATATATTTATATGTATATATATATGTGTACATATATATATATATATATATATATATGTGTGTGTGTGTACATATATATATATATATATATATATAAACATCCCCTCAAGAGATTTGTAAAATAAATTGAGCAAATAATACTTGAAATAATCATTTACAGTCAAAAACACATTTTTTCTTGAAAAATTCCATTTCCAAACCAAGGTTTTCAAAGTTTTCAAACAAGATTCAAAATGGGTTTATTTTGCAAATCAAACAGAGTTTAAATATTTTCAAACAACATAATAAAAATTGTGAAACCTTTCAAAATGAAAACTAATTTAATGGCAAGAAAACCTGGTTTTCCAAAAGCTTGAAAGGTTGTCAATGGTGCTCTAAATTCTTCTTTTGATTCTAGCTCCTCCAAGAAATCCAACTTGCTTCTCCAAATCCAAAATCCAAACCAGAAATTCCTTTCCTCTCTTGTTTTTTTAAATTTTTCATCCTCCCTCAAAACTCCATGAAAAAACTCCCAATAATAGAAAAAATAATCAAATATCTATTCAACCACCATAAATTTTTGAAAATGGAAAATAGAAAATATCTTCTAATTTTATTTTTGCATTTAAAATTTTCAAAAATGCAATTAAAAACCTTTTTCAATTTTCAGACTTAATTTCAATCAAAATATCTATTAATTTCCAAAATGAATAACTTAATTCAATTCAACACAATTAATTTAATTAATCAATAAAATAAAAATATTCCAAGATTAAATTATTTTATTAATTACATTAAATTAATTAATAAATTAAATAAAATTTCTCACATTATAACCAGATTAATTTAATCAACAACTTAAATACATAAAGCAATTTATTTACCTTTTTCTAACTTGCAATTTAAATAAAATCAAGGCAAATTGAACAATATTAAAAACAATTGAACCAGACTAAAACCGACAACACACTATGATCAAGGTGATGACATGGCATGGAAAACCTAGCTACTATCTCCCAATCAAATTTCGTTGAGAAATTGGACACGCTCAAACCTATGAAAGCAGGTGGAGTTGATGTCCTATACCTGTAATCCTGCAACCAAGTGTATATAAACATGTACATATATATCCTAATAAAGCACACCATGAAGAGGAAAACGTGGAATCGTAGGGAGCTCACAAGCGAGTGGTGCAATCCTGTCCCCTTCACCAATACAATATTACTAATTGATGAATCTAACATAAATAATGTAATCAAAAGCATAAAACAACATTAATTCAAATATCATCTACGCTAATCTAAAGCATGACATAATGATAACATTAGAATAAAAATCCATCACATCAAAATATAAAATTCACATCATTTTACAAATAGCGATCAAATAGTAACCAAGTACCATAGTCAAAGTACTAATAGAAAAAAAGGCATAACAAAATAGAACACTAATCGATCAAAAGAGCAAAACGGAGGGGTATTACATCCTGCCCCCTAGGGTCTGGCTTACTCCTAGAAGCCTACAAACAAATAGGGATATAAATCACTCATACAAACTGCATCTAAATCAAAACCTCGACCCTTGAGGATGAGTATCCTACACCGTACGACCAACTCTAGAAGTCTCAACTACAACTCCCTGATACCCAAGTTAACGGTTATCAACCGCAACATAAGCTCGATGAGATCTACCTGCATCCCCTACTATTGGCTCTGAAAGTGCTGGGCCCTGACCAAGTCTAGAAGTGTTCGAATGAAGATAGTTCCTAGCAAGGTGGCCATGTTGGCCAGAAGAGTAACACCTTAGGTTACAACAAAGCCCTCTATCTCCTAAAGGTGCAGTAGACTACTGCATACTACCCCAGTCGGCCATAGACTATGAACTCTAGGCTAGTTTCTCCTGTCGATTGCGCTTGTTGCACTACCAGTTCTAGTTCCCTCTAGGTGAAGAACCACCATCATCCTAATAATATTGAGAGTCCTTATGCTTTCCAAGCGTACTCTATTTCTGCCCACCACTCTGAGATGGTCCTTGTTGAGCCCTAGAAGGTGCACCTCCCTGAGGCTGACCTCCTCAAGCACTAGACCCTACTGTTGAATTGCTGCCAATCTGAGCACCCATATGGCCTCCTAGTGCCATGGCCAAATTCTCCTCTACAAGACGTGCTTTCTCCACCATTGTCCTTATGGTTTTGGGTTCAAAAATCCTCACACCTCCGCTAAGATGAGCATTTAAGCTACTGACAAAGTGGTGAAACAACATCCCCTCACCATCTCCTATCCCTACAAACTACTTGAGCTCATAGAAGCGTCACTCATAATACTCAAATGAAAAGGCTTATTGATGCAAAGTGTGAAACTCATTGCCTCGATGTTGATGCCAGTGCTCGGATAGGAAACGAGCTCTGTACCGCTCTAGAAAAATCTCCCAAGACACTGAGTTAATATCAATATGGAGCTTCTAATCCTCTAGCCTCCACCATGTGGATGCAAACCCTTACAAATGCATGATATCAAACCATGCTTTGGTATTGTTTCGATAAGGATGCATAGAAAAACACCTATCGAGGCCTATGAGCCAAGTCTCAACCTCTAACCTAGTTCCTGCTCCATCATATAGTGGTGGATGTGCCTTGAGAAAATCTCTCCTATGCGCCTCTGACTGAGATGGAACTTCCCTCTCAATAGGATTACCCTAAACCTTAGTTAGCCTTTGACCAAGGAGTGCCAATGCCTCCTCAAGTTCTTTATGCTCAGCCTTAATCCCTAGAGGATTCTACTTTCGATCACTACCCCCTGGGGCATTCTACGATGCTTGATGTTATTCCTGATCTAGAATAAGTGGAACATGAGGAGGAGACTCATGTTGACTCCCATCATGACCGCCTATATGGCCATGACCACGCCCTCTACCTCTTCTGCATCTGGGAGGCATAATCCTACATAGAAACATCAAGGTATTAGGCAAGGTATACAAGATAAAAACCTACACAACTAAAAGCTTAATGGGTTCATCATAATCCCAGAGTACCCAGTGTTTAAACCTGGCTCTGATACCATGTGTAACACCCCACCACATAACCCTAGAGGAAGTTGCAATTAACTACTCAAATGTACTAATTTTTTATTTTTTTAAGTATAATTAACATGCAAGTTCACTACCCATTTCCAACAACATCTAAGGTTACGAGACTGACTTTACTTATTAAAACCCAAACAAAAAACATGAACTGAATCCATAACATTTATCTACTTAAGAATAAAGAACACATACTTTCCATACAAGATAAATTACATCAACAATAAGAGTTAAAATATGATATTTTCAAATAAAAATAATTTAATAAGGAGATTACATCACTCATTCCCCGAATGAGGTAAATCCAATAAGCATGATTACATATTACAACTTTCCACCTCAATTACAGAGGAGGGGTAATAAATTACAATAATCAGCTGAAATGAATCAAACATGAAATGTAACTGGATCCCACAAGCTCTCCAACTGGAAATATCATCAACATTAACAAGAAGAAAATCCAATGGAGTAAGGTGGACGTTTCACCCAATGAAGTGGTATCCGAAGGCCCATCCCCGTGCTAGGAGATAGTAACAAGGATTCTTAAACAAGACCATCTACCTCTAAACATAGGCTAAAACATACTAAATTGATACTGACACAACCAATCACAGGTACAAAACAATGGTATATCTCTAACATGGTCACATTTCTTCCAGATATAAAATAGATCAAGTATGTTAAGAAAACCATACACACAAAATCACGTACCGACTGTTGTCATAGAAAGAGTGTCATCACACAGCTCGACATGAGATATCCTCTAGGAATCTTCATAGGCTCTGACCCCCATTATGGGTTATCTTGGTGGCCTCAACTGAATCTCGGCCCCCATACTCACTCATGCAGAATCAAATACCTTTCATAAAGACAAGATAGACAACCTTGCCATTCCAGGCCTTCCAACTCATCCGAAGACTAAATGAGCATTTGTGTCTATGAGTGAGGCTAAATTATCTTGATTAGTGTGAAATACTACCCAATCTCCTAAGTATATTTTTTTAGTTATCACTTGATTAAACCACCTCTTAAGGTTATCTAGTTTACCTCTTTGGGCTTCAACACCTAACATAACACATTCTTCTACTTAACAACATACCAAACAAAACCAATCACCAAGGGAACCCAAGTGGATACAAAATAGATATTACAACCACTCCAACTCTAGAAGGAAACATATAATGAAACTCACTCCAAACCTTGGAGGCAACAATTTCACATAATCCACTCCTTTCAAAGGAGGCACAAAACATCCTTGTTCGTGGAAACCAGGTAATAGCATGATACATTTAGATGCACTACCCATAGAAAACCAAAGGTTGACTAACATAATAGGACAACCCCAACTAAATGAAAACCCCATCTGGAAGACTTAACAACCCTTCTAATCAATTTCTCCCAAATTGATAATAGAAGAAATTACATTTAAAAGAGCAATTTAATAGGAATTAAATCTACTTTAGATTTCCTAAATCCATTTCCTATAATAAAATTTAATATTTTATTGCCTCAATAAAACTAATTAAATTATTTCTCTTTCAGAGAAAGGATAAAAATTAACCAGATATTTAATTTCCTAAATGCTCTTAAATAATAATAAAAATTTACTTCTATGATTCAGAAAATATTGGTTTGAAATAAATAATTGTTTCTTCTTTTCAACTTAATCATTTAAAAACAATTAACTCATCTTAATAAACATATTATTTAAAAAATCAAATATATTTTTCCATAATAAATATTATTTTAAAATAAAATCAATAAATTGACTATGAACACAATATTTTAAATTTCTCAATTACATTTAAATCTTGTCATCATTTAAATCAATATTTTAATATATGTATATATTTCAAATATATATATACATACATTAAAATAAATAACTCAACTATATATATATAACATAATATACATATATATATATTATATATATATATATATATATTTAATTATTTAATATCTATATATGCTAATATTATAATATTATATAATATAATATTAAATATTAATATATACTTAGATATCTTTTATATATTAATATTTTAATATTATAAAAATATAATAATAAAATATTAAAATATATTTTATTTTCTTTTTATAAAAAACTCTAAAATTGAAAAGGGCAAGTCATGCTTTGTTGGGTGCTCACCGTTTAGGGTTGGGTTGCTGGTTATATTTACACAACCGACTGCATGCTTGGGTGTGGTTGTGTTTAACACAACCAACCCTTACAGTGGGTGGTGACTATGTTAACATAGCCGACCGACTTAGTGGGTGGTGGTTTTGTTAACACAGTCGTCCCCTAGACGGTGGCGATAGTGATAACGAGGGTGTGGGGGTCATGTTGGGTGCAACTCTCCCACAATGCCTCCCATGGGGGGTGTAGTGGGGTGAGCCCCAATCGTCCCTCCCCTCGAAACCCTAAAAGCATTTTTTTATTTAAAATTTTTTGTTTAAAAATTTCCTGAAATCCGATTGTGGAATTTGAAATCTGCATACCTCCATAGGGTGCCTTTATAACAAATAAAATAAACAAAGATAACCCCACCCTCCCCTAAATCAATTATATATATATATATATATATATATATATATATGTATATATATATTGATATATACATATATATTATATATATATATATATATATATATAATATATGTATATATCAATATATATATACATATATATATATATATATATATATATATATATATAAATTTAAACATCCCCTCAAGAGATTTGTAAAATAAATTGAGCAAATAATACTTGAAATAATCATTTATAGTCAAAAACACATTTTTTCTTGAGAAATTCCATTTCCAAACCAAGGTTTTCAAAGTTTTCAAACAAGATTCAACATGGGTTTATTTTGCAAATCAAACAGAGTTTAAATATTTTCAAACAACATAATAAAAATTGTGAAACCTTTCAAAATGAAAAATAATTTAATGGCAAGAAAACCTGGTTTTCCAAAAGCTTGAAAGGTTGTTAATGGTGCTCTAAATTCTTCTTATGATTCTAGCTCCTCCAAGAAATTCAACTTGCTTCTCCAAATCCAAAATCCAAACCAGAAATTCCTTTCCTCTCTTGTTTTTTAAAATTTTTCATCCTCCCTCAAAACTCCATGAAAAAACTCCCAATAATAGAAAAAATAATCAAATATCTATTCAACCACCACCATAAATTTTTGAAAATAGAAAATAAAAAATATCTTCCAATTTCATTTTTGCGTTTAAAATTTACAAAAATGCAATTACAAACCTTTTTCAATTTTAAAACATAATTTCAATCAAAATATTTATTAATTTCCAAAATGAATAACTTAATTCAATTCAACACAATTAATTTAATTAATCAATAAAATAAATCTAGTCCTAGATTAAATTATTTTATTAATTAAATTAAATTAATTAATAAATCAAATAACATTTCTCACATTATAACCAAATTAATTTAATCAACGACTTAAATACATAAAGCCATTTATTTACCTTTTTCTAACTTGCAATTTAAATAAAATCAAGGCAAATTGAACAATATTAAAAAAAACTAAATCAGACTAAAACCGACGACACACTATGACCAAGGTGATGACTTGGCACAAAAAACCTAACTACTTTCTCCCAATCGAATGTCGTTGGGAAATTGGACACACTCAAACCTGTGAAACCAAGTGGATTCGATGTTATGTACCTGTAATCCTGCAACCAAGCGTATATCAACATGTACATATATATCCTAATAAACCACACCATGAAGAGGAAATCATGGAATCACAAGGTGCTCGCAAGTGAGTGGTGCAATCCTATCCCCTTCACCAATACAAATTTTACTAACTGATGAATCTAACATCAATAATTTAGTCAAAAGAATTAAACAACATTAATTCAAATATCATCTATGCTAATCTAAAGCATGACATAATGGTAACATCAGAATAAAATACCATCACATCAAAGTATAACATTCACATCGCTTTACAGATAGCGATCAAATAGTAACCAAGTACCATAGTCAAAGTACTAATAGAAAAAAGGAATAACAAAACAAAACACTACTCGATCATTTGAGCAAAACGGAGGGGTATTACATCAAATCTTCATAAAACTCAAAACATTCAAATGACCCCGAAATACCAAAAATAGCCTCAAAATATTTCAAAAATTCAAAAATTATTGAAATATTCCAAAAATAAAAATCACTTGTCCTATCATGCTTTCACTCACAATAAAATTTCACTCATAATATATTGATCATAACCTTTAATATTTGTTAACACAAATAGAAATAAGTATAATAAATCAATGAAACACAAAACTATTGAACATAAAATCTTGAGTCTTGATCATGGTTAAACACATCAGTTAACATTTATATCAACGACCTAGATCAAACTATTAGAATTAATCAAAATCCAGTAACATGTCCTACTAATATATCTTTCCTACAATGGGCATCATTGAATTTGAAATCACCCTAAAACAACATCCTTTAGCAAGAGATATGAATAATATTAACTATTTGATTCATTTGATCTTTTCTTATGATTTATCTTATTGGTCCATTTCGATGATCTCTCAATGATATCAAAAAAATTATTTAGAGAGAAAGGAATAGGGCATTAGTCATTTCTTTTGTTTGTTGTGCTTGTTGGATATTATTGTAATACGACATTGATGAATACTTTCCTTGCATGTACAAGGATAGTCTCAAGTAAAATAGTGGCTAGGACATATCAAGTTCCTCATACCTTTTATGTATTAGTCTCCTTAATTTGATGGCTTCATTCTTTCACATGACCAAACAATATTTTAGTATATCAAGTATGAACATGGATATTCCTATCTATTTGTAAAGTCAAATTCCATGCATTAGATACAACATCATCCTAGCTTTCTATATCTTGGTGCATTGTTTCTATTTGCTATATAAAACAAGGATTTTTGTGATGAAATTAAGCCTTATCCAAAGCAATATCATCTATACTATCTCATCACATATCCAATAAAATCTCGAATAATCATAGTTTTTTTGGAATACTAAATCAATCTCAATACAAATCTAATCTATTCTATCATCTCCATTATAATCATTCTTCTATTTCTATCATCTTTATTATCCATCTCATTCTTCTATCCATAACAACATTTCTATCCAAGTATCAAATATATGTATGATATACATCAAAATATACATGAGACTACCCATGGCTGATGGGTGAAAGCAAAAAGTTGAGTCCACTTAAGGTGGAAGTTTCAACCTTAAAAAATATTCCAAAATCAAGAAAAATGAATAAGGATCTCATTTTGTAAAAGCATTAAAAAATATTTTTTATGAAACGGGATCTCATTTCTACAAAACGAGATCCCATTTTTTAAAATTTGATTTTTTGTTCTGGTTTTTGTTTTGTTGTTTAGTTTGATAAAAGGTTTGGGAACCTAAGCCTAAGCTTTGGACCTAGTTTGACCTGCAACTTGAAGGTCATATCAATGTCACAAGAAAATAGTGACTTTGGACATATGTCTGAAGACCCCTTTTGCAAAAAAATTTGATGAAATTAAAACCCATTATAAATGAGACTGTGTAGATACCAAATATGTAAAAAAAAATTACAATTTGATTATTTTTTGATAAAACTAGTCCACAAACTTGAAATATCAAGGTTTTTTAGTATTTTAATAACTTTTTATTAAAACAGTTTTTTGAAGAATGAATTGTACAAAAGCATACTTTAGACAATTCTTTTCAATTTGAAAAAAATCAAAAAATGATTAAGTTTACGTCATCTTATGCGTGACATACATGAAAAATTTTCAAAACAACAAATATGACCAATAAAAAATTAACAAAAAATAATTTAAAAAAAAGTTACAAAAAAAAATCGGAAGCGTTCTTTAGTGCATTACAAATATTTTCCCAAAAAGATTTAAAAAAACATGATTATTTAGTTCAAAATATGGATGACATATATGTGCATGGTATGTTAAGAAAAGTGACTTTTAAATAGTAGTTCTTAGAAACACCTATTGAAAATCAATTTGTATCATCTGGGTATTAAAATAAATTACATATTTAGAAACTAGAATCCAAGTACTACATTTTATGATTGACTTTATTCAAGATTCCATCCCTACAAGCTTTAAATTTTAAGGTGAAATGTGAAAAATTTCTAAAAATCAGGGAAAACACTTCCACTTTTTGGCCAAAATGAACACAACTTCTTGCACACATCCTAATGAATTTCTATGCATCATAAAATTTATCTACAATGAACATCTGAAATTTCTAAGATTTATCTTTCATCTTCTATACACCCAAACTATTCCCATAGCTTTGTTGTGATCTCAACTCAAAAATCAATTTTTTTGCTCAATCTCATGAGTGGGTAGCATACCCACATTCTATCGATTGTTGGGGCATAGTGGGGCATCAAGAAAAGTTATAATTTTTTTAAATTTTTGATCTGAGTAGTATTGGTCTAAGAAATATTAGTTTTTTGAAGCAATGCAATAGGTACCCCACTTCAAAGAGGGAAAAAATGTAGACACCTAAAAATTTCCTGAGCATATCACACACCAATATTTTGATTATTAACACTATTTCTCTCCTAATTTACCTATTTCATCTATTTAAGGAAATAATGTCAATTGTTTAATTAAATTCACTATTCTCTCATATTTATCAAATAATTAATTTTATTTGATTATATAATCACCTTCACACTAATTTTCCTCTCTTTTGATTAAATAATGTCAAAATATTTAATTAAAGGTCATAAATCATCTTTGAATAAATAATTCTTAGTTGTTTAATTAAAGTCTCTAAGTTTCAAATCCAAATTTCTCCCTCCACATGGAAATATCTCCCACATGCTTCCTAAAATGAATGGTTTTGTTATTATCTCAAGAAATTTGAACCTTTGATTAAAATCCTTCATCCATGTCATTATGCATTATCAACCCTTGATTTGATTTTTGACCCATGTCCTCATCTCTCATCCATTTTCATCCATTGATTAGATAATTCAATTTCAACCAGTCATACATTCCAAAAATCTATAAATACTCCTCATTTTACATGATAATTCATTCACGAGAATTTAAGTAACCTTACTCTACCCAATTTCATACTTGAGCTATTGAGCATTTACGAATCAACATCCACCATTACCATCAACTCATCAAGATTTTGCATCAAATAAACTATGGATAATTAAATTTGAGCAATCCACAATGGGATTGCACTGCTTTGCATCTTAGATGGATTCATTTAGCTTCACTTCATGTTTAATTGTTTTAGAATCTTAATAGGTGAGAAATAGTTTCCCACCAAATATGAAAAAGGGTAATAAGGGGGTACGATGGGCTTATTTCTCACTAACTCATTAGGAAATGAGATCCCCATAAATAATTGACTAAAAAACCTTAGGTGAATCAATCCAAAGTGAGAATCTATAGATTTCCTTATGCTTGAAGGGGTCAAGGTTAAACAACACTTTGGGGAGAAAAAAATAAAAATAGAAAATCAACTCCAAAATGCAATCTAACACTTGAAACAACAATATTAAATCAATATTCGTAGAACCAAAAAACTAAATGCAAATCTGAGATGGTAGAAATGTGTTTACCAATCACCAAGAGGTAGTTTCTGAAGGCTAATTGGGACTCATTCACCCATGGGTGAATGGGCCTTTTGTTAGGTTTTTTTTGTAACTTTTAGGAGTCTTTGATGTTGATCTCAATCTTCTGATTTGTCTAGGTTTCAATGCTGAAAATTCAAAAATCAGATATGTAGGTTAGATTCCATGATTTGACAACTTTGACAACTTTTCAATCTTGCACTTCAAAAGGTCTTCAATCCTTCTTCAACCTAAATCTGAAATCACACACACAAGAGAGATTTTTTATTTTTTTTGGGTGAATGGGGGTTTTCCTTCGTCAAACCCCATTTTGGTAATCAAACCTTGAAATGAAATAATGCATGAAAGAGGTAATAAAGAATGAACAAATATATGCCATGACTCAAAAAACCCTTGTGGATACTTTGTTAATTTAGATCTTATTAAGTCTCCAACTTGCATGAAATGGCTGAATTGGATGTGGATCTTGATACTTGAAATAATGCTTTGGATGCTTGGACTTGATCTTTAAACCTACACCAAATGTTAGCTCCAAAAATCAAGCATGATGCAAGAAGACTTTGACATGAAGAATAGATCTTGAATGTTGAAATAAATCTTTGATATATCTGCCCTTCAATGCTCTTGATGTTACATCCCACCCTATTTTTCAAAAGACCGCTTTTACTTTCAATAAATTTTACAATGAAATTCTATAAATTCTAAAAAATAATGATTCTATGATGAAATATAAAATGCTTTGATTTAATTTTTTGATTGAGTTATGGATGTGTGATGCCCTAATTCAGATAGAATGATATGTATATAATTTATTTTTTAAAAAATTATGAATATAAATGTGATATGATGAGGGTAATGAAATATTGTTAGGCTAACTACCTTGCACTTCATGAGTGATGATGCCGAACAAACCAAGCTTCAATAGGAAAAAATGGGGAAATTATTATCTAGTAGAGAGGTTGCATTGTGAAGTCTCTTGTGTTGCCATTTGGGTTCGATACAATTGAGTGTGATTTGGTCAACCTAAAAATTCTAGGGCATGTTAATTATTAGTTTGAGGTATGTCATCCTACATTGGTTGTTTTGTTCCCTGTTTTGGAGAGGGTGGTTTTATGGTTTGTAAACCATCTCACTTATTTCTATATAAATATTCATATGAGTGAATATAATTATGCTTATTTATGCATATACTCACATTAGTAATTAGCATAATGGGATGATGTTTCTATCCCAACAATAACATCGTGTCATAATTATTAACATTGCACTTCATAATAATAAAGTATCCTTATTAATGATTATTACCATCCTTTTGTTAATATTTAAATTGGCTTATTAAGTCGTAAGATTAAATATTTGGCTCGATTCCTTCTTAAAAGAGGAAGAGCTCTTTTCCCATGGTTGTTGGGTTCATCTAAATGAAACTTTTATCCTTTATTGAAAGGTGGTAGGTGGTAAATTATTATTGTTACCAAATATTATTTCCAATTATAAAGAAACTACTAGATACATCATTGTATTGATGGAAAGATTTAAAACAATATTAAATATCTCAAATTAAGCTTAAAATAGCACAATTCAATGAAGGCAATGTTGTGTCATTGCCTTCAAGAATTTGTGGGCCCTTACATAAAAATGGGTGAAAATATTATCGAGGATACTCCCAATAATGTTTCCTTCTCATATTACATGATATATTACCAATCAACCTTTCTACTCTCTAATTGTGTATATTGCATACTCCACAATGCTAACTAATTCATTCTTATTGGATTCTTGAAGTTAATTATTGGGCTATCTTTGGTTAAAAGGGAGATTATTAGGGAGGATCTAGTAGAAGAGGAGTCTCATTTTTAAATCACTTCATTCCTATTTTGTAGAGAAAATCTATTCTATGAATAGAGAGAGGTTTTTGAATGAATTAATAATTGTTGTTCAAAATGGTTTCCAAAATTGAATCCTCCAAGATAATAATATACTCACATTGGAAACTTCACGGGGGTTGGTTGATCTTACTTCCATTCTTATTTTTAGTAGATATGAACTCCTTTAAAGAAGAGACAGTTTCAATGATAGAGAAAATCAAGTGTTTAGTGTAAGCTACATGAGATGATAAGATAATTGGTTTCAATATAAACTAGACACCATTTTGAGGAACTTTAGTTTCAAGAAACTTGTTGAGAGTGATACCATAGAGTTTTATTTAGAAGGTAACTGAATCTTGGTTTCAAATGTCATGTATTATATACATTTAAATGATGTTATGCTACCAAAGAAAGTGTGGAATTATTTTGTTTCAAAGATTTTAAATTGGAATCTTATTCTTTGTACATTTTATAGACCCTTCTGTCTTTGTGGTAAATTGTTAGAGATTATGTTATAACTGCATGTTAATAACTTCATCTTCTCATAATTTTATCTCCTATTCATGTATACAACATTAAACTATCTAAGAAACATCTTTAGAGGTTTGTGGCTGAGTTCTTATTTCGCATAAGAGACCTTATCAGTTCCTTTGAACTTACTTTCTTTTGGTTGTATTAGCTGATGTTATAGAAAAAGGATATTGAATGTAGTGTTTTCATGCCTTTTTTAGGTAAAGGGAAATAGCCTCTTGAGAATTGCAAGGAGCAATTAATTATAATAGAATAAACAAAATAGAATGTTGTACATGTGTAACTCTTCCATTATTGTCATCTTAACCTCGTCCTTTGATAAAGAAAAAAAAATATTGGTGTTACAACTCTATGAGAGAAACTTAGAAGTCTTTTTACTTTTGAATGGGTTATCAATTGTTTTGGGTTGAATATAATGACCCATTTTCATTCTTGGAAGTGTTTGAAAGTTAAAGATAACCGTAACATAAAAGAGGTTACTATTTTGTGTCCTTACCTTATTTGGAGTATGAAAATAACCTTGAGGGTATCAAGAGTTCCTTAATCGTGATACGTAAGAGTATTAGGGAAAACCCATTTACTCTTATGCCATAAGTTCAACCTACCCTAAGAGTATTATGGGGTAAAAATCCTAATACTCTTACGTAAAAACCCTAAGCCATAATACTCTTACATAAGGAACCATGATACATAAGGGTATTAGGGTAGCTTGAACTTGTGGCATAAGCCAAAAACACGTGGGTTTTACCCCATAATGTGAGAATTCTAAAGAGAGTCTCAAAATTGTTATCTTAGAGAAGTTGGCAGTATACTTCCAGTTCAAGTGCATTGTATTTTGAGCATATTTTTTGGGTAGGACAGGTAGTCTAGAAATCCCTAGGTTAGTAGATTTGTCCAATTTGAGAAGGGTGATGATCCTTGACTATGCTCTTGTATTGGTTGTATAGTTGTACAAAAATTATGTCCATAGTGGGTGTCATTTCCACCACGTGCACTTTTCAGTTCATCGTACTCCAAACACTTAGCTAACTAGAGTTTTCATACTTAGTAGGAAGGTATCTTTAGTAGTGTGAAAGATTTATTTGAGAGGGGGTACACACCAAATCTCAAATATAAACTAAGAGAGTTCCCAACACAACCTTTCATTGAAGAGTAGGGTTGCTTCCAATCTAGAAGTGTGTGAGGGACCACTTAAGTTCAAGGTTAGAGGTAAAGAAACTAGATGATGTTTTCCCTCTCATCAATTGCATGTTGAGTCTTCGATGACAAGAAGAATTAGATGAGGTTCTCTGACCCCATTCTCTTTTAGTTCATTTTTTAACTTAAACAATTAAAATCTGAAAAGATTTGTATCATGTTTTTACATCAATGTTATCAATTAAAAATTAATGATACAAATTTCATTATTTATATGATTATGCAAATGAAATGAAGTAGTATGAAAGTTTATAATTACTTATTTAAAAAAAAATCATCTACTTCTCTTTTATATGTTTTAACCTTTGGTTGAAACCTCTCGATCAATCTGTGTTAGAAGGAGATTGGTTGTTACACATGGCATCAGAGCGTCTGCGTTAAACACTTGGTCCTAGGAGCTCATTATGTAAGTATTGTGCATGAATTATAAGATTGACATTTGAAAACCTTGTGCCAGAGATGGTTCTCTCTAAGAAGACTACCAAGAAATCAATCGTCGATAATGAGTGATTGTTGATGGTGTTTTCTACATGGCAACAACACAGACAAAATAAAAGCTATCATATCTCTCTTGAAAGGTAAATATTTATGAACAAAGAGATAACCCAAAGGTCTCTAATGTCAAGTCTTGACAATGCAAATAAAACAACTCAGAGATAATGTGAAAATGCTAGTAATCACAAAGGGACCTTACTACAAGAAAATACTAAACTCAAATTTATCAGATCTAACAATATATTGATACTTCAAAACCTAAAACTAACCTAGATAATAAAACAAATAACAAAAGGTAAAGGTTTCAGAGATAATTCTAAGACTAATTCTAACCCTAATATTGACAATGTAGATGATAAGATGCTTGAAATGGACCAATCCCTCATAAGCTAATTCCTATTTAACCCAAATAAATCTGCAATCTTACAGAAATAGTGCAATCTTCTAAGGTGTTAAAGATTTTTAGATCATGCATATTCATTCAGGATAACCCTATTGCAATTGAAATGAACAAGCACTCATAATTGAACTAAGCACAATTTTAAGTCTAGGCTAACTTTGGAAAGCAGTTAACAATCAACCCACTACAAAAATTATGGACTAGAGATTATTGAAAACACTTCAAGCATAAAACCCTAAACATTATCAAATCATCTAACATAAAATAAACATAAGAAATTTTAAAGATAGAACATCAAGAACCATGCTAGATAAAACTCAACACAAGAAAGGCACCAAATCACAATGTCTTTTCTTGTATTAAATCATCCAAAGTGGCAACAATTTCAGTCTTTTGTTACAACACTTGCTTGAAGAGATTACTAAACTCTAACTCGAATTCTTGCTCTTACAATTTGCTCTAATTTAAAAAAATTCTAGCTTCTTCTAACTCCTTACAAATGAGGCATAATGCCAAACTTATAGAAACCCCCCAAGATATGTCAGCCCAATTAGGGTTTACAATAATAAATGGCCACACAACAAGTTAGCCAAGAGAAATTCAAAAAATATGAAATGTGGAATATGCACCAATTTCATCCAAGTCGGCTTGGGGTCTCCAACAAAACTCGGTCCAATGCATTCAAAGGAAGAGGAGAAAATAGTGGGGAAGCACAAATTCTAATGCAGCATTGCATTAACTACTTCCCCCTTTATCTTTAGCATGCTCCACCTTATCCTGCACCAACAATAACACTTTGTCCAAGTCGACCATAGTTGGAATAGGTAAAACCCTAACTCTCCTCTCAAGGCACTTGATATAATCTCTTGATTTCTTCACTATAATATCCCAACCTACCTTATTTGTTTGATACTTATCAATAATTGCAATGTAAGTCACTGCATCATCCAACCAATGTTTAGTGATAAGGACCTCACTGATTGGAGAATATACATCCCACCACCATTTTATCAACTGCTCTAGGTTAAGATGCTTGGGTGCAAATTTATTTCTCACTATCATCACTTCAAAGAAAGAGATACACTTATTGTAGATCTCATTCAAAGTGTCTTCAATCTTCCTTCCTTGTTTATATATCTTTCTCAAGGTCTTCTGCCTCATCTGCAGAATTCCAAACCATTCCCAATGCTCTGAAATTCTTGAGGAAGGAAGAACTCCCCCACTTATCAACTTTTCTTAAGTGTACTCCATGATAGTCTTTGTATTTTGCAGCAGGAGATCTACATCTTCCTTATTCTGAGCCAACACACCTTTCAACCAATCTAATTTCCTCATTGCATCTCCTCCAGTCAAAAGGATGTCTTTGATAGAATTATCTCCCTTGGTTTTCACCCCCTGAAACCAACCAGTTGTAGCATGTGTGGTTCTCTTCATTCTTTTAGACTCTGATATTGTTTCCTAAGGTAGAAATCCTATAACAAATGAGGAAGAATTGATGGATTGCAAGGGTCTCATCAAATCCTACAAATATCTCTTAAGTTTCTCATTTTATTTCTCCAATTCTAATTTAGTCTGTACCTCTTTCCTCAATCTACCAAAGATTACAACATTGGAGCCTTCATACTCCTCAATGTCTTGTTGCATGGAAGCATGCCCTAGATTGATAGTCTACAGACTATAATCCTTTCCAAGCACATCATCTCTATCCTTGTCAGGATTAGGAGTATCAATGTGGACTGCCCTATTATTCGCATCATCTCTCTCAATCCTGGAAATGACCCTAGCCCTCTTCTTTGTCTTTCCCTTTCCAGTATTTTCTAGTAGGTCATCCCAATTGGGAGGAGTATCATCCATAATAATCTATTTACTCTTTAATTACTTATCCAACTAGCCTGGAATAGTTGATTCTAATTGTACCTTGTTCTATCCAGCATCTTCTTGTTAAACATTAGGCATACTCTCCTCCATATTCGGCTTCTGAGGAGCCTTGTCCCTAACTAAATCCTCTTGCCCTTCATGGTGATCCTACCCTTTGTCTTGTACAGGTGAGGGAATCTTACCTGGTATCTCCTCCTGAGGAGATTTATCCTCATGAACCCCTACAGGTGAGTCCCCATAAACCACCAAATGAGACTACACGACCTTCTCTATCTTAGCCTCGACATTGTAGAGATAACCCTCCTAGAATTCCTCATCTCCATGATCTTGGGAATCTTCAACATCTTTTGGTTCATCTAGCATATTAGCAGTCTCATGAGAAGGAGGGATATTTTCCTATTTAGTGATAGGAGTAGTCATGGGAATATTTCCTTTCAGTGCATCATCCTTAGGAGAAGGATTCCTAAATCTCCTGGTGTATACTTGTGTCTTTTCTCCTGAGGTCTCTAATTCTAATACAGGTGTGTCAGCCTTTTCATCTATCATAGAATTTCCCTTCTCCTTCTGCAACAACCTCACAATTCTCCCTCTCTTTGGAAAGGGGACACTGGTCTCTTCCTTTTTATTGCTCACCTCCTTTAGCCTTCTTCCTCCTCGAGACATGTTTCCTTTTCTTGGATATTGTCTTTCTCTGCTTCTCTACCTCTCCTACCTCCTTTGCATGAAAATCCTTAATCTTAATTTTAAAAGGAGAGCCCACCTTGGTTTTTCCTTTAGGATCTTGTTCAGGTGACTCCTCAGATGTAGAGTGAGATTCCAAGTCTCCCATGAGATCATTGGTGCATTGCACACCCTCAATTTCCAATTCCAAAATCTTATGCTTGAGCCAAAGCTTGGTATACTTGATTATCGGAGTCATGACCTATTCTAGATCTATCTTCTCTTCCTCCAGCCAATCAACCTCTCTGGTGCAAGGGAACCTATACTTGGCAAAGGCAGAGAGGTGTACCTTGAAGGTTCAACAAGTGAATGCGAATACCTTTAGATCATATGATGATAAAATAGGTTGTTTTGTAATAATTTGTCCATGTGTATCATGTTGACAAGAGATTCTAGGTAGTTAGTAGATGGATTTAATTCATGTTCCTTTTATCAATAAGGTTTCATTAAACCATTTCCAATAGGTTGAGTAAGTGTGGGGTCAAAAAGAGTAAACATTGCAAATATGTATTGATATTGGTTAATCAAATTGTGTAAAGGGTGTAATCTTGACCTCCAATGATCATTAGTAGTTCAAAATTTTGTTAGAGAGTAGTTGGGCAGTTGTAGGAGGAAATTGGAAGTTGAAATAAATATATTCATCCGTGTAATCCTCGAGAAAGGTTGTTGTTCAATGTTAATAAATAAATTATATTGCTGGTAATTGTTGATCATAGTTTTCATTGGTTTTTCTAGAAATTTTCCACTTGATACAAGTCCCTATAGGTTTGATATGTTTTGAGACCATGGGAACTTATTGGTGCACGTGTTTAATACCTTATTTAATTTTCTTGGAGGCTTAGAATCTCTGTTGGTGCGTGAGGGATCAATAAACTTTGTTGACTGTTCCTTTTGCAGGGTGCAGGTTTGAGGGTCTTCCCATGATCCAGTTACCAATCCACCTATTGTGATGACTCTATGGCTTAGTGGATTGTCTTGTATTATTCCTATTTATATGGTTAGGCTCTTTGGAGGGTGAGAGAATGAACAAACATAGTGGGATGTGGTGTTCTTGTGACTGAACATGGTGTTTCCACTATGAAGTCAAGGAACCCAAGTGGTGAATTCGAGAAGTACAAAGGGGAATGGGATTGTGAGAGTTCCTAGAGTCAAGGCAGAGGTAATACATGGTGTCCAAACCCTTGGTAGGATTTGCGAGAGTCGTGAGGTAGGATTTTCCCTAAAACCCTTGTTTTGTGGAGATTTAGGAGGGTTTATGAGCAAAAGGTTAAGACAAGATCTTGGGGCTCTAAAA
Source organism: Sequoiadendron giganteum (assembly GCA_007115665.2). NCBI lineage: Eukaryota > Viridiplantae > Streptophyta > Pinopsida > Cupressales > Cupressaceae > Sequoiadendron > Sequoiadendron giganteum. The sequence continues at coordinate 128,409,753 of CM021107.1, read as the reverse complement.
GTTGGTAAATCTTGAGTTTGGGCATTAGTCTTATGAATTTTTCAGGTCATCTTTGTTTGGAGGTGAGTTTGGGTAAGGGTTCCTTTGGAAAAAAGGGGTAATTGTGAAGCTTAGAACCTGAGTGTGTGTACTAAAAGTTCATATTGGTCCAAAAGAGTGACCCTTGATTTTCCTATATGTTGTATAACCTTGAAAAGGGTATCTTAATCCATGTTTCAATTGGCAGGTTTTTTGGAAATGTTGTGTGGAATTTAGCCTAAACAATTTTTTGAGTGCTACAAGGGGAAAACTGTCGTGAAGGTTGTTGAATGGTGACTTTGGAGTGATCAATATTTGAGATTGAGTTTGAATGGTCAATTTTCCATTATATTCATGTTGAGAGATCTTGTAGGGTCTGGGTAGAGGTCTTGAGTGTTTTGAAAACTTGGGGGGTTAAGATCCTTGAGGATGAGTTGATTTCTTTGTTTTGTGAGTGATCTCCACCTAGCCTCTACATCATAGTGGTATTAGAGCAAGGGAGTAGTTCTTTGAGAAGATCAGGATTGAAGTTTTTGTGCAAGAAGAAGAAGGTAGTTGGAGGGAGAAAAATTCCTCCTAAAAACAATGTTGTTGCAAGGAAACTTGATACTCATGAGAAGGATATAGATATATTGAAACAGGAGATGGCTATAATAAAGGCTAAGGGTAGGACCCTTTTGGAGGAAATTTCAGTCTAAAGAGGAAGAGACCTCTAGTGAAGAAGAAGAGATGGATCCAGATGATGTTAGAACAATGAATCTACTGAAGGGTGTGAAGAAGGATGGACATGGCAAAATGGATGTGCCTATGTATGGAGGCAAACTTGATAGTGAAGAGCTCTTAGATTGGATAGGGGCTTTGGAGAACTACTTTGATAGTGAAGATGTTGATGAAGGACATAAAGTGAGGAGAGCATAAACAAAACTGAAAGTGCACGCTTTGGTGTGGTGGGATTTTTTGCAAGAAGATAGGGGGAAGAAAGGAAAGAGCAAGATCATTTCTTGGGAGAAGATGAAAGAAAAGATAAAAGGTAAATTTCTTCCTTTTGATTACAATTTCCAATTGCTTAAAAAGTTGTAGAATCTTAGATAGAAAGGGTTAGATGTACAAGCATATACTAAAGAGTTTTATAGGCTAAGCATAAGGGCTAAACATGAAGAAGATGAGGAAGAGATGACTGCTAGGTACTTGAATGGTTTGAGGTTCAACATTCAGGATGAAATTAGCATGATGGCACCAAAATCAATAGAGAAATGCTTTCAAATGGAAATGAGGGCAGAAGAAAAGCTAAAGAGGAGACAAGAGAAGTCAACAAGAGGAAGAGGTAACACCTCTAGAGGAAGGGGATTCAATCCTAGTTCAAGGACAAACAATCAAGGCCAAGGAAGTGACAAGAAGGATCAAGAGCAATCTGATTCAAGAGGTGGATGGAGAGGTTCAAGAGGCAGATTTGGTGGAGGAAGAGGTCCCTATCAATTCTTAGGAAGATGTTACACTTGCAACCAGCCTAGACATCTAGCCTTTAAGTGCCCTGGAAAACAAGGCTAAAGCTCTCATGGCGGAGAAAGGAGGAATCAACTAGTGCATGAAGATGAAGAGACTATGACTACACCTGTAGTGAATCTTACATCAGAAGAAGCAGAGGCACTCATGATTAGAAGAACTGTGTTGCAAGCATCCAAGGAGGAAGATTCAAGCCAAAGAAGGAACTTGTTTAGAACTACATGCAAAAGCAAAGGTAAAGTGTGTCAAGTTGTCATTGATTCTAGTTCTCAAGATAATCTAGTGTCTAGGGAAATGGTGGACAAGTTGTGTTTGGAAAAATGACCTCATGAAACACCTTATAGAGTCTCTTGGATAAATGATAATCAAACCTTGGTAGTAAAAGAGCAAGCATATGTTGATTTTCAAATTGGGGAGTATAATGATCGGGTCCTATGTGATATTTTTCCAATGGATTGTTGTCATGTGCTCTTGTGGAGGCCTTGGAAATTTGATAGGAGGTCTATGTATGATGGTTGGGGGAACACATACACAATTCAAAAGGAGGAAAAAATCTTTAAGTTGCTTCCCTTGAAAAACAAATGTAAGGGATAAAGGTTAGGCTAAGGTAGTGTTGTTTGGCAACAAGGAGCTTTTGAGGCCTAAGGACAATAGGTCAGATGTGGTTGCAGGTATAGAGCAGGTTGGTGAAGTTATAACAGTGGAGAGAACACCTACAAATGGTGTTAAGATAGTAGGAAGTGTGTTTTGGCAAGAGGCATGGAAGGCAATCATGCCTAGGTCTGATCTAGTCAGGGCGAATAGTGAGAAGACGGTAGGTATTTTGGTCTTGCAAGGAGAGCATGATGGTTTTACACCTAGGTCTGATATAGTCAATGAGAAGGTAGGAAGGATGATGCATAAGAATGAAAAGCAAGGTGGAATGTTCCCAAATATGGTTGAGATTACTGTGGGGACCGTTGGGTTTCCTATCAGCAGGAGTGATGGTGAAGGGCATATGAATTTTGTAGGTACAAGGACTAGTGGATCTGATAAGGTAGTGATACTTGGTAGTGTTAGTGAACAAGATCTAATTTTAGTAAAGGAAGGGCTCAAAGAACCATAGAGTAAAGGACTAATGATAATGAGGGGAGGACAGTGTATGCAAACACAATTGGATTGGTGTGAGTATGGAGATGGAGCAAAGTAGGGAGTAGGTTTACATGGTTCTAATGTTTGTTTGTTTGCAGGTCTAAGAATTGGAACAATGCTACATGTTGATCCAGGACCAAAGAGACCAACACCAAATTGGTAGATGATACTTGAAGAGAAAAATGGATCAAAGACCAAGTTTTTCACTCTTGGGACAAGAGTTTCTCTATGGAGGGGTGTATGGTGCAAGAGCACCTATACTTGGAAAAGGCAAAGAGGTGGACCTTGAAGGTTCAACAAGTGAATGTGAAGATCTTTAGATCATATGATGATAAAATCAGTTTTTTTGTAATAAGTTGTCCATGTGTATCATGCTGACAAGAGATTCTTGGTAGTTAGTAGATGGCTTTAAGTCATGTTCCTTTTATCAATAAGGTTTAATTAAACCATTTCTAATAGGTTGAGTAAGTGTGGGGTCAAAAAGAGTAGACATTGCAAATATGTATTGATATTGGTTAATCAAATTGTGTAAAGGGTGTAATCTTGACCTCCAACGGTCATTAGTAGTTAAAAATTATATTAGAGAGAAGTTGGTTGGTTGTAGAAGGAATTTGGAAGTTTAAATGAACATATACATCCATGTAATCCCCGAGAAAGGTTGTTGTTCAATGTTAATAAAGAAATTATATTGCTGGTAATTGTTGATCACAGTTTTCACTGGTTTTTCAAAAAAAATTCCAGTTGATACAAGCCCATATAGGGTTGATATGTTTTGAGACTATGGGAAATTATTGGTGCATGTGTTTAATACCTTATTTCATTTTCTTGGAGGCTTAGAATCTCTGTTGGTGCGTGAGGGATCAATAAAATGTGTTGACTATTCTTTTGGCAACATGAAGATTTGAGGGTCTTCCCATGATCCATTTGCCAATCCACCTACTATGTTGACTCTATGGCTTAGCATATTGGCTTGTATTATTCCTAGTTAGATGGTTAAGCTCTTTGGAGGGTGAGAGGATTAAAAAACCCAGTGGGGTGTGATGTTTTGTGACTAAACAAGGTGTTTCCACTATGAAGGCAAGGAACCCAAGTGGTGAATTCGAGAATTCCAAAGGAGAATGGGATTGTGAGAGTTCCTAGAGTCAGGGAAGAGCTAATACATGGCATCCAAACCCCTGGGAGGATTTGGGAGAGTCAAGAGGTAGGAGTTTCCCTAAAACCCTTGTTTTGTGGAGATTTAGGAGAGTTTGTGAGCAAAAGGATAAGACAAGCTCTTGGGGCTCTAAAAGATGGGAAATCCTGAGTTTGGGCATTATTCTTAAGAATTTTTCAGGTCATCTTTGTTTGGAAATGAGTTTGGGTAAGGTTTCCTTCAGAAAAAAGGGGTAATTGTGAAGCCTAGAACCCAGGTGTGTGTACTGAAAGTTCATATTGGTCCAAAAGAGTGACCCTTGATTTTCCTGTATGTTGTATAACCCTGAAAAGGTTATCTTAATCCATGTTTCAATTGGCAGGTTTTTTGGAAAGGTTGTGTGGAATTTAGCCTAAACTAGTTTTTGAGTGCTACAAGGGGAAAACTGTCGTGAAGGTTGTTGAATGGTGACTTTGGAGTGATCAATCTTTGAGATTGAGTTTGAATGGTCAAGTTTCCATTATATTCATGTTGAGAGATCTTGTAGGGTATGGGTGGAGGTCTTGAGTGTTTTACAAACTTGGGGGGTTAAGATCCTTGAGGGTGAGTTGATGTCTTTTTTTTGTGAGTGATCTCCACCTAGCCTCTACATCATAGTGGTATTAGAGCAAGGGAGTAGGTCTTTGAAAAGATCAGGCTTGAATTTTGTGTGTAGGAGGAAGAAGGTAGTTGGAGGGAGAAAAATGCCTCCTAAAAACAATGTTGTTGCAAGGAAACTTGATACTCATGAGAAGGATATAGATATACTAAAATGGGAGATGTCTACAATAAAGGCTAAGGGTGGGACCCTTTTGGAGGAAAGTGAATCTGAAGAGGAAGAGACCTCTAGTAAAGAAGAAGAGATGGATCCAGATGATGTTAGAACAATGAAGCTACTGAAGGGTGTGAAGAAGGATGGACATGGAAAAATGGATGTGCCTATGTATGGAGGCAAACTTGATAGTGAAGATCTCTTGGATTGGATAGGGGATTTGGAGAACTACTTTGATAGTGAAGATGTTGATGAAGGACATAAAGTGAAGAGAGCAAAAAAAAAAATTGAAAGGGCACGCTTTGGTGTGGTGGAATTTTGTGCAAGAAGATATGGGGAAGAAAGGCAAGAGCAAGATCATTTCTTGGGAGAAGATGAAAGAAAAGATAAAAGGTAATTTTCTTCCTTTTGATTATAATATCCAATTTCTTTAGAAGTTGCAGAATGTTAGACAGAAAGAGTTGTTGAATGGTGACTTCGGAGTGATCAATCTTTGATATTGAGTGATCAAATTTATGGACTTGGATTAAATTTCCATCCTCCTCAACCTAATTAGGAACAACCCCTATGTTGTATAGCCATACCAAGCTGACTAGTAACCTAGAAAACTTCTTCTTTCTAACCTCAAATTCATTAGCAATGTTGGCCCAATAGTCCTCTAAGTCATCCTTGTGACTATATTCCCTGCTAGCCTTCTTCTGTGCTTCTCCAGTTATGCCAAATCTAGATCTCTTGGAATGGAAGGAGATACCTAGAGTGATCATTTCTTCTTCGAAGGGATGGGCCAAGTTGATAGAAGGTCATACTTCACTAGTGCCTATCGTCAAAGGGAAGTCATTACCAAATCCGGTCTTGTTCTTTTCCCCCTTCACAATTACATAAAAGTCACATATCTATTTTGTGACCTCCAGGAGTACAACATGGTCTATAGGGAACCTTGGGAGTCTATACAGATCCCTCCGAAAACCATCAATTCTTATGTATGAGAAGGTGGGGAACTAGATAAACCAAGCTCCAAACCTTTTGATCAATTCCTTGGCTTTATCTAAAATCTGCACATGCTTTGCACCTTGGAGCAGCCTAGTGATGTACATGGTGAATGCATCACTCACCCTACTATAGCTTGAGTTACCCAGGTGTAGTTGTGGGTAAACCTCATAAATTGCATCCTATGGAAACACATCCCTTGTTCTTAGTCCCTTGTATGGGTGGAACCTAGCTAGAGCATAACATAGGTAAGAATTAATTGTGAAACTCTTAGTCTGTACGACATTACACATTTTTTCATGAATCATGGCACTTATAATGCCTACTCTGTGGTAGTCTATACCCTATTCCATCCTAGCAATAATATGTAGCATCCAATTCTCGAACATTCTTGAATTCTTTAATCCTACCACCCTACTCAGAAGGTTGATAACATCATCATACTCCTTAAATTTGAGTTTGACCAACTGCTTGGGCAACATGGAGAAGTGTGACTTAGGTTTTTCCATCCAAGAATTAATGACCTATTGGGATTTGATGGTATCCTCCTCGTAGAACTTATTTGCCACATCCATGTCAAAATCCACTACATGAGACCTATAAAGCATGTCAAAGGTTTGGGCTATAGACACAAGATTCAAATTTTCCACTATCCTCCCTTGGGGACCCACTATCCTTTGTGTACCTCTATCATAATGCTTATTACTTTCAAGCACCAACTCATAACACTGCACTGTAGGAGGAAATCTAGCTACATGTGCCAATCCATATTCCAATGTTCTTTTGGCCAATAGAGAGGGATTATGTGCTACCATTCTGGTCTTGAACTCTTCATACTCCCACAATCCAACATTTATATCAGTTACCCTTGACCAGATGAAAGTAAGCTTGCTCTCCAGAATTTTTCTCTTGATATCCATCTTCATCCTTTCTACCTCAGAAATGGAAGACCCCTCTACACCTAGATCCACTACCTTACCCTTGGTTCCACTTGTCATTGCCTTACCTGATTCAACCTACATTCGACAAAAGACCATAGTAAAGATCACATGGAACACAAATTAATCAACCACAGAGACAAGTTCACCTTCAATACAAGTCCCATGATAAGAAAAATGCTCAAAACCCTCATACAAAATAAATCATTCCAAAGTTTGGGTTTTCAGGCCTTTCATGGAATCCAGGCCAGAGAGGATTTTCGAGAAATTCCTAGCCAGGTGGATTCCAGTAGAACAAGCACACATGCATCCGACAATAATTTAATCAATTGATAATCACTAAGAAATAGCATGAAACATCTCCAAATAATTTAAATTCGATCATCAAATGCATAATCATTGAGCAAACTTCATGCAATTCCCCAATTCTCCATTTTCAACAAAATCTCAAGAAAATCCGTTAGGGACAAAAATTCGTGAGAATAGCAATAATTCACAAACTCTAAGAAAATGAGGGAACCAAGAACATTAGGGAAAATCCTGAAGGCATGGATTTTACCGAAGCTAATGCAATTTTCACAATTTAAGCCCAGTTTCAGGAAAATGACAAGGCAACAAACAAACCAAGGAAATTCGGAGGTAGTAGAAATCCTTGAGGTAGGAAAAAATCTAAATCAATGCACATTTCAGGAAAACAAGAGAAAATAGGATGTCAGGAAGTTAGAGAATTCTGACAATTAAGGAATTTCGTGAAGAATCTAAAAACCTGAATACCTACATTTTCTCTCGACCTCACTCAAATTGATCGAACGATCACAAATTTGAGGAATTAAAACCTAGAAACAACTTGATTTAAACATCCTACAGATCGTCTTGGAATATGAACTCACCCTAAGGTAAATCGAGAAGGAATGGCGATGCCCTAGGCATGAAACCCTAAAATTTAGCCATGAATGTGCAGGAAAAGCTCGAGCTCAACTCATTTGTTTTCAAAGGTTCACTGAAAGCTCATCCCGACCCACACAAGAAAGCCATCTCAGGATGAAATCAAAAGGAAGGCTCAAAGACTCACTTGGGATCAACATTCAAATAAAAAGAGAAAACCCTAGCCTTGAAATATAATGCCAAAACATGAAAGAACTCAAAATACTAGGCATACCCAAAATGCCAAAGAAGCACGTGCATTCAATCAAGCAAAAACAAGGCAATGCGAACAACATGAATGGGCACCAAATGAAAACTAGAAACCCAAGCATCAATTGGAAATATGATAAACAACATCTTGACTCATAACATATACGCACAAAGCATGAAGTGATTCATTTCAATCATCAAAAGAGGGAAAGCGCCATGTACGTACCATGAAGATAGGAAAAGATCGAAACAACAAAAGCTAACAAGAAACCTCAAGGTGCGAGTTGAATATAAATGGTTTCCAAAAAATCCAACTGCAAAAATCAACCACAATTCCAATCGCACAATCCAACAATAGCACCAAGCTCCAAGCACTCTAGATTAAAAGGAAGCAAATGATAAAATCTTAATGACACAAAACGTCCAAAATTTGACTTAATACCCACAATGGAAGTCACACAATTAATGCAGTTAAGATGGGTCAAACCAAAATCCAGGAATTCAACATGGTGATGGACATTCAGAGAAATCTGATCCTGATGGAATTTCGTGAAGGACCAGAATCTCTGGATTTTCAATGAAAAGAAGTTGTCACCAGGTTTCGAAAGGAAACTGAGAAATTCCGCTAGGAGTGGATTTTCTCGAGAATAGTAAAAAACCCGGAATGAGTCCAAAACTTAAGGTTTTCAATATATATCATAGATGGACTATTCCAATAGGAAAGATAAACATCAAAGAACATGCCCAAGCAAGAAAAACCTTAAAAAAAAAAGGGCCAAAAGACCAAGATCGAAAGAAAAAAGAGAGAAAAAGAGGGTCCCTACTTTAGGTGGGGCATGTGTGCAAAAATTGCACAACACGATACTTGCAAGATGAAAGGGCAAGGGAAAATTTATGAAAAAACATCGAAGGGAAAAACATTGAAGTGGAAGCCTAGTTGGGAGAGGAGGAAACCTTCACTCATTCTAAGGGAAGAATCAAGGATGAAAGAGTAGAATTGAAGCTATCTATACAAGCTCATGTGAGCATTGTGGAAAATTTAGTCCAACAAGCATTCACTTCAATATTTGTACCTAAAAACCCAACTCCTTCTACTCTTGCATCAAGTGAGAATAGTACAAACAATCCACCCAAAAAAAAAAAAGAGAGGATGAGCTCCTATGTGTGCATCGTCCTATTGAAATTATTGTAATCAGTTTTGATGAGTTGAAAGGATACACACCCATTGCTCTTAAATGAAAGAAAATATTTGTTTTAAAACTTGATAATTAATGGTTTAGAAATTTCTTGGTGATAAAATGAATTTATAATTAAATGTTGAATGTTTCCTCTTTCTTAAAATGTATGTGGAGTGCTAGGTAGAAAATATTTGTTAAATGGAATCAACTGCTTCTTAGACTAATTAAAAACATTAAATTGAAAAACTTCAAGTAAGAGTTAACAACATGTTGGGAATATGTAGCAATCATGAGGACAACCATGAAGTAGGTCAAACCACTAGAGATATGGAAGCTAAGCTGGATCAGATTTTGGCCCTTTTATAGGAGACAAGGGCCAAAGTTGACCACCTAGAGGGGGATAGGACTAGTAAAGAGCCTACTTTTTTGGGTGACTCAAGGAGTTTCCATGCGGATACAAATTAGAGTGATAATGATGACTCATAATAAAGGTCCAAATTGCAATAAATGGATAGAGAGTAGTTAGCTTGATAATTACCTAGAGATATGAAGAAAGTAACCCCACCAAATTTTGATGAATCAAACTTTGGTGATGCTGTTGAATCTTGGATGGTTGAGATGGAAAAATACTTTGAGATTCAAAATTACTCTAAAGTCACAAAAGCAATGTGGGGAGCCTTTCAACTGGCTAGGAAACATCCACTTGGTGGACAAATAAGAAAATGGAATAGGGCGTGCATAAATGCAAAAAGATTAGCATGGGGTGAATTTTTTGTCATTTTCAGATAGAGGTGGTTGCCTCAATTGTATTATGACTAGAAAATGATGGATTTCCAAAATCTAAAACAAGGGGACCTAATAGTAAATGAATACTATAAAAAATTTACTCTTCTCCTTAAATATGTGCCCTAGTATCAAGGAGATGAGAGGTTTCATATCAGAAAGTTCATCATGGGGTTAAATTCCCAAATTGGTGGTGAGGTAGATATTCATGGTCCCACCACAATGGATCAAGTTTATAAGAAATTAGTTAAGTAGGAATAGAGACTTAAATCCCGAGCGTCTTATAGGGATAAAAGTCAAAAGTAAAACTGGATTGAGTCTTCCCAACCCCTCAAGAAGAAGGTCTGAGAGAAATTAAATTTTCAATGAAAAGGGGACGAGGGCCACCATGAGAATAAGGGTGAAGGCCATAGGGATAAGAGGAATGGAGGCATTCAAAAAAATAATGGTAAAAAGAATCAAGAAGCTTTTGAAAAACTTTCTAAGATGCAAGGGCTACCTAGGAATTGGTTTATTTGTGGCAAAGACCATTATACAAATTAGTGTCCCACCAAAATAATAGGTCCTCCACCTCGTTTAAATCCCCTCAACCTTAGTAGACCACATTTCAACAATAGATATATGCCACAATAGATAATACACAAATAGATTACCACATAACCCCTATCGAGACCACAGGTATGTGTTTTGGAACATTATTTCAGTTTTAATTGATACTGGAGTAACAAAATGCTTCGTATCGCCTAAAGTTTTAGGAAAAAATTCTAGAAGGGATGGATTTATGCAAAAATCTTGGTCAATCGAATATGAAAATAAGTGAAGTAATCGGGTAGAGGAGTGTTTGTTCAAGGCTAGGGTATACTTGCTGAGTTTTTCGACTGAATTTAACCTCTACATAGATCCCCTAGGATCCTATGATGTCATATTAGGGATCAACTAGTTATGGAGACACAAAGAAAAAGTGGACTATTTCACTAAAATAGTTGAATTCTTAGATGACCTAGGGAAAAAAGTCCTCATCCAAGGAACTACAAGAATGGTCAAGTTAAGGTAGATTTTCGTAATGAAACTAAAGAGAGCCAAATGAAGGGGTTGTCGATTGTTTATAGTCAAAATGGAATAATTAGAGGGGCTAAGGGAAAACCAAGATATTATCTTCTTTGATGAACTAATGTTTAATGAAGCTCAAAAACACCAGTAGAAGAGGTTGGGGAAGTTTTAGAAAATATGGGTTTAGAATGTGACAAGTATCCTTACCTTTGGGATTTTGTAGAGGTTTTCCCTGATGAATTAATCAGAATACCTTTCAAAAGGGAATTTGACTTTTCCATTGATCTCATACCTAAATTTGAGCCAATCTCCAAAGCTCTGTACTAGATGACTACTACTAAGTCAATGGAACTGAAAGCGCAATTGCAAGAACTTTTTGATAAGGGTCTGATACAACCTAGTGTCTCACCTTGGGGGCACTAGTAATATTTTTCAAGAAGGATGGAACCCTAAGGTTCTGCATTGATTATCAAATGCTCAATAAGGCCATAGTAAAAAAAATATCCCTTACCACACATAGATGGTCTCTTCGATCAAATGCGAGGGGTGACGATATTCTCCAAGATCAACCTACAATCAGGAGACCATCAATTAAGATTATAAGATTAAAACATTCATAAAACCTCTTTCAGAACAAGGTACAAGGAATGTGAGTTTACATGGTTACCCTTTGGTTTAATGAATGCACTAGAATCTTTCATGAATCTAATGAATAGTGTGTTATAGGATTACCTAGACAAATTTGTGCTTTATTTTTCTTGATGATATCTTGATATACTAAAAAAATGGAAGAATGTCTCCAACACTTATAGTTTATACTACAATGCTTGAGAGAGAATAAGTTATATGGAAATTTATTCAAATTCTCATTCTTATAGAAGGAATTACAATACCTTGGGAACACCATCTCTACAAAAAGGATCATTATAGATCCAACAAAAATAAAGGTAGTCTTAGAATGACTAGAGCTAAAAAATGTGCATCAAGTTAAAAATTTCATGGGTCTCGTAGGGTATTGCAGGAGGTTCATAGCTAATTTCTCTATAATTACATGTCCTATTACCTCAATTCAAAGAAATTGGAAGATATTCAAATGGATGAAAAAATGTTAGGAGGCTTTTCATATACTAAAAGAGAAGTCGACTATGACACCAATTCTAAAAGTGTCTAATCCTAATGGACATTTTTTAGTCACCATGCTAGTTCTTTAGAAGAGGGACTAGGAGGTGTAATCATGTAGGATGGTAAAGTGATAGCCTATGAGTCTAGGAAACTAAATAAATACAAGAAAAATTATGCACCTCATGACCTGGAATTAGCAAAAATAGTGCATGTGTTATAGATATGGCAGTATTATTTTTTGGGTAAACCCTTTTGATTGAGGTCAGATCACTAGGATTTGCATTATTTGTTCACACAACCTAATTTGAATGCTTGGAAAATAAGATAACTTGAGTTAATATCTTATTATGACTTTGAAATCAATTATATTAAAGGGAAAGAGAAATGAGTAGCATATTCTCTCAATAGAAAGGGGCATGTTTCCTCCATGTTTTCAGTGTGAACTAGGTTTTGTAGACAAGTACTACAATAGTCCAGTGGGGACGAGTACTATAAGAAATTCTAGAAAGACCTATTGGATAACCCTCAAGACCCCAGATATGATGGATTTCAATTTTCATCTCAAAGAAGTTAGCAGTATGCTTCTGGTTTAGGTGCATTGTATTTTGAGCATGTTTTTTGGGAAGGAAAAGTATATAAATCCCTAGGTTAGAATCTTTATCCAATTCGAGAAGGATGGTGAACCTTAACTAGGATCTTTTAGTGGTTTAATAGTAGTACAAAAATTATGGCCATAGTGAGTGTCATTTCCACCACATGCACTTTCCAATTCATCGTACTCCAAACACTTAGCCAACTAGATATTTTGTACTTATTAGGAGGGTATCCTTAGTAGTGTGAAATATTTAGTTGAGAGGGGGTACACACCAAAGATTATATTTCAACTGAGAGGGCTCCCAACACAACCTTTCATTGAAGGGTAGGGTCGCTTCTAGCGAAGAATTGTGTGGGGGACCGTTTAAGTCTGAGGTTGGAGGTAAAGTAGTTGGATTGTGCTTTCCCTCTCATCAGTTGCATGTCGAGTCTTGGATGATAAAAAGAATCAAGTGAGGTTCTCTAACCCTATTCTCTTACAGTTCATTGTTTAGATTAAACATTTAAATGTTAAAATTATTTGTATCATGTTTTGATATTGATGTTATCAACTAAAATGTAATGATAAAAAATTATTTTTTTATATGATTATGCAAATGAAATGCAGTAGCATAAAGGTGTATAATTACTTGTTTCAAAAAAATAATCTACTTCTCTTTTTTATGTTTTAAAATTTGGGTGACACCTCTCAGTTAATCTATATCAGAAGGATATTAGTTGTTCCACTTGATCATCAACTTTGGTATACTTTTTATCTTATCAAATTGCTAGGTGAAACTTGGTGAAATAACCTTGTATTTATAGGTATGTATCATTAGTTTCCCAAAATTTAAATATCACAAGTTGACATTGAAACATAGATCTAAGGACCTTAAAATACCACTAAAAACATAATTTAAATTTAGGTACAAAGGTCTAGGGAAGACCCATTCGCCCATGGGAAAATGGATTCCAATTCCCTATTCTTGGAACACATGTTGATCAATATAAAGTGCTATGTTTAGGCATTAATTATTGTCGAGTTTCCCCTTTGCAAAATGTAATTTATTAGGCTTGTAAATAAATAAAAGGGATTATTAAGGCATAATTAAAATCAATTTTAATTAGGAGGAGCTAAATTAGTGTGAAAATGTAAAGGGATACATTTTCAACACTAAATTAAGGCATTATCAATTCTATTTTAATTAGGAGGGCCCAACCAAGTGTGAAAATGTAAAGGGATAAATTTTTCTACCCTATATTTAGCCCCCACTTTAGTGATATGATGACCTTACGTGAAACTCATACTAAAGTAGATAATTAAGAGAAGTATAATTGTACAATCGTTGGAAGGATAAGACAACAAAGATCAATGAGGATGATCAAACCTCCAAGATATAAGATCTCATGGAAAAAATAACAAAGGCACAAGGAGACACATGCCTATGTTAAACACATATGTATGTAGCAATGACAAGATACTCAATCTTACAATGTCAAAGACTAAAAGAAAGAAAAAGATAAAAAGAGGGTGGATCAAGCATCAACTATCCAAATCAATGTGAATCACACCTCAGCTATTTTTCCAAACACATTTACAAATGGACCTTTCTATCCACTATGAAAATGACAATGCATGCTCACACGGGCTAGTGAGATCTGTTGTCCACTAGGTGAACCCCCGAGGGTGGAAAATAAGAGAATATTATTAGGCTCCCATACCATACCAAAGTTATAACTTTGATAAGTTTAATAAGGCACCACACAATACAAACTTCAAGCTTCATAAGGCTTAGAAAATTGCATTATGCTAAACACCTATGAACAAACATGACTCCATAGGCAAGAAAAGTGTGTTATTCATGGTGGCCATGAAAAAGGGTTGTAATTTTGAGCTTCACAATATTAAAAAGCAACATTATGCTAAAAAATTATGAAAAAATGCAAATAGAATAAGACATGTTGAAAGGGGTTTTTCTTACTTCATGTAAGGTCTCCTCTTAGGGAACATCATGCCTAATTTATCTAAGAGAGGACAAATATAGGATAGAATATTCACAACTTAGGGAATGCAATGAATAGAATCACCACTAAGAGTAAAGTTTCATGCCAAGAAAGGTCACACTCTTGGAGGACATCAAACCCAATGACACCACCAAGAAGAAGACACATAGCAAGAAGTAACAAGACCACACAATGAAACATAAGATATAGCCAAGATCTCCAGAATGATAATGTCAATGTATGCCCCCAATTTAAAGAATTTGATAAAAACCATGTGTTGTGAGAGATTACTTTAAATTATCAAATCATAAATGCTAAATAAGACATGAGAGCTTATTTGGAAAGCCCTATGTCAAGCATATGTTTCCAAATGAAGCTACGCCATGAAAAAGGAAGGGGTTTCCCCCAAAATGAAATCTAAAAATTACACAAGGGATCCATGGATTTAGGGTCAACATATGTCTTTGATACAATGATATGATAGATCTTTGAAACTTCATCATTCCCCAAATAATTCATGGAATGGGAATAATGACGCTTAGAGAGTAAAAACAAAGGAAAATATTTTTGGTTAGCATGGAAGAGACCTAAATATCTTGATGCCTTGTGTCATCCTCAAAACGAAATCACAAGACAAAAGAAAATATAAATGGTTTGTGATATATAGAATAATGTAGATACAAATAGAGGAATGAACATGAAGACACATCAAGCATAACAATATAGGGGATCACATTATGCACATGCAATCAAAAAAAGAACATGAAAATAGAATAAAGAAAACTCTAGTAAGGAACATGTGATTCAAGCTATAGTAGGTCAGCCACATCCCAATATTTTGCATTGTATTTGGAAGGTAGACAACTAGCCAAAGGGACAATGCCAAGTGTCAAACTTGGACAATCACCAAGTTCATCACATGGTGAATCACTCTTTTAAAGAGGATCATCATGATTGGTATCATTTAAGCTCATGGAAGAGGAAAATAATAAATTTAACTCTTTACGTACTTCCTCATAAATTTTTGTAATCTCATTATCATCATCCAATTTTATCACAACAAAAGGTCTAATGATAATATCCATAGAAGATTCTTGTTCTTTCTATGTTCAAGATTTAGGATTTTATTGTTTCAATGAATGTGGAGAATAATCATGCATTGATTAGGTAAGTTTGGATTGTAATTTTCTATGTTTTTCTTTTCTTCTTTTTCTTGTAACAAACGAGTAATAACACGACATCTACACCTACACTCTCTAGAATTTTGGTTCATTTTGGTTCAATTTTTAAGTTGTGATTGTGTAGGAGTAGGTTTATCAACCATAGGTTTCATTTCTTCCCTTAAGGGAGGAATACAAGGAACCATGGGAGGTTGTTCAACTACTTTCCCTTTAGCTTTATAAGCTTTTTTAATTTTATAAGGCACAAAAAGACTTATATGGTTATCTTGTGGTCTCTTATAGGAAATAGGTGGATGATTTGCTTTGTTTGGTCATGATTAATTTGAAGGGATTTTGGTTCAATTGAATGGTTTCATCAAGGATAGAAGTCTCAATCATAGGTTGAGGAATATTACTAAGGACTAATTTGGTTATATACTTTACCTTAAAATTTTGATAGGATTTGAAAAAGAAGTACTCATGAGGCCTAATAGGCTCCATAGGTTCGGGCCAAAATAAATCCAATGAGAAATTCCCATGGGAAGATGTTGGATTAAAGCCACTATATCACATAGTAAAGATCATATTGTGAAATGGAAACTTGACAGGAAAACTTTGATGGAGTGAAGCCATGGGTAGCCTAGCTTCACATGAAATTGATCTAAAACCAAGATGATGGAAAATGAGACACTTAATGTTTTCGGTCCAACTTTTAGAGGAAGAGTTATTAAACCTATCATAGGGAAAGAAAAACAATTATGCATTTTTATAAATGCTTTCAAATTTTGATAAAACTCATGCATGAATAATAATTTTTTAGTGATTACATTCTCTACACAATAAAGATCAATTAATATCCCATTAGTAGGATTGTCATTGATTCTTCTAGCTATGTAAAGAGGACCATCGGGTACATATTTAAGTATTTCCCTTTCATAGAAAGAAATTTCAAGCATAATTTTGGTTAGGCCCTTACTATTGAGTTGCACAAGAAAACTGAGAGGGGGGGAATCAATTGTATCAAGTTAAATTCACTTCTAAAATTAATCAATTCCACATCCACTTTAATGTTTTATTAAGTGTAAACATGAAATGTAGATAATAGAAAGAAAATACCAGAGACACCAAATTTACATTGAAAACCTAATGAGTGAAAAAACATGGTGAGGATTAACTCACAGTATAATAGTAATGCAAATCGGAATACAAAGGCTTGCTGCCAGAGGGATGATTGCCCAAAAAGGACTCACTTTCTAGATACAAAGGCTCACTACCTACAAAAAGGACTCACTATATAGAAGGAGGCTCACTACCTATAGACAAAGAAAGATAATAAAAAATCCACCTCAAAAATTTCCACATATTCACAACCTTAATTAGTAGACACCATCAAATCACTACTTTCAGGAGTCAAACACATTGAAGTACTGTTGCCTTAATTTTCACTTTTGCACACTCTACTTTTTGCACTTGTCACACTTCACACTTGCTTGTCTTCCAGTTCACAGCATCTTAACTTATATTTATACCATCTTCAACCTTAGAAACTTTCTCCAAGGTCGGCTACATATTCTTCATTTTACAAATTCAAATTAGTTCAATGACTCAAAATTCATGCGGCGGATAAGAATGAGAATGGACCAAAATAATACTTAACTCGGACACAATAAAACATCTTGGATCAATCACATGCTTCCTTAATTGATACTTATTCTTCATGTAATGTGTAGACACTAGGTTGTCCAAACCTAATGAAAACACCAATGAAATTTGAAGTACGTGCAACCACAACAAGATGATAACACATGGATCACATAACACACTTCAAAAAATATTAAAACACCTCTTAGATACCTTCAGATACATCTACAGTAATTGCAACAACTTCCATACATAGAACTCTTTCCAACAATCCAATCAGACCATGCAGATAGATATAGTAGCTTTGGAATAAGCTTTCTAGAGAACCAAACCATGAACACTTCTACTAGAACACAAAAAAAACATTTCTACCAGTCCATAGACAAACAACATTTTCAGACCAATTCACACACCGATGAACACAAATTTTAGTCTCCATCAAACCAGAAGCTATAACTCAAGATAGATCAACCAAATATTTCAATAAACAATACTACAAATCTGCACAAGCATATGATCAACATAGAAGAAATTTAGAGAAAAACACCAATGCACATTCAGAACACACACACAACTTTTTCTTTATTGTTTATTAATTTTCTCAAAAGTACTTGATAATTCATTATATCAGGACACTTGCAACACCATAAATATATCTCCATGTACTCTCAACATCCCAACAATATATCAACAATACACGTACCACCTATAATCAATTTATTCCTTTCTCTACAACAACCTAGATTGTGTTGACATCAATGGTAACATTAATGACAACACCACCAAACACATTCATACTTCTCTTTGCTTCTTATTCTCTTTTTTCCTCAGATTAGATAGCATATAGAACCTTCCTACAAACTCTTCTCCTTACAAACTTCTCTCTCCCTTTTAGCAACATATAGATAGTATTTTTCACATGAATCTCTCTCCCCCTTTGAAATCAATGAAAAAGAAAAGTTTTGCATGATTCTTCAACCATATTAAATACTAATTACTCCCCCTTAGGATTCCACCCACATATCATACTGCAACAATGATACACTCTACTCCCCTTGAGGAGTATACCTCAATCATTAGCCTACACATATGATGAATCTGTAGATCCACTGGATTGATGCACCTCCATGTGTGCCTAGTTTAGAGAAGGTGGGGTAGTAACCCATAACTTCTCCCTGAGATACTCAAAAGTATCCTTAGGAAGAGAGTTAGTAAATATATCTACTATCTAATCCTTTGTAGACACATATTCAAGTGTGACTTCATTATCCATCACTTTTTCCCTTAAGAAATGATATTTGATAGATATATGTTTTTTTATTGAATGTATTATCGGATTCTTTGAAATATTTAGTGCACTTTTATTATCATAGAAGATTGTGATATGATCATCACACATCATAACTATATCTTTTAGTGTTTGCTTCATCCAAAGAACTTGTGGAAAATAAGATGTTCGTGTAATATACTCGGCTGCTGTAGTGGATAAAGAAATTGAATCATATTTCTTGCTTAACCATGAAACCAATATTCCTCCAAGAAAGAATGCACCACAATTTATACTATTCTGATCATCTACACAACTAGCCCAATTTTCATCAGTGTAGGCATTCAAGGTGAAATCAGTATCCTTGGGATACCACTAGCCATAATCCAGAGTTCCTTTTAGATATTTGAATATCTTCTTCATAGTTGTAACATGTGTTTCTTTAGGTTTTTCTTGAAATTTGGAAACCAAACATACTAGATGCATAATATCCAGTCTAGTAGCAGTAAGATATAATAGTTCACCAATCATAAATCTATACATGCTCTGATCAATTTTAGGAGAATCATCATTCATACGCAGTTGGCATCTAGACACCATAGGTGTATAGAATAGTTTGGAATCATCCATTCCAAACTTATTCATCAATTCTTTAACATACTTAGATTTGTTAATGAATATGCCCTTATTAGTTTTATTCAATTTGAGTCCAAGAAAGAAGTTCAACTCACCAATCATAGACATCTCAAATTATTTTTGTCTCATCTACAAATTTCTTGCACATACCTACATTTCCTCCAAAGATAATATCATCAACATACACCAAAACTATCAATATTGTGTTTCTTTCAACTTTCAAATAGAGATTACTATCTGTAGATCCTTTACTGAACCTTTTATGTGTCAAATATTTTTCCAAACTTCCATACCATGCTTTGGAAGCTTGTTTAAGTCCATATAATGCATTTTTCAATTTATAGACCATATCTAGTTTATCTGACAATTGAAATCATTTCGGTTGTCCCATGTACACATATTCTTCCAATTCTTCATTCAAGATTGCATACTTAACATCCAAATGGTATACTTTGAAGTCTTTGTGAGTAGAAAATGCCAAGAACATCTGAATGGCCTCCATTCTTTCCACCAAGGAAAAAGTCTCCCGAAAGTCTATTCCTTCAACCTGTGAATAACCTTTGCATACTGTGAACCCCAATCCTATACTTGCACAAACATGGAAAAAAAGCACATTACTATATTGAAATGAAAGTAAGAACAAGGATTCCCCATGAAATCCACCTACAATACTCAAAATAGGAAATGAAATGAAGAATAAAATAAGAAATCAAGTTGGATCCTATTCAAATAATCCAAACACTTAATCCCATGGGGGAATTAGTGCCAATTATGTGTAGAAATTGCCCCTTTCCTAGCTTCTTTGTAATCTTAATGATTTGGTGGAGATTGATCCACTTTGTTGATGAAGAACAAGATGATTTCTTGATAAAACCTGCAATAACCTAGCTATCATGATGGAAAATGTTCAAGAA
Organism: Sequoiadendron giganteum; assembly: GCA_007115665.2. Classification (NCBI taxonomy): domain Eukaryota; kingdom Viridiplantae; phylum Streptophyta; class Pinopsida; order Cupressales; family Cupressaceae; genus Sequoiadendron; species Sequoiadendron giganteum. The sequence continues at coordinate 128,389,771 of CM021107.1, read as the reverse complement.
AATGTATGAAGTTTCTCTTAATGTGAAGATAGTAAATTTAGTCTCAAATTGTGGATGAATATTGAGGAGAAGAGCCTCCTATTTATAGATTTCAAAATTGGAAGAATGAGAAAGATTGAGCAATGTGGGATCATTCAAAATCCAATGGCCAAGTGCCAATTGTCAAGATGTGAATGGGTGAAGGTTGTGCACATTTTTGATGATTGTGCACAATAAATGATATTAGGTGGAAATTCAAATTTGTGAAATGACATGTAAGAGGGAAAAATAATGAAATAAATGCCACTTGGCTCAATGTACAAGGACATGTAAGAGGAGTGAATGTCTTGTTGGATTTACAAATCCACTTGGAGGGATTTTGAAACTTGGAAGAATATTCCTTTCCTTATTCCATGTTGAGAGAAAATAGGTATTTTGATAAATCAAAATAAATGATTTATTGTGAAAGTTGCATTCTCTAGAGGATCTGATATGGATTAGGATTAAATTAATCAAAGGTTGATTAATTTAATGAGATATTAGGGGATGTGACAATTTTGACTTAAATTTATGAATTGATTTAAATCCAAATTGAGAAGAAAGGTGTAATTAAACAAATGATTTGATTTATTTAACTAAAGGGAATAATGTTAGATTAAATTAAATAAGGTTTAATTTATTGAATTTAATAGGAGGACTTTAGAGACTTAACTTAAATAAAATGAATTATTTATATGAATGGATACTTAGGGTTAATTAACTTAAATTGATTAATTTAATCAACAAGGAAGAATGACTTAATCGGATAAATAATAATTTATTTAATTAAGAGATAAAAAGTGATGACAAGTTGAGAAGGTGATTTAGGATGAAATGATGTTAGTAGTCAGGATCAAGTGTGTCGGTCAATTTTTCATGTCTACATTTTTCCCCTCTTTGAAGCAATACACTTGTTGCATTGGTTCAAAGAATAAACTTTTGTAATCAAATTTCCAAAATTTTCTCGATTTTAGATGCCCCACTACTACCCCAATGAGAAGGATTATGATGGTATATTTCCCCCTTGAGAGATTGGATGATTTTTTTTCTTTTCGGGTGATCTCACAAAAAAAAAGGGGACAAGGTGCATGACAGGTCAGAAATGCCCCAGGATGCCAAAAAAATGTGTTAAAACACCAAAAAAGAAGCAAAATAGCCCTTAGTTAGGATAAAATGGGACCGAGGAATGAAAACCCTAGCTGGATTGCCAAATTAGATTAAAAAACCCTAATGTTTTAGGCTTAAATAGACCTTGAGGGGTCATTTTTACATCAGTTTCACACTTAGCCTTTGAAAATTCTTGCCTCTTGAGCTCCGAGTCCTGATCATGATGGTGCAACAAAAACTTCCCCTACACATGTTAGAGAGAGTACGAGTACACCGGTGGCCAACCACTGTAGGACCTGTGGTATGTACCCCTCTCTCGACTTTTAATTTTTTCGTTCTTCGTGCATTAAATATGGTCAACAGTAGGTTAGGCCCAAGTGGTGCTATATAGCATCGCTACAATTTTTCAATCGGTGCCACACGACCTTGTATTTGGCCACATATGCACAAAGGACCGCCACAGTGCAATTTAGAAATTAGGGTTTTGGGGCAAAGTGAGTTGCATATGAAAATACAACCACGACGGGCATGTTTAGAGTTTAGGGCACCAGGATGTGGTCAAACTTTATCATTGTGGTGCAATTTGGAGCTTTTCAAACTGTGCCACAATTGCAAATAGGGTCACATTTGCAGTTCGGTCAATGAAAACTCAATTCGAGGGTCCAATTTTTTTCAAAATTTCATGTAGTGACTTTTCTTGTATAGGAGGACCTTGAGATACTACACTCAAGGGAGCACCGAAGTCCTGTGGTTAGTAGACTTGATGGTATGCACATATTTCTTCAAGAGAAGCTTGGTGCTATGGGTCTTTGGTTTTTTGTATACATCTTTCCTATTCAAACCCATTTGGGTATGATGACAACCCTAACAGAGTGGTGGCATGGTGAGACATCTTCCTTCCACCTTCTCACTAGTGAGGCCACCATCACACTAGAGGATGTCTGACGTATACATTAATTTCCTATTCATGGGGAGAGAGTCATATATGATGTCGATGCTATTAGGGACACTTGCTTCATTGTCATGAGATTAGTTCATATCATCTTCTCTGAGGGCGAGATCGACTTTGAGAGGTACTAAGGTGTGGTGCCCATATTTAGGCTCATTGTCATAGCTATCATATAAGGTCTTGTGGCACCTAATCGATAGGGTTGATAATTAACTTCAGGCTAAGGACTGGCATGGGAGAGGATGGTTGTCAGTGGAGACTACTTTGCTTGGGGTCCAGTGATGTTGGCCTCTTTGTACCGAGATCTTCATGAGTTTGCTTACCTTGATAGCACGGCCATCAAGATTGGTGTCATATTATTGCACATATGGGCATGAGAGAATATTCCCATGATCCAGCTATAGGTTACATCGGTGGCATTGGATATAGATGATCTAGTTTTTTGGAGATATGATGGTGCACAAATCACTTTTACTCATATAGGGGCAGGTGGCATCGCCCACTGGCGGCGAGTGATCAACGAGATGAGAGAGTTTGTCTAGAGAGTTTGGCTAGGAATAGGCCCATGGTATGATGACATCCAATAGTTATTATTTTCCTACTAGTATAGGTGGATGTAGGGTAGAGAGCATATGATGATAGATCATTATCTCCCTGATAGGGTAGCCTGCCAATTTGGGGACATTCAGGATAGACCTGATGATTAGTACGTGGCAATCTTCGCCCGTAACACAAGGGAGACTATATGGGGCCAACCCATTCTGAAACCTAAGGTAGTTGCATCCTTTAGACAGTTGGTTGCTAGAACATGGCCATATGATCAAGGGAAAGCAGATGTGGGGGTTACATAGGCATACAGGGATTGGTTTCAACCCCCATTGAGATTGAAAGATCTAGGTGCAGTGCCTACAAGATGGAGACCTAAGGGCTGATCAGATAGGGGGAGAGGATATGGTGATAGGGATGGTGATGGGGATAGGGGAGGAGGTGATCCACCTCGACATCAAACACCACCATGTGACCAAGCACTCCCACGGGCACCGACACCACCACAGGATTAGGCACAACAGAGCCCTCCCCGAGATCAGGTACTGGAGTAGCAGTTGCCCACATAGACAAACCATAGGGATGCCCTAATCTAGCGGCTCTAGGGGCAGATATAGATTTTGATGGCTAAGCGAGATTAGGCCAGACAACAAGTTTTGATAGTTATTGTTGAGACGGACCAAGCCTGTTGGAAGCAAGATAATGAGATAGGGTGGTAGAGGAAGCTTGAGAGTATGGCCTCCTTATCCTAGGGTAGGATAGTTTCTTTGCAAGCATATCAAGAGGTGGTGAGAGAGGCCGAGTACTATTGGTAGCATTATAGGGAGGCAATGCCACCAGCCGGTTGGGTGCCAGATTTTTCTCAGTAGTCAGGGATGAGGCCTCTCGAGGACCATGGTGAGAGACCAGAGGTGGAGGGGCACATCTAGTAGGTCTAGCCCTTTGATCACAAACATTTATATATTTTTTATTTATGGGATCTGATTTTATTGCCCCTATTGTATCATGTACTTTGATGTATACACTTGATCTGATTCTTGTACCATGATAGTTGTACATATTTTATGACATATATATGAGATGATTCATTTTATGAGATGTCTTATGATGTATATATGCATTCTATTTTTCTATATACTATGATATGTTATGAGATGCATTTATTTTATGCCATGTGATTTATGCTTCTATATGATAATGTGGTGATTATGGGTATATTTATTTTTGTATTTTTTAATACATTTTATGGTGAAAATGTACAGATGCAGTTATAATATGCAAATTATTTATATTATTTCCCTAATGATTCATGCAATGCATTATGAGTGATAATGATATTTTTTTCTCTTTTCCTTATGAAAAATCATGATGATGTATGATATGGAATGATTTCTTAAGATTTTTAGAATATGAAATCCATATCATTCTTCACAACCTAAGATGGTGATAATGAAAGATGATATGATGTGATATGATCTATATGTTATGATTATATGTCGTGATGTAATGCCATGTAATGTATATGACTATGAGATAGTGATTTTTATGAAATGATATGGATTATTTCTTATGAAATGGTAATTCAAGATGGTTTATAATGTGATGCTTTGTGATTATTATGTGATGCAAATGATCAAATGAACATTTTTTTGTGTGATGCAATGATAATAATGTGATATGAGATATAAATGACTTATGATGTGAATGTGAATATGATAATGATGAAATGCCTAATATTAATAATGCTTATGTGATGATGTAATGATTCTATGATGAAATGATATGCTAATGATTTGGTGAATGCAGGATGAATGCATTGGTTTTTTTGATTAACTATCATGGTACCATGTTAGTGTGGAAAGAAGGAAGAAGAAAGGAGATCCAATGAGAATCCAATATCAATGGTAGTGATGGTGATTTACATACCAGGAGTTGGGGTTTTTAAAGGGCCAATTTCTTTATGTTTTATAACACACGTAGGTACGCTGCATCAAGGTATTAGGAACCAAGATGGAATTGTACCTAGTTTGATGGACCTTGAATCAAAAATTAGATAGGAGTATTCTTGTTCACACTTGACATATGAAAACTTATTCAAGATGTAGTTTAGGTATTCTAAAAATCTCGGGCCAAAACATAGAAAGGAAAGACTTTCATGTGGTCAACAAGACATCTAGAAAACCATCCCTACAAACCAAAAAAAGCATGCATGATGAAGTTATTTTACAGGAACATCCAACAAGTGCAGCAGATAAAATGATAATGATCATTGCCCCATTCCTTTCTCTCTAAATCTTTTTGTTGAGACATCATCAAGAGGTCCTTGGAATGAGTGCAATAAGATAAATCCAAAGAAAAGATAAAGTAAAAATGGAAGTTAATGTTCTTCATACCGATAGTCAAGACTAAACTATGGTGATTCCAAATGTTGATGTCCATCGTAGGAAGTTCGCATTCCTAGGACATGTTGTGATCAGGTGATGATGAGATTTTTATTAGATGATAGACTATTGATACTCCAAGTTGATCAACTTGCTAACTTACAAACCTAGACTTAAGAGTTTTGACGATTTGGCATTCACTTTAGAATCTGCTAGAATTTCTTCTGATTGCCTCACCAAAGGATGAAGGCGATGATTGATTTATTATGAGTGATGATTATTTTGGGTGAAAGTGAAATGAGACCAATGCACCATTTTGGGTTTTTCCCAGATATTTGGATGTTTTTGAAATTTTTGAAATATTTTGAGGCTGTTTTGATTTTTGGATTTTTCAATTTTTTGGTATTTTTGAGATTTAACCAAGAGACTAACTTAAAGACCTATCTTAGGGGTCTCAAGAGCTGATCAAAATATTAGCCTTTCCTACGTTATAAACGCAAAGAACACGTAGTTTGATTGACAAGAGACTTGATTCAATGATGAGATTAATGGGCAAGTGAATTACCATTGTGATAGACACTTAAAGGACTGACCTAAAATGTCTCAGGGGATGATCAAAGATCAACCTTGCCTACATTCAAGCTCAAAGATGACGTAGTTTGGTCAAATGACTTGTCTGACTTGATTTTTTGGATTTTGACATGTTTTTGGATTTTGAATGATTTGAATGTTTTCGGATTTTTGATTGATTTTCTGAAGTTTTTAGATTTTTGATGTTTAAAGAAGATCACACAAATATACATGAATCCAATCTTATGTAGGTATAGGAACATGCCCCCAGTGTGATGTGATAGACTACTTCGATAAAGGAAGGCCAAATTGACCTTAGGAATGTACCAAGTAGTACTAGGGTGGATCCTGAAACAAACACAAGATCAAGCTATGATACATATGTGGATGGATGATGGAAGGATAAATGGAATGTAATGGATAATGAGTGTGAAGAATAAGTCATGAAGATCCTGGTGGATGGAGAGTGCTTTATTTATGCTTGATGCCTATTTTCAAGGTTTTCACCAAGGTACCTGTCCAAAGCGCCACCAAAGTGGTTTTCACTAGAGGACGATTTTTTTCTTCTTTTTTTATGATCCTTTTTCTGATTTTTATTTTTTTGTATTTTTGTATTTTTTTGCTGTCACCAAGATGCCTATTTTCTAGGTTCTCATCAGGGTGACCATTTCTTAGGACAATTTCTGATTTTTTGTATTTTTTGGTTCTATACCTTGCAAGATTTTAGGCATAAAATTTTTTGAGATGGGAGTTGTTCATGGGCTCCTACAGAGGCTCACCTTTTGGTGTTGATAAATGATATGCCCCTAATTTATATCTTGTCATGATGATAAAAGGTCCCAACCAATTGGGCTCAAATTTTCCTTTTCTTTATGGGTTTGGTACGTTGTTCTGGTTCTCCTTCAACACAAATTTTCTGACTTGGAAGGTCCACTTCCTAATCTTCTTGTTATAGCTCTACTTAAGTCAATTCTGACACAGCTATAGGTGATTTAGGGAATCCATACATCGTTCATCTAGTAACTCTATCTCATTCAGTCGTGAGACCCTGTATTCTTCATCTATGATGAGGTTTTGTAGTGATATTCTTAGGGATGACAGCTCGATCTCAATGGGTAAGATGGCTTCTGATCCATAGACTAGAGAGAATGGGGTGGCACCTATTGGTGTGCAGATGTTAGTGAAATAGGCCCATAAGGTGGGATTTAGCTACAGATGCAAGTCACCACCAACGTCGTTGACTATTTTCTTAAGGATTTTCAAGATGGTTTCATTGGTAGCTTCTACTTGGCCATTGCCTTGGGGATAGTGCGAAGTGGAAAAGCGATGTTGGATATTGAAATTTTCACATAGGTCATGGAAATCCTAATTTTTGAAAGGTGTCCCATTATCTGAGATAATAGATTGGGGGACACTGTATCGATAAATGAGGTAGTTTAGGATGAAATTAGATATCTACTTTCTAGTTATGTAGGTCATGGGAATGACTTCAACCCACTTTGTCAAGTACTCCATGGTGATGATGATGAATTTGTGGCCATTAGATGAGGTGGGTGTGATTTTTCTGATGAGATCAAGTCTTCATTATGAAAAGGGCCAAGGTGTAAGAATAGGATGAAGCTCTTGAGTTGGTGCATGGATGAGGTCCCCATGCTGCTAACACTGCAAACATCTTCTGACGAATTCATGTTCATCTCTCTCCATTGTGGGCTACTAGTATCTAGCTCTCAACAACTTCTTAGCCAAGGTCATACCACTCAAGTGTGATCCAAAGATGTCATTGTGTACCTCGGTTAAAGTAGTCAAGGATTCCTCAATTTTTTGGAAACACAAAAGGGTTCCTTCAATGCTCCTACGATAAAGGGTTTCTCCTAGGATGAAAAAGTGGGTTGACTTCTTAACAAAGGCTCGTTTAAGGTTTGAGGTTATATCGGTAGGAAAGACTCCTATTTTTAAGTAGGTTTAAACATCATGATACTAGGGATCACTAGGACCAATAAGTTTGCACACAAATTTAGACTTTGGTACCTCAAATGTTGGTACAAGAAGCTTCTCTACAAGGAATTCCTGATTTAGGATGTTGCACGAGATTTCCAAGAGTGATCCAATTGTAGCCATTGCCTCCACTACTCTATTTTTTTCTCTAGCTAGTTGTTCAAATGTGATATCAATGAATGAATTTTTTAGGCGCTCAAAAACTTATTTTATAGAGTTAGCAACTGTCATCCTTTGTCTGATATTCATTTTTTACTTGATTGATTATGAGTTGAGAGTCCCCATATACTTTTAGATCCATAATCCACCATTGTACTACAATCCTTAAGCCTATGACAAGAGCCTCATACTCTGCTATGTTTTCATGCATGGGAATGATAGCTTGTAATATTTGGGTATGCACTATCCTTGGGGAGTTATGAAGAAAATCCCTACTCTTGACCCATGATGCATGTAAGATCCATCAAAACACATCTTCCAGTGGTCTGTAACACTTAGGCTGAAAATTGATTCATTGGGGAATTCTAAAATGAGTTGGTTTTTTGCATATATAGGAGCCTATGCTAGTTCATCTACAATTTCTTATCCCTTAATTTCCTTGCACTCCACATATTTAATGTCATTTTTTGTCAATATCATGACCCACTTGGCTATCTGTCCTGTGAGAGTGGCTCTAGAAAGTAGGTACCTTAGAGGATCTATCTTTGCGATTAACTTGATTTGTTGAGCCAACATGTAGTGTCTAAATTTTTGAGCTACAAATACAACTACCAGACAATATTTTTCAATAGGAGTATAGTTTAGCTTGTGTCCCACCATGGTCCTATAGATATAGTATATTTCTTTCTCTCTTATGTTTTCATCGTGTTGAACTAAAAGAGCACCAAGAGCTACCATTGTTGTTGAAATGTACAAGATTAGTGGTTTTCCTAGGATTGGCGGCATCAAAACTAGAGGCATGAGTAAGTATTCTTTGAATTTTTTAAATGACTTGTTGCATTTATTGTCCCACTTGTATTCTACTCCCTTATGGAGTAGATGAGAGTATGTGATCTGTTTGTCTGCTAGTTGTGCTATGAATTTGTGGATGGACTGGAGCCTACCTTGTAGACCTCTTAGCTACTTTAGTGTCTTGGGTGCTTCCATGTCGAGGATCACCTTGACTTTGGCAAGATCCACCTTGATTCCTCTCATTAATACTATATATCCTAGGAGCTTTCTTGATTGTACCCCAAAGACACGTTTCTTTGGGTTGAGGTGGACCTTATATTTTTCCAATCTATCAAAAATAGAGCTCAAGGTTGCTATGTGGTCCTATCTTTTTCTGGATTTAGCCAATATGTCATCTACGTAGTCTTCCACTATCTTATGAATCATGTCTTGAAATATTAGTGCCATGGCTCTTTGGTATTTTGCACCTGCATTCTTTAACCCGAAAGGCATCATTTTCCAACAGTGAGTCCTGTAATGATGGATTTTTGCAAGATAGATTGGTTAGTCGTATAATGCATGCAATATTAATCAAATCCAAACAGTCAATAGAATTCAAAGGAGAAAAATGAGAAAAGGAAAGGAAAACTAGAAAAAGCTCACCCATTCTTCTCTCCTTCATGGTTTATTTCCATTGCACCTCCTTGGTTTTCTATGTTGAAGAATGCGCCCTCAAATTTGTGTGAGCAAACTCTATATTTGACTAGTCCTAAGCAAAACTTTGAAGGATTTGTATGAACTAAATGCAAATAGAAATTAATTCTAGCATGCAAGTATCTAAAGTGATAAATGCAAAAGATAATAAAGAGAGATGAGATTAATAAAGATTGATAAGAGATTATAATATCAGATTTTAAAAATGAGGACAAGATTACCATTTTATAGAGAATGCAATCTTGAACAGATAGATGAGATGAGAGATTGAGAAATTCCCTAGAATCAATGGTTAAGATTCAAAATGGCAACTCTCAATTAAGGTTAGGGAAAGAATCCCCAAATCTGTGGACAAGATTTAATTTATGAAATTAAATCAATGATGGAGAATAAATGTGACAATGAGATAAAATTAGTAAAAATCAAAAGATAAGAAGATGAGATTTTAGAAAATCAGTAATTTTAGCAATTACTTGATTTGTAGAGGAATATTTCCATTTTGAATTAAATTAATTCAAAATATAATTTTTTTGAGATAATAAGTAATTGATTTTGAAATTAATTACTAAAAGAAGAATCAGTTAACTATGTGAAGTCATTTTTTAAATAATTTTTTTAATTTAAAAAGAGGGAAATGTCACATAAGACAATTAAATAATTAAGAATAATTATTTAATTTATAAGAGGCAGTTAATTAATTAAATAAATTAATGAATCTATTTAATTAAAAGTGGATTTAGGAATTAGTGAAATATTAAATAAATATATTAAAATATATTTATTTAATAATCAAGAGGACATTAATGATAAGGATTAATTAAACAAATGAGACTTTATTTAATTATGAGACGACTTTGATAATTAGTGACACATTAAATAAATAAATAAATTATACTTATCTATTTAATAATCATGAAGAGCAGAAGATAATGAATTAATTAAATAATTATGAATTATTTAATTAATAGTTGGAGGTGGGTTAGAAACATAATTAAAATCTCATAATTATGCTAGGATGAAAGGTGGTAAAATATTGCTTGCAGGCTTTGGTCATTTTTATGTGTCTACAAATCCCCCACGAACATGTGAATGATGTCTTACGCTAATCCTCCTTTGCTATCATAATTTGATTGCATCCAAAAAACCCATCCATTAGTAAGAATTTCATGTCCAACCATCATATCCACTATCATGTCGATGTTTGGTAGCGAAAAGTCATCCTTAGGACATGCTTTATTTAAGTCTCTAAAGTTGGTGCAGATACAGATGCCCCCATTTGGATTTGAATAGGTACAAGATTTGACACCCATTCAAGATAATCAGTTGACCTTATGAATTTTTCATCCAAGAGCTTCTGCAATTCTACTTTGACTAACAAGTCTATCTTGGGGTGCATCTTTCTAAACTTTTGTCTTACTGGTTTTTCCCTTGGATAGATAGCTAAGTGATGAACCATGATTTCCAGATCAAGACTCAACATTTCAGGATAGGGATATGCAAAGTTCACTTTTCTTTCTTTTAAGAACGCAGCCAAAAGTTCTTGTTCTTTTGTGAGAAGTGACTTAGCGTAGAAGGTGATGTGTGGTAGCTCCTCTATTCCCAGGTTGACAAGATTGCATTGTTCTGCTAGGACAACTAATTTTTCTTGATGAAGTGCAGTGAGGGAAAGATTGAATCCTTCATCCTCTAGTGCCTCAGAGAGGTTTTCACTGTTGGATGTGTCCTTTATTTTTATTATTTTACGGTTAGAGAGTGCCACAGTGTGGTTTTCACTCAATGACCTTGAGATTATTCTCAATTTTTCATTTTTGCGACTAGAGGACTCAATCATCTACCTGTAATAGGCTTGTGTGTCCAGTGTGATGTCAAATCCTGCCTTATGATCTCTACATGGTACCATATCCCTTAGTCCCATGGATTTTGAGAGCACCTCATTATTTTTTAGAGTGTCTAGAATCAGTGGGGGTAAACCAGGTTTATTTTGTGAGTTTGGTGGTCTAACTCAAAGGATAAGGTACTAATCATGAGTAGGGAGGAGTCTTCAAAAAGCATGGGTAATTCAGTTATGGTATCCTCGTCATCACTACTACTTCAGACATCAGTTATATCAAAGGTGAAGTTGTGTAGGGGCAGACTTGTGGAGACTGGAAACCATAGGTCAGCTACTAATAAATAAGGGGGAGTCTTGACTATGTTAAATGGAGGACCTCGGCCATGTATGGTTATACTCAGAGGGGTACAACCAAGGCCAATATTATTTATTCATCTCTCAACAATGATGGATTCCAATCGACCATTGTTGTTCCTTCCAAGGATTTAATTTCTGTTGTAGCCCATACCAAGCATCATTTGTAGCCCCTTTCTTCATTCATCCATAGGAAGATTAGGCACGGGCCTTTTATCTTGGTATAGTGATCTTGAAATGTCTCTTTCATCCATGGCTTCCCAACTTAGATCCCCGCAACATCAAAATCTAGAAGGGTCTTCCCTAAAAGTTTGTGAGGGTATTTCAGCTAGTTGGGGTTGCCCATGTGACCTAGGAGATTGAGGTAACTCTCCTATGACAAAATAATTATATTTCATTTTGTATTCCCCACACCCATTGTACTGGATCATGAGCTTGATGTCAAATATGTTGAGGATGGAAGGTGTGTTTTTCCCAAAAGTGGAGGCTATATTGGTTGGGTCAATGTATGGAGTGGATGGGCCTTCATCATTCTTTAGGACATGGGGGATCTTATAGAACTTGGCTTCCAGATTCTTGCAATAGGCAAAGGGTTCGGGATCATGATGAATTGTGACCTCTTCATTTTGGTATGAAAATTTGACTCATTGGTGGAATGTTGAGGTGATCGCCTTCATCCCATGGATCCATGGGCATCCCAAGAGGATATTGTAGGGAAAATCTAGGTCAAGGATATGACATGTGGTTTCCATAGTAGCTGCCCCTACTTGGATTGGGAGTTTGATAGTGCCTTGAGACACTCTTTCCTGGTCATCATATGCTCTGATTGTAATGCCTTTGCCTTTCTCAATGTAATCTTCAAAGATTCCCAGATTCTTTATGAAATTTAGTGAGCAAATGTTGAGGCCTATACCTCCATCTGCCAAGACCCTTTTAACCTTTTTCTTGTGGACCAAGTCCTCGAGGTGTAATGCACAGTTGTGAGATGGATGGGAAGGAAAGTTCTAATCAGAGAAGGTGAGGAGATTTGGAGTGATGATGTTATTGACCATAGCTTGAAACTTCTTTGTATCAAGATTAGGGGATACGGTAGATGAAGCTAATGCTTGCTCAAGTATTTCCCTATGGGAAACTAATATTTTTAGTAACTCCACGATGGAAATCTGAGCAGGGTTCTCTTTAACTAGTCGAGGATGTTATAACCATTAGGGATGGATTTTGAGGTAGGGGTCTTATATGGTTGTGATGCCCTGGCAATAGTGACTTTTCCACCATGTGTCATGACTCCACAATCAATGTTGCCCATCTTGATGTTGACAAAAATGACCAATTAATCAAGGCAGGCTATGACTCCTTTATATACATGGTTCACTTTGCCAAAAAAATTCTTACCTTTATCATTTCCTTGATTATGGTTGGGCATCAGATTCATGTATATCTTTAGATCTTGATTACCAACCAGTTGCTCAACACTTATGATTTTGTCGTCAATGAGATCTTGGATGATGTTCTTCAATTTCATATAGTTGGTGGTTGTGTGTCCTTTGAGCTTATGATAATCACGAAGGATTTTTTTGTTACAGGGGTGGTTTCACCTGGGGTTCATTATAATTATCATGGGTGGGGACCTTGATGAGACTCTCATTAACCAACTTTTTCATGATGGACTCAATTGACTCCCCAAGGGCTGTAATTTTTTTCTTGGGGGGATACTTGTTTCGCGGAGGTGGTCCTCCTTGATTAATGAGATTATTAATCTGATTTTGGGGTGGTTTCTAGTTTACCACATTTTTTGTGTGTTATTCTGATTATTTTTCTATGGTTGATGATGTGTTCGATTATTTTTCTTTGGTGAACTCATGACGACCTTGGCATCCACCACCCCATCATTGGTTCCATTCTTGTTATTTTCCCATGTGCAAGGTTTATCATTGTAACTAGTAGATGGGCAATTTTCCCGATGTTCAGGATAAGTAGGTGTTCCCCCTTGTGTAATAAGATCTCGTTCAATATTGAGCACCTTGGGGATCAATTGATCATATGTGGTGATGCATTGCATCTTTAGATAGAATGCCAAGGTCTTGTCTATATTTGAAATGATGATGCAAAATTGTTGTTCCTCTGGCATGGCCCACTTGCTTCAATTGGCCTTGGCTCACCATCATTGGAGAAAGGCGGTGAATGATTCCCCCTTTCCCTATTTGAGCACCCAAAGTTCTTCCAAATTAACATCCATGCAAATGTTGAATGCATAATTTTGGAGGAATTCATCTTTGATTTCCTAAAATTTCCTGATGAGAAAACCATTCCATAGCATCACCAGTCAAGCTTTGAGGGAACAACCACATTAGATATGTGTCGTTTTATGTGAATTCCATACAACATACCTGAAACTCCTTGATGTGATCTTCAGGGTTTCCTATCCCATGATATTTGTCAAACTTGGGGATTTCAAATCCCTTCGATAATGGTACCATTGTCAAGCTTATGTCAAATGGATAGGGACACAAATTTTTGGGTGTCTTGATTGTCTTTCTTGATTGAAGATCAATCACTTGCTATGAGAGCAATTTGATTTGTGTCCTCACATCACCTTGCAGATCAAGAGGTGGGGTGAATATGTTTTGAGGTGTTTGATTGATGGGTGGGATGTTGGTGGGTGTTTTTTTCAAGCTTTGACGAGAAATTAATGCATGTGTTTTTTTTGAGTCAACAACGCTTGTTGTTGGTCATATTGATGTTGTGCCAACAATGCTTGTTGTTGTTCATGTTGTTTATGTGCCAACAAGTTTTATTGTTGGTCGTATTGCTGCTATATTTGATAGTATTGCAAGGCTTGTTGATATTCTTCTTGTTGCACTCGCAATTGTGCCTGGTATTGTGCTTGTGCTTGTGTTTATGCTTATTGAGCTTGAAATTGGGCCCGTTCTTGGGCATGTTCTTATCGGATTTCTTGTGCAAGTGCAGCATGTGCAACATGTGTAGCTTGAGCGACTTGTGCGGCTTGTTGCTATAATAAATCTTGGGCTTTTGCACCCTATTGTGCCTGTTGCACTTGTTATGCTACCAATTAGGCTTGCACTTGTTGAGCATCTAGTTGTGTAACATGTTGATTTTGTATTTTCTTTTGATGGGAAACTTGTCAAGCAGCTTGCAACATATAGGTGAATGAATTGGTCATGTTGTTCCTTGGTGGTAATGGCGGTGGATTGGGAAGGGTGTGGACCATTGTGATGATCAGAATGGTCATGTTGATGATCAGGGTTTGAGTTTTGGATGGTGTGATCAAGATTGGTCCTTGGGAAACCATGCTTTGGGATGTAGTGGATGTGCTGATTGTTGAGGTTTCCTAGATGGTTTCCATTTGTTGTTGTGATATCGATGGAAAGATAGGTGGATTTGATATGGTGTTTTTATTTGATTGATTGATGGTGAGAAGAGGAGGAAATCCCAACCCAAGGGGTGATGTGGAAGCAAGCAGTAGGGGTGGAAATGGAAAAAAGATGGGCAGTGCAATCCCTTGAAGGGATGATGATGGATCCAAGATTCCCCATACTCCAAACAAGTCACCTTTACCTTGTGAGATTAGGAGAGAGGTTTGTGTGTTTAGAGGGTAGATTGGTGTTGCATGATAAGAGGTTGGATTAGCAGAATCATGGAATGTAAGAGGTACATACAGATGTAATGGATTTACCGAGATGGATTGGTTTGGTGTGGTATTTGCATTCAACCCCTGATTGTTTATAAGGGGATGTTTTTAGAGTTCTTGAAGCATTGCACTTCCCTTGTTAAGAATTGGTAGGGCAGAAGTAATGGATGTTATGATTTGTGGGATGTCCTGACTGATGCTTTGAAGTGGAAGCATGGATGAGATTGATGGCATGATACCAAGAGATCTTTCCACAATAGTGCTTACGTCATAGTTAGAAGGGAGTTTAGCCTCTTATTTTTCTAGCTCAAGCATGTATTGGGAGGGATATAGCCTCATCATAACATTGACAATTTGATGATTCTCAGGGTTTTGCACCATCTCTAGGATTTTTCTTGTGTCATTTCATTTTCGGTGATGTCCTCTACATGACCATCTTGTGGAGTATCTTGCGATGATAGAGGAGAGTTTCTTGGGGGATTGCTTGCTCCATTAGGATTCATTTCAGGAGATGTTTGACTTAGATAACTAAATTTGATGTTTCTTTAGTGATTTCCATATTCTTCT